>CAJQUW010000203.1:0-19769 GCA_907163375.1 Prostheceraeus crozeri | reverse complement strand
ACTATTGACGCACTTGTCACTATATGCGAGCATTCTACTGTATGAGAAATATTTCACGCCATTCACATAGTATGAGAATATCTGAAATATGAAATACACCTGAAATAGCTCTAAATAACTCATTAAAATCCATTGTAAAAATTCTCGTTGTTATAGAAAACTATCTGTGTAATCGTACAATGACACGTAATTATGAGACTATGATGTTTAGAGAAACTCCAAATTTATGATAAATTTATGATTGTTGGGTCCCCTGTCAGTGGTTGCTGTGCGAGGTCTGCCGCTGCGAGGTAGGATCACTTGACAAATTTGGCCAGTCTCCAGCAGTTTCTTTTTCCAGTCATGCAGTGTTGACTTTGGAGGTGCTTGCTTTTGAAATTCAGTCTCAAATGTATTCATGCTGTCGTTGAGTGTCATTCCTGATATTATCCAAGCGGTGACATTAACCCTTTTAGGACTGCATAAAGATAACATTGTTGAAATTATGTTTCTGCATGATGACTTGCTTGTTTTAGCCCAAATATCACTATCCCAGAGTTTCAGAATAATCGCATCACCCAATTCGTGAAAAATGACCGTAACGTAAAAGTAACGCTGGTCCAAACCGTACTAAATAGTCTAAATTTCATATTTTATGAAAATTGTATCAAAAATGTCAACTTGTCGTGCAGTTCATTATCTTAACAACGAGAGTGGTCAGACTTAAAGGTTCGCCAGGAGATGGCCATCGTCTCCAGGCCATAAGACTCCAAAACTTTAAAGGCTTGTAACTTTGCTTCTACAAGTCCTTTTGACTTGATTCACAAAAAGGTGAAAAATTAAAATTCACTATTTTTGGAGGTTTTCTGGGGTTTTCGACCCTGCTGAAGTCCTTCAGGACGGCGGATGATGCCGTAGTGATAAATGTGGCAAGGGAGTGTGTCATATTTTAGACCGAAACCGCTGGGGCAACTCTTTTTGGGCATTTGACACAGTTTTCAACGTAGCACTTAGAACGCCAATCGGTTGAGTCTTAGCTATCTTGCCATGGGTGGCATCTAAACATCTCCATTGCAAAACGCTTGTGAATCACGGTTTGTTATCCCTCTCCACGGCTTGCTATCAAGCTGATCAAAGCAACGACTTACCAACCTCTTGTAAATAACTCCATCGGTTTTCATGTCTGGCTATCAAGTCATTGACGGTGCAAGTCACGGAGATTTTCGGTGTCATACTTCCTGTTGGTGGGCGTTCTTTCGAGACAGCGGTGAAGTCCGTAGCGATGAGTACTGCACGGGATATTCGGCAACTGTAATCCTTGTGAAACCTCTGCGTCATGTTTCCAAGTGTTCGCCTTTCGTCTCAACGTTGTACTCTGACCGCCAGGGCGACATTTAGCTATCTGCCACAGGTTACCTCATATAATCTCCATTGCACTTGTCAAGCGATAGGTGGCCATACATGCGAGAATGAACCATGAGTTCTGCTTGTCTCTATCACGGAGACGAAATTATGAATGGAATGAAAGGGACATTCATGCGCCACGCAACCACAAGCTCATTTCTCTCTTCGCTAGTGAACAAGCTCTTGTGAGTGTAGTCAGAAAGTGTATCATGTTGTAGAAAAGTTTTACTGCAACACAGGTTGATGTATAGTTAGAAAGTTTGATCATCGAAGTTTTATTCGTGAGTGTAGTCAGAAAGTGTATCATGGTCTGCAAAAGCAACGTTTAGTGTAGTCAAATAGTTTTACCGTGACACGTTTGTGAAAGTAAAGTTTGATCATCGACGTTTTATTCGTGAGTGTCGTCAGAAAGTGTATCATGGTTTGCAAAGGCAACGTTTAGTGTAGTCAAATAGTTTTACCGTGACACACGTTTGTGAAAGTAAAGTTTGATCATCGAAGTTTTATGACTGACTGAACTCACAGCAGCATATGACAATATGGTTTATTTTATTCAGAAGCAAATGATCGCCGTAACCATGGAAGTTGTCCATCCGAGAAATAATCTTCCGCAGATGTCGTGTATAAAACTCAGAAGCATGGTAACATATTCTTGTCCGTAGGAACGAAATTGAAAGTCAACACTTTCCGCTTCTTCACCCTGTGGAAAATGAATGTAATTGACATGTGCAATTAAGTGAGCCTTGATGATACTGTCCTTGAAATAAGATATCAACTCCGTAAATATTTCTCGTGTGTAGTCTAAACATGCTTCCAATTCTGTCTCCTCCCTTTGAAACTCAAGGATGTAATCTTGTATTAAGCCTCCGAAGCTCTCTTGATGAAAACGAATCGTGCAATCATCATGTTTCAATGTATTGACTTCAGGTGCCATGGTTGAGTCTATTGCTAAACATCATTTTTGCCTAAAACGATTTCAATAACGCGTTACAAATGTGCGTGCGCACATCGGGAACTCTAGCTCGTCTGTGATTGGACGAGAGGTCTCATGCATTCACCGCTAAGGAAAATCTTATAAAAGGCAGTAAGCCAGCTCTGCTCTTCACATTTATCTTTCACAAGGTGAGTGTCGGTGAGCTCCTGCTATCAGGTTGTTTTGACTTGCTATCAAGTTGAATAGTCTCTTGCTATCAAGAGATTCACTTCTGCTCATAAAACATCATCGCTGTAATACCTCCTTTGCTCGAGCGTTCCTTCGGGACGGCGGGTACTGCCGTAGAGGGGTTGCGTTGCACGGGTTGTTCGTCGTTCGTTGGACCGAAACCTATGAGCCGTTGCTCATGTTGGGCGTTCGACTTCATACTCAACGTGACGCTTTCTCTCGCCAGGTCAGAGTACTTCAGCCATTCGACAAAGGTTAGTCTTTATGATATGGAGTAGAGTGAAATGTAATTCATTAGATGTCACTTCAATGATTGTTCCCATGATAAACGTTGACTAGGCAAATGAAACGATTCTCATCTTTCCTTTTCAGTGATTAAAGTCTTACTATTCATTACCTACTATTAACCATCCGCCATGGAATTCAATAAAGTTGAAAATTATCGCATTGCTGCTGAGATGGAGAAGGTCACCATCGAGCAATGTAAGTATTTGTATCAAGGTTGATTCTATTACTAACATCATTAGGGGAGACATCCTAATTGAAATCAAGAGCCACTCCCTTATTTTGTTCATGTTTAAACCGAATCCAAAATTTCATTGTGGCATTCTGATTATCTTTGCTGTCATTCTTTTTCAGTGCATGAATGTATTCGTAATGGGGAACCCGTCCCCCAAGGAGCAATCGGGGAAGCCTATGAGCGGCTTGGCAAGTGTAAATACCCTCACCTATGAGAACTGAGAGTTGGAATGTCATGTTTTAGCACTTCTGTATCCGTATAGCTTACTCTCTATCATTATTGTCTCCACAACCTCTAATCTCATCTCTTTTTCCTCTCTACAGATATGGCAAAGATGAAGAAATGGGATGAAGTCGCGAGGCGGAGATTCAATGCTGAATTTCCGGCCCTACCTTCCCGCTCAAAGTCCGACTCCTTTCTCGGGCATCGTCATCGCCCCACCTCCACCGCCTGCTCCCCGACACCCAAGCCCAGGACCCTTCCACCCTCGGCTCGTGTCCCATTTCGGCCTCCTCGACCATCGGTGTTGCCGGAGATCAAGTCCTTAGATGGTAAGTAACCGTGATTGGGAAATAGGGGGATAAGACTTCAAACTTGAAATTATGATCATGTTACTAATCTCTTTTCTCTTTTTCTCAACAGATCTGGCGGCCTACCTCCTGGACGGTGACGTTCCCTCCCGCCCCATGATCATCCCAGCATCGCCACCACCTGCTGCAGCGAACGACCTCTCCTCTCCGTCGAGTCGGTGGAGAGACTGTTGGAGCAGGAGGAGTTGGAGATAGTGGGAGAGGAGAGGGAGATTGAAGTCGAAGAGGAGAAGGAGGACTTTCGATGCCAGCGGTGTGACAGGGCCTTCGCCTCAGCCTACAGTTTGAGACGTCACACCGCTGGCAATGCCTGCAGAGGAGGAAAGCGCCGACCGATCCCTCAACGACCCAAGTGTGAAGGTTGTGGACGCACGTTCTACAACAGCACCAACTTGCGAGTCCACATCGAAGGCGGTTCCTGTGGCAGTGTGAGGCAACCACCGACAGCAACGAGTAGGAAGCATCCTTCACTACCCGTCGACATTTCCTGTTCTTCGTGTCGGAAGACCTTTCCCACAGAGTTTGTTCTCTCTTCGCACACATTCCACTGAGCTTTACACTGACAACGTCACTCTAAGGCTGAGCAAGTTCTCCCTTGAGAGGGTCGTTCGTGACTATGAGATGGAAAGCTCTGAAGCTATACAGGATATTCATCCATTCCTGTCAAAAAATATATAGGTTTAATTCATCAGATGTTGACGAGTTTAGATAGGTATTAGCTCAAAGGCATGTTTTATGTCTGTGCTCGTTTCAATAAAATAGACAGCAGTACGGGAGAAGTAGAGTCCACTGTGACGATTAGGATAGCCTCCTGTGCTGCTGATCTCATAGGTGATGTGAACGAGTGGATAGAGGGACATGTCACCTATCTCGTCAACAACCTGGAAAAGTTCCTGAAAATAGCGGACTGGTCTTTGATGGGATCGAGAAAGTAGACATTATAACCAATCTCTTAGAATATTTGCAAGGGAGCGGTTGTTTCACCCTCCCCACAGCACTGGCTGACAAAAAGGCTGTCATCAATGTAGAGTGTCAGTCCCAGTGTTTCAAGTACACCGTCCTCTCCATACTTCACTATGATGACATAGATATGTATCGTCAAAGTCACCAAGTATCGTGAATGGGAGGATGAGCTTAAGTTTGACGGGTTAGATGTCAACTCACTAGATTCTAAAGACATCTCCCAATTTGAAAAATTGAATGAAATTAAGATAGTCGTCCATCTCTGGGAAAAAGGTCTGAAGGGCGTTAGGTATAACAACCGCCAAAGTAACTTCGACCGGGTTGTCAATCTCCTCCTAGTGTATAGCGACAACCAACCAGAATGATATTATTGTGGCATTCCTAAACTTTCAAAGTTATACCATCATCAAGCAACCTATAGGGATAATTTTTATTACTGTGATCGCTGCACACGGCGTTTCACATCCAAAGCATTTTTTGAAGAGCATTACAGGGTGTCTAGCGACAAAATGACCAAAAAATGAAAAAAATGAATTTAGATAGAAAAAAGAAGAATATTCCCTCTATTTCTTTTGTAGTTTTGCGCTTGCCATCAGCTTCTCATAGGCACATTTACGTTTTTCACCTATCCTTTGAACTTTCTGTTGATATTCACTTCGTTTTCCAGCTGCATTTTCTAATCGTTCTTGGGCAGTTTTCAGCAACTCGCTTGCGACCTTCACTCCCATCATGTCGTTCTTCTCAATAGAAGCGTTCATTTGTTTTCTGGTATCTTCAAGAAGTTGGTGAGCTAATTTGTATTCTTCTTGTAAAGCAATTTCTTCATCTTTCAGAAGTTCTTTCTTATCTAATTGTTCTTTGCTTTTCTCAGCCATGAGGACATTTTCGATACGCTGTCTCTCAGCTTCGGCATTTTGCTTTTCTTCTTCATTGCTTCGAGTTCTTCACGCTCCCTTCTTTTCCTTTCTTCATACTTTCGATGAGATTGCTGAACTGCACCGACAATGTCCCGTGAAAGAGTATTTACGTTATGAGCACCGCCACACCCGATGAGCATACTCCTTCACCCGCCTAATGCCTATCAATGCTTCTTCTGACAACTTATTCCGGTCGTCAGTAAGCGTCCTTCGATTAAACGACAAGCTGCGTTCAACATCAGAATTGCCGTGTGCCATTGACAAGAAACTTTTTACAACCTTTGTCAAGTGTGGGAACATTCTCTCGCCCGTTTCCGTCTTTAAGTTCATCACCTCACGCCAATAGTGATCGAGGCGGTCCTTCTCACTCACCGCGATTTCATATTGGCTTTGATATAGTCTCCACTCATCCCTTACTAATATGACCTCTCTTTCGCTGACAACATGTGGTATCTTGCTTGCAAGTCGTCCGATGGCTTCCGCTGAACTTTCATCTGTTCGTGAATTCGGAGCTAGACAAGTTGCGTCCTGCAAAACTGCCGATTGCAGAGGTAAGTTCTTTTGTAAGTATTGGGTCACGGAAATGTACGCCGTTTTCATCTGCTGAAGCGATCGCTTGTGTTGATCCATTGGCATTCGCTTCAAAACATCATCCATCTGTCCAAAATCAAAGTTCGATAGATGGTTTGATGGATCATTGATGTCCAACTTTGATATTTTACTCGCCGTCTTGTTGTCAACAGTATCTGCTTTCATGAAACGTTTCAGAAGCGTTGTCAATAAATGCATCATCTGAGGAAATAGTAGGTGGACGGACGGTTTTGAGCTTTGAAAATTGACAAGGTACGCTTCAAAAGCAGGAGCAATGTCAAGGAGGAATTTTTATAGTGAAAAGGACGTCATTCTTGTTCACGGTCAGACATTTCTTTATCCTTTCAAAACGCTGATTTTTCGCCAAATAACGCTTTGTTTCTTTTTGATTGGGGAGGAACTCGATGAAGTATTTAACACAATCTTCCAACGGGATAAAATAAGGGCCAATGTCTTGGACAAAGTCAAACCATCTTGTGTTCACATGACGAATGAACAATGCTTCATTCTTTTTTGAAATTGAGTCTGCTAGATCTACGAAGTCCCCAGATTTGCAAGGGGACGAGTGAAACCAAGCATGCAAATCGAAGGCTGACTGATCAACCATATCACCAAATTCAAGTGATGTGACACACTTCCTAAAAGCGTTGTGTACTACATGCAAGGTACATGTGATGAGTTCGATCAGACCATGGTTTCCTTTGTCCTGCAACGACTTGTTGAAATTGCGGTAAATGCATTTATTTATATTGGGACCGTCGACAGAAATGCTGAATAGTTGGTTCCAGGGCAAATCGAAATCAGCAATGTCGTTTAGGTTTACAAGCATTTCCGTCACTTCTGCAGCAGTCGCTCTTCCAAAGAAAAGTCAGTTTAGATAAGCTGTGACCACCTCACTGATATCTTCATCCCAATATTTAATCAGTATGTCCATTTGTTTCTTGTTTTGCACGGTAGTTGTTTCGTCTAAAATCAGTGTGAAACAACCCTCCGATTTCTTCACGGCAGAACACAGGTAATTGGCTAACAGGGGTCCTAACCCATCTTGAAAGATGTAAGATGCCTTGTCTTTGCTCATTGTGAAATGCTTGCATATTTCACTATCCGAAAACATTTTTCTAAAAAGAAGCGGAGTGTCGTCACAGTTACGAAAACTCAAATCGGTCTCTGCTACCTTAAAAATCCATGTGGCTTCAGCAGCGGACACTTTATCCTTCAATGTTGGATCTAAGGTTATAATGGCTTGTTGTTCTTTGTTTGACGTGATGAGTGATTTCACAGCTAAACGACTGGCAGACGCCACAAAACGTGCATCAGATACCAGCTTGTGTTTAGTTTTTTTTTGAATGTTGCGCCAAACACTGAAAGCCCTGGGTGTCATATTTAAGATCAGTTTTACATAGAATACAGTGAACATATTGGTCATCTTTCTTCTTAGCCCATAGCTTGATTTGAACGTTGTTGTTGTCGGGTCTCTCCAACCATGCATCAGACCAGTTTACCATAATCAGCAGTTTATATGTACGATTTGCAAAATAACCTGAAATATAAGATACTTGACCTATTAGAAAGTCATGCATATTCATTAAGTATAATGAACTATTTTCACATAAGTTTGTAAAACCTGAACATGAGTTACCACTCAATTTGTCATCTCGTAGGAGTTCACAAAAACATGGAAATAATCCGTTGTGACGATTTATCCACTGTTGATATTAAGTACATGTATAACTTTGAATGTACAAATAATGACATCATGATGCTTTTTAATTAGCAGATTGCGGATCGACTTAACTATACCTGTGCGAGACGTTTATCAGTTGCAAGACCTATGTATTACCTCATTCCTAATTTCATATTTCGACATTCTGTACAAGAGAGCTTCGAAGACAGAAATCGCATTCTGATTTTTAAATTTTTTCGAGCTGTTTTACGTATAGATGTTTAAGGTACATAATGTACTATCTTTTCACGAGTATACACTTAAGTTGGAATTGTAGTGTGCGTTTAGAGTAGGACTTAATGTGTATCTAAGCCGCATACACACGACTGCACGCATACATTGTATAGTAGGCCTATGCTAAATCATTTGAAGGATTGGTACATATACAACAGAACGGATACATCCTTCGGAACGGATTATGTAATTCGGGCATTCCAAATTAAGGATCACTGAAATGTTGATTGTAATATCTATTGACTATTGTCTCTATATATTGCAATATATTGTCTCTATGTATTGTATCTAATACCGAACCTCGATACTGAAAGGTTCGGCCGAACCAGTGTTTCAAACTAACCTAACCGAACAGCAAAACGATCTTTCTCAATCATACAAAAAACATACATGCATAGGAGAAGCTTCCTACTGCTGACCTATATCTCGCACATTGAGCACTATACAATTTACATGAACATGAATGGAAAACAAATTATTTGTGCGAAAATATGTTTATTACAGTTGACAATGGAATATTGGAAAACAACAAATTTTCGCGGAAATTTCTTCCTATACAAATAGTCTACGACAATCAACACAAGTCACGAAAATTTGTTGTTTTATTATAAATAACATACAATAAGAAAAATAAGCAAGTTTCTCACTAAATACGAGTACATCTACAATAACATTTTAAACTGATTTTGCCGTCAAATGTAAAAATCAAAAACATAAATAGCTATTTAACAATACAAATAATGTAGCTTGATTGCTACAAAACGATTGAAATGTAGGTAGTTCACACTCAAACCAAAAACTCAACAGAAATGTCCATGGGAATTTCACTTCCATCTACACAATGTTCATGACAATGAATTTTGCTCCAGTGCAGTTACGTATGTTTCATATTTCAAATCAATCATCCAAGATATACTTGCTACTAAAAAACTTGAATTCATTCTGCCAGTCTGTAAATTCCCACTGATCTGGTCTCAACATGAACTTTTATAACATCACATACCTTATTCAGTCAGGATAATGGGAGACAGTAACATCTGAAAACAAGCTTGTATGAATGATCGCCGACATAAATTATAACTCCGATATACATGCACAGGCAGCGATATAATATCAAAATAATGAAATCATGAGATTAAAAAAGGCTTTAGAAGATACAGCATCTAATTGACACCATTTTCACATCATTAATAAGCTCAGTTAGATGAAAACACAAGACAAACAAGTAACCCACTTAAAAATCAAAATATGAATATCAAAATGAATATCAATATGAAAAATCAAAATATGAGGAAGGAGAAAAAATGAAATAAAATGAAAATATGACACATATCGCTTAAAAAATGAAAAAAATGAATTGTTTCTATGAAATGAAAAAAATGACGCAGTAGACACCCTGGCATTACGAGTGGTGTAGTCGGGGTAAGCTTCAAATGGAAGTGATGCCCAAAGATAAATTTTATAGGAATGAAGAAAAAGGCAATGAGCTGAGTCCCATTTGTGTCATTTATGCAGACGTTGAATGCTATATTGATAGTGAAGATCAGACTCACCAACCTGCAGCCATTGCCTGTTATGAAGTTTGGCATTCTTATTATAGGAACCAAAATAAACTGCATGTGTGGCAAGGTGAAGACTGCATCTTAGAATTTTTAGATCAAGAAGCCCGTTTTCATCAACGCTATGAAACGGAGCTCACTAGGAAACCCATGTGTTTCACGGAAGTCGATAAATTAAAATTTGATAGGACCAAAGAATGTCCCCGCTGCTGTTCATCCTTTGATGAGAAGCAGCATAAGAAAGTGAGGGACCATTGCCATCTCAGTGGCAAATTTAGGTCTGCCTTGTGCAGGAAGTGTAATTTCTCACTTAGTCTCAAACGGCGAACTCTCCCCGTCATCTTTCATAACTTTAAATGTTATGATGCGCATATTCTTCTTCGCCATGGTCTAGGACATATGAAGTCATGGTCGATGAATGTCATAGCGCAAAGTAAGGAAAAATTCATGTTTCTGTCGGGCAAATTCCATGTTGAAAAGACGAAGGAGGGGAAACCTGTCTTTTATGATGTTAAATTTATGGACATTTTCCTGTTTATGTCGTCTTTTATTAGCCACCTTGGCTAATAATTTAGACTCTCTTCCCCTCACACAACATTTAAAGAAAGACTATCCTACTATTAGTGAGAGTCTCATGCGGCGGAAAGGGGTGTTTCCTTATAGTTATTTTAGTTCAATGGACACATTGAAAGAAACATCCCTTCCGTCCAACGATAAATTTAAGAACGATTTGACGGGTGAGGACTGTTCGCCTGATGACTATAGGCATGCACAGCAGGCATGGCAAGAACTCGGTTGTCACTCGTTTAGTGACTATATGCTTGCCTACTTAAAATTAGATGTTTTGCTGTTAGCCGATGTCTTTGAGGATTTTAGGAAAGTTACACTGGAGCAGGACGCGTTGGATTCTGTCTATTATATTAGTTTATCAGGAACGTCCTACCAGTGAGCTTTTAAAATTACTAGGGAAAAAATACACTTATTAGACGATCCCGAAATGTACACCATGTTTGAACGCGGGATCCGAGGTGGACTGACGTTTGTCAACAAGCATGTTGTCAATGAAACAGTCGATGGTGAATTTGACACCCACTTGATGTAAATCGACCAAAATAATTTATATGGAAGTGCACTGTCGAAACCTTTGCCACAATCCCACTTTGCTTGGCTTGAACACTTTTCCAACCCCCAGCATATTTTAGGACTGGAAGATGAGGCCGACATAGGTTATTTGTTTGAAGTCGACCTAACCTATCCAGACTGTATTAAGAATAAAACATCAGACTTTCCTCTTGCTCCGGAGTCTGGTATAGTGACTGAAGATATGTATTCTCCCTTCAAGGAGCAACTAAAATCTAAGTATGAAAGAGAAAATGAAATGAAATATCATCCTTCTAGAAAGCTGCTGCTCACCCAGTATGATAAAGAACATTACATTGTTCATTACAAAATTCTCAAATTATATTTTAGGATGGGCATGCAGTTACAAAAAGTGAATAGGGGTGTTCAATTTCATCAAAAGGCCTTTTTGAAGCCTTACATAGGTTTTAATAGCCAGAAACGTGCTGCCTCCAAGAAACCTTTTGAAAAGGATTTCTTCAAATTTAAGAACAATTCCCTCTTTGGTAAAACCATGGAGGATGTAAGAAAACGCATCAATTATAATTTGGTGACTGATCCCGAGGTAGCTAGAAAAATTCATCGTTCGCCACTCTTTGTATATGCTGTTGCCATGACCGAAGATCTGGCTGGCATTAAGATGATAAAACCCAAAGTAGAGTTGTGCCAACCATCTACATAGGTCAAGCCGTTTTAGATCACTCCAAGCTTGAGATGTACAACCTCTACTACCACACGATAAAATCATGCCCACTCATCCATCATGCAGAATTGGTGGCGGGGATACTGATAGCTTTTTCCTCGCACTCACCACTAGGAAGGGAGTCAGCAAGGAAGATATTCTGCACCAGCTAAAGCCACACTTTGATAGCTCCAACTATCCCACAGAGCATCCGCTTTACTCGACCTTAAATAAAGCAAAGCTCGGTTGCTTCAAAGATGAATGCTCCGGCAATAGGATAGAAGAGATGATCTTGCTTCGCCCCAAGATGTATTCTATGAAGTTAAAATCATCAGAGCCTTCTATAAAACGGGTGAAAGGCATCTCGAAGTCCATCATTAGGAAAATGACACAGAGACTATCGAGATGCTATAAATTCAACTAAAATAAGTTCAGTCAATATGACGATTTTAAAATCAAAGGTACACGAAGTCACGACAACAACGTTTAGGAAACGGGCACTCTCTGCTTGGGAACACAAGCGATGCTGGATGAGTCCTAACCACTCATTACCGTATGGCCATCCAGACACACATCTACCTCCACCCAAGAAACAGAAACTTTCTCTTCCTCCGTCCGACAATGTATGATGATGTATGCTTCCTCTCTGTTGTGATTGATGTTTTGTTTTTCTCTCCATAGCGTTTTCTATGGGATGTTGTAAGTGAGTGCCTTGTAACATGCGTCCAACTCCTGATCACAACATATCATCGATGGGGTATCCAGTTCTTTTGCTGACTTTGTTTTGTCCCTGTACAGTTTCCGGCACATCAGTGACTTTGTTTTCTCCCTGCACATCAGTGACTTTGTCTTCTCCGTGTATAGTATTAACCATAGACATCGGATAACATTATAAGGACTAGACCGGACACAGCTGATTTCTGGTGGCCTTTAAAGCCGTTCGGTAGCAACATTGAAAAATTGTTTGTCTAATTAAATTTCTGTATGAGGGAATTTAAAATATCTATGACAGCATGTCTCTGATCAGCTGATGATGTAATGCACGTCTTATCATTTGGAGTTGCTAGCTTAAACACTACTATTAGGATCCCAATTTCACTTCCGTAGCAATTACAGCCAAGTTATCACACTATTCATCTGTTGTTCATTGTAGACATTTACGTACATGCAGCAGACGACTTGGCAACTAGATGATATGTGATCATCTAGGTGAAATCATGATTCGTAGAAAGATATGTCTTTTTACAAAGTATGTTTTTCATGTCTTTTTGCAAAGTAACAAGTTATAACTCTTCAGACTGTCAATGAAGTTATCTACTCTGAACGCAACACACATTTTGGTTTGTGTCGAACTTAAAAGCTGTTGAGCTTGGAAATTCACTTCCTAATTACATACGTAGGTTTACCGTATTATATTATCGACATGATGGATTTTTTTGACGAACATATGAGCCAACAATGTCACAGCTTAATCAAGTTACAAGGCTTAATATCATGTCAATTATTAATATTCGGTTGATGATCACCGAAATTCCTTGATGGTGGTTATGAATCGCGTGGTTTCAGCAGTTTTGCGCAATGTCACGTCTTAATGATTGTCATTTCTTCTCAGAATGTGGACACAACACCGCAGTCTTCTTCTTAGAACATCGGAAATTCATTCCTAGTTCATCTTCTTTCTTATATCATCACTCCTGTGTCCATCGGCCAGTCGCACACCGCACATTCGTCTCACCATTGCCTTTTCTGCTCTTTCAATCTTCATGCTCTGATCGCTATTCACGGCCCATATTCCGGGCATCATCGCGCTGCGGACACAAGCAGAAGAGACCTGACCTTTCATTTTGAAGGTTGGAGCTTTGGATGTCAGGAAAGGTGCATGTTCATGGAACTTCGACCATCCACATCCGGCGCACTTTTGAGAGGGCGGCGTTCGGCGCGTTGTAGCATATGGTTTTGGAGTTTGTAAAAATTGATGTTACGCATAGCGCGTCAACCTTGCCAGGCACAGGTTTTGGCAAGCCTAATTTCAGGAATTCTAGGAATAGATCCCTTACGTCTGGCGCGCTAGCTAGTCAACCTGAAAACCTGTTGTGCCTTGCACTGGCTTCGCGCTTGTTTTTGGAAATTCGAAAAGTATAACGACGGGTCAACGTCGGATCTGGGACTCTGGCGCGTCAACCCGAATCTGGTGAGGTGGCGCACCGAAATAAAATCTGGAGCACCTGGTGCTGGCATAGGCGAGCCTGTTTTCAGAATTTCAACCAGATTTCAGAATGCCAACGCAAACAGACTTGTCCCAATTTTTTTTGTGACACAGGGCACATAAAATCTCTATATAACAAAAGTAGGCGTCAAGTTATAACAACATACACAGATCTTCTTTATTTAAAAAACATGCATATAAAGGTGTTGTATTTTTGTTAACTTAATCCAGCGTGTTGTAGCTCCAACTGTTTTCATGATGATGTTGACCTTATTTTAATTGATAATATCTGCAAATACACTTGGATTCATCCGTTTTCCACTTGACACAAAACGGAAGTGGATCATCAGACGAAGATGATTGCCGAGTGCTTCCTATTAGTGTCATGTGATCTTACGACAGCAACCCTATTGACGCAGAGAAAATAAAAGAAACAGCAAAACCTACACAGCATCGAGAAAACTAGGCTATGTGATCAAGCCATCATGTGAATTTGATTTAAGTGAGGTATAGATGTCAGAGTGACAATCTAGGTGAAGTTATTGTTGTCAAAGGCCTCATCAAATTGAATCAATCACTGTACCCACCAAAGAACCACCTTTTCACTGCGGCTGATGGATTCGAACCACCGGTTATGAAAGAATCAGTTGATATGGCTTTCTTTACATCAAATCTGTCAATTCTTATACAATTTAAACGAAGCAAATGTGCAGTTCTCTGCCAAATTATTCGCACTGACAGCAAATAGATATAACTCATTAATAGATTTGAATGATGTTGTTAGTTAGCAGTCTAGTCAGCTTTCAATCTAAACTATCAAACATGGCGAGTAGATTTTACATGTATAACTTAGTGCAGTCATCATATTGTGATACTGAACTGACTGTTGTGTGGTGCGGTCGTGTTCTGAGGCGCTCCTGATATCTGGAATCGGTGCATGTGGTTTTGTGCTTTCTGGTTGGTCTTTCTGGAGATTTTTGGCATCGTCTTGTTCGTCGTTCTGTGATCTACGCTTTCCCATCGTCGGTTTTTCTCCACAGTGTGAATTCTTTGCCCAGGAGGGACTTCTTTCCCGTGGTGTCGTCGTCGTCGATCATCGCTCACATTGTGTATTCGTCACCTAATTTTCATGCTTGCTTGTTCTTCGGGCACTGGAATTCCCTTTTCATCGCTGACCGTCAAGCACTGTGTTCGTCGGATATCTATGCTGTTGTTATCGTAAGTCAGAGAAACAATTAGCTGGTTATTTTTGGCATCTCCAAGGCCCCTCTCGTCAAAATTTTACGCGATTATCGATTTCTTATCATTAAAGCCTGAATTTAATGAATGGTATATGATCTGCAGTGTCAAGCTTGGATTTACCCAGTGTCCGCCTGTCCAACGGTTTGGATTTCCCCTGTATCATTGGTATCTATATCATTATCTACGTCATTATCGTGTATCCAAAGATATCTTGCATCAGCTTCGACGATCCAACTTGCCTTCGTTTTCGCCAGCTGATTTCATTAAGTCACACCTGATTCGCGACGATTTGCCAGAAGTTCTGAAGGAACCCTTGTCGGCTGATCATTAATTTATTGATTTTTTCTCTACGTCATCAAAACGTCATTCCTCGTGTCATCATACTTCATCTACGAAGTGTGTCTCTGTGAATTCTTCTGATCATGTCATCAATCAATAGTGATTCGATTTTAACAATGACAGACAATGAGCTGCTTGGTCGGAAAACCAGCATAAAGA
Organism: Prostheceraeus crozeri; assembly: GCA_907163375.1. NCBI lineage: Eukaryota > Metazoa > Platyhelminthes > Polycladida > Euryleptidae > Prostheceraeus > Prostheceraeus crozeri. Next base: position 4,380 of record CAJQUW010000203.1, on the reverse strand, counting down.
AGGATGACCTTATCGGGGCATTACTGACTGCGGCAACAAAAGTCAGTCTCTAGTGCGACACCAAATATTGGTAATATCGATGACATCTATCAGATGTTCGATAAACTTTTGAACGAAAAACTATCACCTTTCCTAACCACTCTTTCAAATTTAGTTTCCAAGGTCGATAACTTGCAGGAAAATTATACTAAACTGCATGAATCTTTGTCAATTAAAATTAATCATCTTGAAAACAAATACCGTGAACTAGAGGGACATTTTCACGATTTGCAGACCGCTACACAATCCTTTACAACTGATCTATACAACGAATTAGACAGAAGAAAATGGCGGGAAAATAACCTAATTGTTCGTGGTATTGATGAGGTGATGTCTGGGACTTTGAAAGAAAGAACAGAACATGATACGAAGAGAATCGATGATTTATTTGGGGAGATGGATGTTTACCCTGAGGTTTCGGAAATAAGGCGAATTGGAAGATCTAATCAGAATGGTAATCGGCCGTTGGGAATAAGGCTGAAGCACACGGATGATAAGTTCAGTGTCCTCAAAAGAGCCAGGCATCTTCGAGAATCAGAAACCTTCAAGAGGGTCTTCATCAATCTTGATCTCACTCCTGCGCAACAAATGCAAAATAAGATCCTACGCGATGAGGTTCAGAAACGGAGACAGAATGGTGAAGATGTCATCATCCGCAATAACAGAATTGTTTTCATTGAGTTTTTTACCGCTACCTAGATATCCTTCTATTCTCCTAATAAATTCTCAATCCATTATACGTAAGCTCGATGAACTTTGCGCACTTACTTCTTCCCTCCACCCGGACATAATAATTATCTGTGAAACCTGGCTTCACATAGACAGTACGTGATGGTTGGAAATGTGAAAGAATCAGATTTAGAGAAGATGAATCGGCAAAGACTGAACATATTTGGCTAAAATTCCCACGATCTGGTATCGTATTATTGGCAATTTATATTCCTCCAAATATCAGTGAATCGATAATAAGCAATTCTGATGCCATTCTGAACACTATGTCTGAAAGTGAGCTTCTAATTGCGGGCGATTTGAATCAATGGTCACTTAACTCTCTAGAAGTAAACCTCAGAATTAGTAATGTCGTGAATGCCCCTACCCGTGGTTCAGCAACGTTAGACAAAATCCTGATGTCCAAACTTCTTTCGGAAAGTTACGGTCAGCCTGTCATTACACCACTTCCGTGTACCTTCCATCCAATGACAAGCCACTTAATGTAATGCGTTTTGTGAAGATTTTTGACTATCGACAGAGCCACATTGATAACTTTATAAATGCCTTGCGAGTCTTTCCTTGGCATTCTTTCTATCGTATGACAACATCTTTAGAAGAGAAATGCCTCTTCTTCCATGAAATCATCGATAATGCAAAAACTCTAATACCTAACAAATTTATTCCAATCAGTAACCGCGATAAGCCGTGGATAACACCCGTAATCAAAGATCTCATCAACAAACGGTTTGAAGCTTTTCGAGCCGGAAATTTTGCTTTATACACTCACTATAAATCAAAGGTTAAATCTCAAATAACAATGGCAAAACTCAACTGGTGTACTAACACCCGCAGTAAACAGGATGGTCTATGGAACATCGTCAATAATGTAACGAATAAGAAAAAGAGGAACCCTATTTTCAAGATTCTGTCCCAGTTCAATTCTTCTCTTGAAGCTGTTACTCACCTAAATGACACCTTTACAAATAATTTCTCTGGCCCTACGCTTTGGCAAGAATATTCCTTTGCCCCTGATGATGAAGCTGAACAGACCGAATGGCAAGTTGATATCAGTGTCACTGAAATTGAGGATTGTCTTTTCAGGCTAAAGGCAAGCAAATCAGCTGGTAGTGATGATCTTCATCCGCGCCTTGTTAAAGCAGCTCGAGAAGTTCTGGCACCACCCCTTACTCATCTGATTTGCCTTTCGGTCCTATCAAGAAGTGTTCCATCCACGTGTAAATTAGCTGATGTGACTCCGGTGCCGAAAACAGCGCGTGCAACAATTAACGAGCTCCGGTCTATTTCTAAACTGCCCATTTTTGCAAAAGTCCTCGAAGCCTGTGTTTTGAAGTCCGTCAAACCAAAGTTATTGAGTCACTATGGTCCTAACAGCTTCGGTTTCAAACCTGCACTTCAACTCTTCATGCCCACATTTCCATTCATAATGAATTGACAATTAATTTGGATAAACCCAGCAATAGTAGTGTTACGATGATACCTTTGACATAACGAAAGCTTTTGACTCATTAAATCACGGCTGTCTTGTGAGAACTTTACAACGGGGAAATTTGCCTTCGTCATTTGTCCAATGGTGTATTAGTTATCTGCAGGACCGCCGTCAAAGAGTCGTGCTGGACCCCAATATAAAGAGTGACGAATCATGTGCCATTTCTGGAGTGCCACAAGGCTCAATCATTTCGCCTTTCTTATTTGCAGCTCATATGGGCTCTTTGCAATCGTCCAATTTAAATAATTTCATGTTCAAGTACGCGGATGATATTATCACTTTGATTCCTAATGAACATATGTCCAATGTTGAACACTGTATTGAGTGTGAAATTGGGCATGTAAAAAGTTGGTGCGAACAAAATGGTCTAACATTGAACAAGAAAAAGACTCAAATCATGTTGGTCCTACCTTATCATCGTCAATGTCATCTTTTAAAGCTGTACAACATCTGAAAGTTCTTGGCATTACTTATGATCACCACTTATCTTGGGATTTGCATATTGACAACCAATGCAAGAAAGCCGCAAAACATCTATTTTTGATCCGAACTTTGAAGAAATTTTTGGCAAAGGAAGATCTCATTCGTATTTACAAAACTTTTGTCCTACCTATCCTCGAATATTGCAATCCTTTATTCATTGGTTTGCTTGACAAAAATTCCTGGAAGCTAGAGAAGATCCAAAGACGATATCATCACATAATATGTGGTCTTCATTGTGATTGTGGAGAATTTCCGACCCTTTCCTCAAGAAGAAAATCTCAATCCATGAAATTATTTTCGGCTATGTCCGACGCCAACCATGCTTTACATGCATTACTTCCTCCAACACTGCGATTTTCTGGACATTATGAGATGCCCTTGTGCAAAACACAAAGACGATATAATTCATATATACCACACTGCACCTCATTGTACAACAATACTTGGACTTAGCATCCAATTTGCGTGTTCTTCAACTCCTGGGAATACTTTACTTCGAATATTGAGTGTGTAAGCGCATCAATAACTTTGAAATTTATCGATGTATCATCTCGTAATTTGATCATGTTGCTGTAAACTATCTTCTGTACTGTCTGATTTTCATTCTTACAATAAACGAGTATTATTATTATACTATTGAAGTATGTAATTAAGAATCACGTTGATGCTCTTTTGTTGTAGTGCTTCTCTTGTGTCAGTGGATTTGTGTCGGAGTTGAAATACTCCACTCTGGTGCTATAGGAGTTCGCATTCAATCCCTGACTGTAAAAGAGCTAAGCAGCGTCAGACTTGTAAAATTGACAATGAGCATTTTTGGACATCTGCGTTCGGAGATATTCTTAGCGAAATTGTAGTCTCATGAGGTAATTTCATTGTACTCTTGTAACTTATTTACTTCATCAATGGACATCCTGGAATGTACATGGATTTAGAATAATTCCGTACTTGGAATTTTCGTATCCGATCATTTATTAAATAGGCTATCCGAATTAATCAATCTTTTACTGTTTCATGCGACAGCTTCTACAAACCCGAAAATTGAGTCAAAATATGAGTAATCTTCGAACCTTTGTACGAACGACGACTAAGATGTGCCACTGCAAATTTAACAAGCTTGATACTTTGCACGTTCTATGCTACTCAAATGTGAACACGCCTGCATTGCACATCGTCTAGGCAATATCTAGGAAACACGGATAATTTTCGAAAATTTAAGTTTTCAAATATTTGTCAGATAGCTTTTAAACCGAATGAACATAATGTCCGCGGAGAAAGTAATTCCTTCATGTAAAATTAATGTATCATCTTTTTATGTTGACACTGCCTACTATATTACAAGGCAACAATTATTTTGGAAGCACTAAGGCAACCCAAAGTTGCATTTAAAGCAAAAGTCAAAGTCGGGATGGTGCATATTTTGAATGACACTTTCAAGTGGAAATAATAGCCATGGGAAACAATATCCACTCTCATTAGATTATCAACAAATATTTGCTGTCATTTCCAGTGATGAAACAACATTGCTCAACTAGGGGACTGAAAACATGCGACCTAATTTACAAATCAAACTAGGCTCAATTTTTTTGTTGACCTGGAATGTTGAGAACTTCCAACCATCCATTTAGATTACTTTACATGTA
>CAJQUW010000199.1:0-383513 GCA_907163375.1 Prostheceraeus crozeri | reverse complement strand
GTTTGTAGATTGGGGTGATTTAAAACACTTTTTAGTTATGTCTGGTTGGGTGTTGTGAGTTTGGGATATAAGAATAGTTTGTGGGTTTGAGGTGGAAGTTATTTAGTATGAATAAGAAGAATATTGAGATGAGTGTAGATGAGTGATTTATATTAGAGGTGTGGGAATGTTTGAAAAGGTGTTTAGTTAGGGGAGGATTATATTTTGGAAAGTGTGTTATTATAGAGTTGATGAATTGAATGGTATTAGAGTGGTTGGTTATGTGTTTTTTGGGAGGAATTATTTTTTTTAAGGAAGATTTTTGTAGTTAGTAGAAGTGTTAGATATGATGTTGGATTTGAGTAGGTAGTGATTTTTGAGGTTTTTTGAAATAATGTAATTATGGAGGATCGGTGAATTATTTTGATGGTAAATATATAGAGGAGTGAGGATTAAGATGTAGATGTTTAGAAAGATTTGTCGCAGTGTGGTCATTAAAAAATATTGGCATGGCGTCCCCCGAGACGATTGAGAATCCCGTATGAAGTTTGAATGCCTAACGCACAATTTGATATCTCGAGGTCTAAAAGACAGTTCAATCGGCATTAAGACTACAAGAAGACTCGTACCAGGGAATGTTTAAGGACCACTTGAATACTTTATACCCTCGTGGACTGCGCGATAATTTCTGAAAATTTCTGAACTTTAAACATCATTTTGCGTAATATTGTATCTGGCTAAAATATAACAAAATTTATAAAATAGTGAATAATCTAAAGATCTCTAACACTACCTACGCAGCCAAACGAATCCACGCCAAATAACAATCAACACCTGCATTGTGCTGACAATGCGCTTAAGTTCGTCAAAGCGATCCCGTTCATGTATTTTGTCTGAGTTGAGAAGACGACACATTTATTCTCAGAGATTGATGCATGCACTTTGCATTATGCTGCGCTGCGATCGACAGTTCTTTCATCATTTTTGCGAAAATATTTAATATGACCCATTATTTATCTGTGATTTATTATTCGCTTTTGGCAGTCACGTCTGAGCGCGGCTCACCTGAGAGTGAGAGTGTCGCATGCAACGATGTACATCGAGAACCCTATGTCAGGCTTCGTACTATATTAGCAAAGAAAAACAATCTGAGCATGAACAAAAGTTAAAGACATAATGAAAGCTCAGAGGTAAAGACGTATAGTTTCTCAATTTTACGTGATTCAGGAATAAAGACATTTAATCATTTATTAGTGGCTAAATTGTACACGATGCAAATACTTCACTCAGCTTATCTATCTAAAAATAGAACTGCAATTGGTTTTAATTTCATTTTTGTTATTCCCATAGACATGGTTATTATCCTATATTTACATGAGCTGCTCTTCAGCTTCAAATAATCAACAGACATAAAATAATGCTGAATGAATTCGAATTGGGAAAGCACTGTATCATCAGGAAGCTCTTTTATATTCAAACGGCGTTTTGCAAAAACAAACAAAAAAGGAAGAACCTGAGAAATTTATCAAAGAATTTGGAGACGCTGAAATTTGAGACATACATTGAAAATTTCGTTGAATGACACAATTTAGGTCTGTAATACTAAAAAAGAGGCAAGTGAAGAAGGACTTTCAGTTGCTCGCCTACAATAATTTTCAATCATTTGCAATATCAGCTATTCACTGGTTTCCGCTTGCACACACAAGGTAAATAATCACGTCTATTTCCAAGATACCCTTTAAATAATATTATCTTTAGTCTTTATTTACATTAAAATTCCTTGCCGCACATCCTCCTCTATGGTCGCGCAGCTAAGACTTAGATTAATATATATGTAGCTGCTAAGTGGTAACTCCGCATGTTATTCAACATCCCCAATGTGTCTATGCACTATTCGATTTTAATAAAATGAACACAACTGGGAGAGCAGTCGGAATTTGTTTCCAAATGATGAGATATCCAAATTTGCAGTTCTGAAGAAATTACAACGTAATTGCGAGTGATTCAGATATTGGTGTAGAATAAATGCCGAAGAAAATGGATAATTATTTACATAATTCGCATTGCGACATGACTGCCTCGAGATTTTTAATGTTTGTTAATTAAGCAATTTGCGATCGGGTTCTTTATTACTGCATATGATGCGCTCAAACCTCAAGAGTAATTTTCTAGGCGTTTATCACAACAAACATGCTACCTGCCTCATATGCAAAGCAAGATCACATAATCAAGGACATTAATTTCATATTGACTTGTGTAAAGATATAAATGGTCACAATCACTATTCAGATTCCAGAGAATGAAACAAAATTTCTGTGAAACATGAGAAATTCATGCCGGTGAAAATTGGAACTAAAAACTGAAAATTATAGCCAAGATAGCAGGATGATAAGGAGTCTCGGTTCGTTTTTCTTTTTTTTATTCATGAACGACTTTCATAATACACTACAAGCAATACCCTGTTGCTAGTAGTAGTATATATAGTGTTCAAGCGATGAAAATTCTTTCACGGAAATTATTGAATCAAAATATTCCGTAAGTGGAAAATTTTGGAGAAAATAATGGAAATATTTTTGAAAAAATAATCGGAAAATTATTTGAAAAGATCGGAATTATGAGATAGGCCCTATATTTCTTTGACCGCTTTACACAGCCGAGGTACACACCAATAGCATGGGTTTCTAATAAAAATCTGGTGGATTTTTGATCATTAGAGTGGAATAAAAAGTGATTTTGAAAAATCATCGGAATTTGATTTTTTTTGTGATATAATTATTACATTTTATCTCTATCACAGCCGATGCAATAGACAATAGTCAAAGCATTGGTTTCTGAAACGTCTTTACTGATATTACCATACATAGTCATTTACGATTAAAACAATCCTAAGCATTACGAATCCCGTCCGTGGATTATGTTGAGTCAATATCCTTTGCCACCGAGTCTGGCTATGTGAGACAAGAATTTGTTGCAACACAGACAATCATTTTATGGGACAACAACGTGAATTTTTTTCCTTTAACAATAGGGGGTATAATTACATGCATTGAGAAAGATCAGGAGCAGAAAAAAATGCGACTCTTTCATTTGGGAGTTAGGTTTATCATGGCATTGAAAAGTTAAAGCTTATTATGCAGTCCTTGATTGCAAATGCATAAACCAAGTCTCCCCATGTGTATGAAGACCATGAGAATGCCAACAAGGCACACATACAAGAGAGCGATCAATATTGGAAGATATATAAAAGACTAATAACTCGGAGATATTTGGAAAACTATAGAATATCTGTGATGAGTAGAAAGAATATGCATATAGCTACTACGGAAACATCTGGCTGTATTAGTCGCGATATCTCGTGGAGGGACAACTACTCATTCCAGTTCAATAAGCTGGTTCATATGGTTCAGATTATATCCCAATTCACGATATCAGATCTACTTAAAAGAATTTCAGACTTTTCCAGATGAATTAGGAGATTCTCCAGTTGCAATCTATAGATCCGTGTCAAAGTTTGATTTCTGAGACAGATATCTGAAACTTCAATTAGAGAAATCGTGAAATCCATTATAATGTCTGAGATTGCAGAGTGTGAGCAAAGATCTGAAATAGACAACTGGGAGGTTCCAAACAAGTTTAACATGCAGGGATGATGAGTAAGATTTCTGCGTCTCTTGTGAATATTACCAAGTCCTTCTTCAAACGAAGAACAGCGACCAGAGTCACCAAAGAACAAAGGCAAAACATAACGATCTAATCACCGAAAACAAAATTTTCAACAAATCTTTCCCATTTGGAAACTATTTTCCTGAGAAAATTTTTCCTTTTGCCTCACTAAAGTTGTGACATCCGCGCCGCACCGCTTCGCTTTCGCTTTTGCGACATCGCGTTATCGCATGCCGCCGGATGACACACTTTTCGCGGGTTTTTTCACAAATTTTCAAAAAAAGCAAAAATTTCAAAAATTTAAAGTGGGAGCCCAAAATAATACACGTAATTCGAAAAAATTAATTCTTGTTTCCCACAAATATCACGATAATCGAAAATTATAAGTATTGAGGTTCCGCCACAAATATTCAACGTAATGCGAAAATTTAAAGTGTTGTACCAAGAATAGCACACCGATTAAATCGAAATTTACGTTGTCGCAAAAATATCACGTAATCGAAAATTTAAGTTGTCCCAAAATATCACGTAATCGGCAAATTTATAGCTTGTTCTGAAAAATATCACGCTGGTTCAACGAATTTTTGCAATAATTTAAGGCAGATGAAAATTTTAACGTTGTTCTCAAAAAAATCACGTTCATAAGTCATCAATATTCCAGCTAGAAGACGTGTATACAAAAATAATTTATCTTTAAGAATGTAACACGAATCACTTAGAATGCCTGTTATTGTTACACTTCACTACTATTATTTACTGATATACTGCATTCTTGTGCGAGCTCTGAGAACCTCCCCCTTGTAGGGAACAATGCTAGAATTACCTTCCCACATTCATAAAACAAGATGCATGATCAAACATGCTGTCTTACCTTATATAAACCACCTATCCCTGCTGCATCTCACCCAACTTATATTTATCCTCTTTCCCCCCACATTGCCATAATGTTGCTAGCCTTAGTTTTGCGAATACCAAGAACCTCGCGACCAAATTTCCTTTCTGTAGCCATCTTTCGGACACGAAGAAAATGCAGCGATTCATTGGTTACATGAACGCTATTGTTATAGAAAAGTTACAATTGTCGCGTCAAAGCGTTCTGACATAAGGGATTATCATCTGATGCTTAAAAAACTAAAATCTCATTCTCAACAAAATTATAACACTTCCCTCATTTCAGATTGAAAGTAAGAGTTACTTGCGTAAAAGCGTTGCCTTTATATCAATATCACACATATCCAGAGGTTGGATCATACATGAACACCGACCAGACTTTTCTCGTATTCAAGTAAAAACGACAAACAATTTTATAACGGCTAAAAAACAAAGAACAATCAAGAGATCATTACAACTTCAAAACGCGAGCGAGTCATTTGATGTCAGAAAACACTGATAATTGGCGTATCACTGCTTCATAAATCACTTCTGGTGAAAAAGAAGAGTCAATTTTAGTGATTAGACAGAAAAAAATTCTAAACCTTATTGAAAAAAGAGACAGAAACTTAATTTATTTTCCTTTCAATTTTAAACACAATCAGTTAAGTGAAATTGCTTTACGTGTAAATGGTGTGAGTCATCCTGGTCCACCCTACAAACCAGATTTTACTTCGGATCAATTTATGCGCAGTTATGTTGATTTTATGGATGTCTTTGGCTTTTACAATACGGATGACACCAACGGACTTACTATGAAAGAGTTTAAGAGTGGATATACTATTTATGCATTTGATTTGACTGCTGACAGCGATATTAGTGCACCCTATCGTCAAGCGAACGTGCCTCATAATATTCGTTTGGATTTGACGTTCAAAAGAACACTACCTGAGACGATCAATGTATTAATTTATGCAGTCTTCGATTCAAATATTGAAATTACAAAGTATCGTGACGTGATTCTTCAGTATAATCGTTAATGAGTTGGTTGACTGCTGACGATATTAAGACTAAAGTGCAGCGTAATGCAGACGAAGCGACGTTGAAAGCTTTCGATAATGTCTATTCACTCGATACCTTACCACCTGCAGTAAATCACTATCCCATCTTTATTGTGCTAAACACTCATTCGCAGAATTTAGGCGGTGAGCATTGGAAAGCGATCTTTATTGGAGAAGACCGACGTGGTGAACTATTTGACTCTCTTGCTCAACCTCCAAATATACCAACACAGCAGTGGTTGAGAAAACATACGCGTCAATATCAGCGAAATGAACGCATACTACAACATCCACTTTCATCAACGTGTGGTGCTTTTGTACTGTACTTCATCTTAAGACGTTTACATGTATCTCGATTTGCATCTGTTATTCAAAACTTTTCATGTAATCCATCCTCTAATGAAAAATGATTTGTAAGTTCTATCATGATTTGAAATAAAAACATCATGTTGGAAAAATTGTTTTTTATTTTACAATCCGCTGGGTACGTACATACTCAATGAGATAGTCTAGGATCATATTTGCTTGTACATGAGATTTTAGTCCAGTAATGATCACTTTACTATTATGAAAGATTGCCACATGCACAGGTAACCAACAACTAATGAAAGCTGCAGGAAAAAGTTCGGGTTCATAACACAAACTGTAACTGCTGGTACGAATCTTCAAAATGATAGACTGTCACTCAATTGAGTAGAGATCACCATATTGTCCACAGTCAGATTCGACATCACACACCTCTCCCTCTTCCATATCCGACGTAGTAGTCTTTGTAGCTCTAAGCGCATTGACTGCGCCGATGAATGAGAAAAAAGGGCGCCGAGAATCTGTACAGTCCCATTTGGGAAGAGTTGAAGATTCCGTGAATTGTTCATCTTCACCACTAACATTTGAGGACGGCCCGGGTAATACTTGCTGTTTGGAAGCTGTTGGTGTAATGTTGTGAGATCGATTTTGGTGTAGAGTCTGAAGCGACGGAGAATGTTGACGATGGTGTAGCGATGGCGCTTCATGATGAAAGAATGAGTAAATTGAGCGATGTACCTTCCTTTTATACTTTTTCCAACTACCTTGATGAAATGTGAAGTTAGTATGAAGTTGGGAATGATAGAGTTGAATTCGCGATTGTTGACGCGCAGCCAGATGCGATTTCCAATACGTGAATGTCTTTTCATATAGAAGTATTTCAAGTCCTTCATGATATGATGTAGAGATTGAAAATGACGATAAGATAAAGCAAACTCTCTTCTCACATTTCCAGTTGAATCTTTGAAATAGACGTTTCGATCATGATCCGTTTCAATACGTTGTAGGGAATCTAATTTCCAACTCATGATGTGTGGTAGTCATGTCTGATTAAGATTTGCATAGTAGGGCGATGAACTCACGACGAATAAATGTCATGATGGAGCGATGTATATATCTTCTATACTTCTCCCAATTGTATTTGCGAAATGAGAAACAGTTTGCGGAATGAGAATGGTAGATTTGAATTTCATTTCTGTAATGTTGAAGCCAAACTTGATCACCCAAGGAGATGAATCTTAATGTTTCAAAATATTCCAAATCCCTCATGATATCATTGAGGTTGACAAATTGTCGCCATGTTAATGTAATTCCTCTTGATGTATGACCATGAGAATTTTTGAAATGTACGTTTCCATCACGATCAACTCTGATATATTGTAGAGAGTCCAAAATCCAAGTCTTCATGATGTTATGCAAAGTTGCAGATTAGCAATATAAAAATGTCGTTTTATCATATTTTGCTTAGCAATGCGGCTACAAAGAGATTTACTAGTAATCGAGCTGCACTCTTTTCTACTCCCATTGATCATGCACAACAGCTAAATGGGAATTGGGAAGTGGGTGTCACTCAACTTGTTTATAGCAACTGTGTCTATACTTTTGATCATGAGGTGATGACTATTAATATGAGACGTACAGCTGCTTACCAATGTGAAAAGGGCTGCCGAGTATACATTCCACAGTGGCCAAAGAAAGATCTCTTATTATGTAAAAAGTTTATATATGATTTCCTGAATAAAGCGTGTAAACATATTGCCCAATTTACTCCGCACAATGATGATTTTACTTATTTACATCATGTAGTTGAGAAAGATTGGATTGTTGGTTTAAGTCCAAGTTTAAGAAATGATTTAGGCTACCTCGCTAGCGCCTTGACAAGCTATGATAATTTTAACGTTAATTACCACATAAGTGGTCATAAACAGTTAATATATCGAGAGGAAGCTTATTATGTAGATCTTATTCCAAGAAATGAGAAGACGTTGGTGAAGAAGATTGTGATTAAGCCAAGAAAGACAAACATGACTCCTGAAACATTATTGAAGAAATTTAATTATCTCCTTCGAGTTGATGGTAAACAAGTGGCAACATTGACTTATATCAAATCATCTAATCATATTGCAATAAGTAAATTAAATGATGATGATCTAGTATTAGTTTGTTCAAAAGATTTTCATCAGTTCTTGCGACATCATTCTGCAGCTGTTCATGGAAAATTTAATATGCAACATTTACCATGTGAAAGGTCAAATCAATTTGATACAGAATGGAGCGTATCTTTATACAGAAAGTGTGTAGAGCCTTTAGGTGGTATCTTACATGAAACAAGAGTGTTGATGCCTCGCATCATTACTTCAGTTAAATTGGTTGTAGATTATTTAAATGAAGTGATTAATGAGCAACATATTTCATTTTCTGAAAAAGAAGGTACTTTGTCTCTCACTATAAGTGGAAAAGGTATTGAACTAATTATGGATAAAACTCTAATGGACATTTTGGGTTTTGATCAAAATATCTTTAAAAGTGGTACTGTAACCAAAGCTAGCGCAGACATGTCGCTATCGCGTCGTATTAACTATTTTCAGATATATTCCAATATTGGTGAAGATGTACGTGTGGGAGATGTTGAAGCTCCATTGCTAGCAATGATACCATACCAGCCAAAAAGCTGCAGTATTTTATCTGAGCATACTTTCAAGAAAGTGCATTATACAAAGCTGAAATCAAACTACATTCCACAAATTGATATTGCCATTTATGACGATGCTGGTGCGTTGATTCCTTTTCATAAAGATGCTGTGACAAGTATCACACTCCATTTCCGAATGAAGAGTTAATGCAAAAGTATGCTAATATATTTTTCCAATGTGAATAATATGGAAAGTGAAAATAAGGACTCGTTTCTAATCTACTTGCCCAGTAATGCTTCTATGAATAAATTTCCCAAAAATAAACCATCAGACTATCGAGTAGAATTAAATCGCCCACTACATTTAGAAGGTGAATGGGAGGTTGGCGTTTCTAGTATTTGCTATGATAGCAATATTCAGAATGTGAATGATTTGGAAGAAATGATATTGACTCCTCGCACCCATGATGGAATAACGATGAATAATGCATTCCAGTTCCCATACAATTTAACATCAGATGGAAAGTGGAGCAACTATGAATGGATTCAGATAAAATCAGATTCTTATGAACCATTTGGGAATGAGAAAATTATTAAGGCGTTCAATAGTGGTAATACTTCCATCATGAAGAATAAAAATCAGAAAGCTTATGAGTTTACTATCTATCATTGGAGTGGGAGACAGTTCCTTCGCTTTCATTCTTTTACTAAAGGTCTTACACTGAGGTTGGATAATGAATTCTATCCACATCTCGGTTTTGGCCATGGACTACATCTAACGTCAATTGCTACTGCAAATGTTAGAAAAGTTTATTCAAATCGAATCAACAAATTTCATTATAGATTTAAAATATTTGATGAAGATGTTGTAGAATTCATTATCCAACCTCAGTGTAAGACCTTTAGTAAAAGAATGAAAGCGAAGGAACTGTCTCCCACTCCAATGATAGATAGTAAACTCATAAGCTTTCTGATTTTTATTCTTCATGATGGAAGTATTACCACTATTGAACGCCTTAATAATTTTCTCATTCCCAAATGGTTCATAAGAATCTGATTTTATCTGAATCCATTCATAGTTCCACTTTCCATCTGACGTTAAATTGTATGGGAACTGGAATGCATTATTCATCGTTATTCCATCATGGGTGCGAGGAGTCAATATCATTTCTTCCAAATCATTCACATTCTGAATATTGCTATCATAGCAAATACTAGAAACGCCAACCTCCCATTCACCTTCTAAATGTAGTGGGCGATTTAATTCTACTCGATAGTCTGATGGTTTATTTTTGGGAAATTTATTCATAGAAGCATTACTGGGCAAGTAGATTAGAAACGAGTCCTTATTTTCACTTTCCATATTATTCACATTGGAAAAATATATTAGCATACTTTTGCATTAACTCTTCATTCGGAAATGGAGTGTGATACTTGTCACAGCATCTTTATGAAAAGGAATCAACGCACCAGCATCGTCATAAATGGCAATATCAATTTGTGGAATGTAGTTTGATTTCAGCTTTGTATAATGCACTTTCTTGAAAGTATGCTCAGATAAAATACTGCAGCTTTTTGGCTGGTATGGTATCATTGCTAGCAATGGAGCTTCAACATCTCCCACACGTACATCTTCACCAATATTGGAATATATCTGAAAATAGTTAATACGACGCGATAGCGACATGTCTGCGCTAGCTTTGGTTACAGTACCACTTTTAAAGATATTTTGATCAAAACCCAAAATGTCCATTAGAGTTTTATCCATAATTAGTTCAATACCTTTTCCACTTATAGTGAGAGACAAAGTACCTTCTTTTTCAGAAAATGAAATATTTTGCTCATTAATCACTTCATTTAAATAATCTACAACCAATTTAACTGAAGTAATGATGCGAGGCATCAACACTCTTGTTTCATGTAAGATACCACCTAAAGGCTCTACACACTTTCTGTATAAAGATACGCTCCATTCTGTATCAAATTGATTTGACCTTTCACATGGTAAATGTTGCATATTAAATTTTCCATGAACAGCTGCAGAATGATGTCGCAAGAACTGATGAAAATCTTTTGAACAAACTAATACTAGATCATCATCATTTAATTTACTTATTGCAATATGATTAGATGATTTGATATAAGTCAATGTTGCCACTTGTTTACCATCAACTCGAAGGAGATAATTAAATTTCTTCAATAATGTTTCAGGAGTCATGTTTGTCTTTCTTGGCTTAATCACAATCTTCTTCACCAACGTCTCCTCATTTCTTGGAATAAGATCTACATAATAAGCTTCCTCTCGATATATTAACTGTTTATGACCACTTATGTGGTAATTAACGTTAAAATTATCATAGCTTGTCAAGGCGCTAGCGAGGTAGCCTAAATCATTTCTTAAACTTGGACTTAAACCAACAATCCAATCTTTCTCAACTACATGATGTATATAAGTATAATCATCATTGTGCGGAGTAAATTGGGCAATATGTTTACACGCTTTATTCAGGAAATCATATATAAACTTTTTACATAATAAGAGATCTTTCTTTGGCCACTGTGGAATGTATACTCGGCAGCCCTTTTCACATTGGTAAGCAGCTGTACGTCTCATATTAATAGTCATCACCTCATGATCAAAAGTATAGACACAGTTGCTATAAACAAGTTGAGTGACACCCACTTCCCAATTCCCATTTAGCTGTTGTGCATGATCAATGGGAGTAGAAAAGAGTGCAGCTCGATTACTAGTAAATCTCTTTGTAGCCGCATTGCTAAGCAAAATATGATAAAACGACATTTTTATATTGCTAATCTGCAACTTTGCATAACATCATGAAGACTTGGATTTTGGACTCTCTACAATATATCAGAGTTGATCGTGATGGAAACGTACATTTCAAAAATTCTCATGGTCATACATCAAGAGGAATTACATTAACATGGCGACAATTTGTCAACCTCAATGATATCATGAGGGATTTGGAATATTTTGAAACATTAAGATTCATCTCCTTGGGTGATCAAGTTTGGCTTTAACATTACAGAAATGAAATTCAAATCTACCATTCTCATTCCGCAAACTGTTTCTCATTTCGCAAATACAATTGGGAGAAGTATAGAAGATATATACATCGCTCCATCATGACATTTATTCGTCGTGAGTTCATCGCCCTACTATGCAAATCTTAATCAGACATGACTACCACACATCATGAGTTGGAAATTAGATTCCCTACAACGTATTGAAACGGATCATGATCGAAACGTCTATTTCAAAGATTCAACTGGAAATGTGAGAAGAGAGTTTGCTTTATCTTATCGTCATTTTCAATCTCTACATCATATCATGAAGGACTTGAAATACTTCTATATGAAAAGACATTCACGTATTGGAAATCGCATCTGGCTGCGCGTCAACAATCGGCGAATTCAACTCTATCATTCCCAACTTCATACTAACTTCACATTTCATCAAGGTAGTTGGGAAAAGTATAAAAGGAAGGTACATCGCTCAATTTACTCATTCTTTCATCATGAAGCGCCATCGCTACACCATCGTCAACATTCTCCGTCGCTTCAGACTCTACACCAAAATCGATCTCACAACATTACACCAACAGCTTCCAAACAGCAAGTATTACCCGGGCCGTCCTCAAATGTTAGTGGTGAAGATGAACAATTCAAGAATCTTCAACTCTTCCCAAATGGGACTGTACAGATTCTCGGCGCCCTTTCTCATTCATCGGCGCAGTCAATGCGTTTAGAGCTACAAAGACTACTACGTCGGATATGGAAGAGGGAGAGGTGTGTGATGTCGAATCTGACTGTGGACAATATGGTGATCTCTACTCAATTGAGTGACAGTCTATCATTTTTGAAGATTCGTACCAGCAGTTACAGTTTGTGTTATGAACCCGAACTTTTTCCTGCAGCTTTCATTAGTTGTTGGTTACCTGTGCATGTGGCAATCTTTCATAATAGTAAAGTGATCATTACTGGACTAAAATCTCATGTACAAGCAAATATGATCCTAGACTATCTCATTGAGTATGTACGTACCCAGCGGATTGTAAAATAAAAAACAATTTTTCCAACATGATGTTTTTATTTCAAATCATGATAGAACTTACAAATCATTTTTTCATTAGAGGATGGATTACATGAAAAGTTTTGAATAACAGATGCAAATCGAGATACATGTAAACGTCTTAAGATGAAGTACAGTACAAAAGCACCACACGTTGATGAAAGTGGATGTTGTAGTATGCGTTCATTTCGCTGATATTGACGCGTATGTTTTCTCAACCACTGCTGTGTTGGTATATTTGGAGGTTGAGCAAGAGAGTCAAATAGTTCACCACGTCGGTCTTCTCCAATAAAGATCGCTTTCCAATGCTCACCGCCTAAATTCTGCGAATGAGTGTTTAGCACAATAAAGATGGGATAGTGATTTACTGCAGGTGGTAAGGTATCGAGTGAATAGACATTATCGAAAGCTTTCAACGTCGCTTCGTCTGCATTACGCTGCACTTTAGTCTTAATATCGTCAGCAGTCAACCAACTCATTAACGATTATACTGAAGAATCACGTCACGATACTTTGTAATTTCAATATTTGAATCGAAGACTGCGTAAATTAATACATTGATCGTCTCAGGTAGTGTTCTTTTGAACGTCAAATCCAAACGAATATTATGAGGCACGTTCGCTTGACGATAGGGTGCACTAATATCGCTGTCAGCAGTCAAATCAAATGCATAAATAGTATATCCACTCTTAAACTCTTTCATAGTAAGTCCGTTGGTGTCATCCGTATTGTAAAAGCCAAAGACATCCATAAAATCAACATAACTGCGCATAAATTGATCCGAAGCAAAATCTGGTTTGTAGGGTGGACCAGGATGACTCACACCATTAACACGTAAAGCAATTTCACTTAACTGATTGTGTTTAAAATTGAAAGGATTCTTCTTTATATTACCATTAAATGCATCATTTTCAACCATTGCCACCATGAGGAGCTTCGGTGCTTCCGATGGAAAGAGGCCATCTTTCATGAAACTCTTTTGATCTTTCGGAATTGTAAAGGTGAGAAGCTTTGTATGCTGATTTGGGTAAATGGCATTTTGGCGGTTAAGACCTTCAGCATGCCCTCTAATGACACTTGGATTCGGTACTACTCGACGAATGTAAAGTGCAATATCTTCCACATGAATTCTAAAATTGTCAACTTTAGCAAATGCATTCAGCGCAAATTCAGGCTTATTCAATGTCAGCTTGAGTCGCATGCTGGTATTACAGAGTAAAAACTTTGACTGTCTAAAGAAGTCTAAATTCAGCGGACCATATAGCTGACATACTCTACTATCTTTAATCATAGCAGATCGCTTTACAAAGCCACTGTTTGTTTCAACATCAAATTTTCCTGCTTCATCTCTGTACCATCCCATGTCTTCCATATGACTTTTTTGTGCTGCTGGATGAAACTGTGATACATGATTGAAATATGATTTATAGGGATAATCGCTTTGACCACCTTCCACCTGCTGCTCTCCAATCGTTAGAGAAACATCGCGAAGTAATGTAGTCAATGGTAAATTGTTCAGTCCAACTTTATGTGCATCGTCAATAGCAGTTCCATCTGCTTGCTGAATTCTAAACCTCAAATCAAGCATCGCATAACTCAAATCTATGTAGTCATCACTACCACCAGGAATAACAAATTCAATGGGGCCAGCATTCTCAGCTGTTCGAGGATGATAATCTACAATACTTGAACTAAGAATATCTGTCTGTATGGCTTGTTGATCAAACAAACAAAAACCGGAAGTTTTACACTCCATGATTAGAAGTTATAGCAGCGTCGTCGTTTAGCGCCTGATGAATGATTAGAGCCTCTACGACGTTTGCGTGAATGCCTTTTGACTGAAGATCGCACCTTACCAGCTCCGCGATGTTTCCTCCTTCCTTTATTCATTCGTTTAGGTGATTTCTTTCCTTGAGTAACACCAGCAATGGTCTGCTTCAATGTTTTTAAACCGCGTTCCTTCCCACGATTCAACAAACTGCTCTTAAAACTTCTACCTTTGGAAAGATCACTAGCAACATCACCAGCAAAGCCAACGGCATTACTTAAAACATTTCGTTTTAAAGATCTACCGACATTGGATATGAGAGGTGCTACAACAGATTTCAGTGCACCAAGTATGCTACCTCCACGTTGGCGGCGAGCGCCGATGTAAATTTGTCCTCCACCACTTACATAGGAGGGTCGTGAATAAAATGAGGCAGTTGAATTCATAGCTCAAACCCTAAACATTGTTAGTTACAACTTTGCATGAATCACTGTCGATCACTTAGATGAGAGATGTCGGCACGACGCATCCAAGAGTTCATACTTGAAGGATAACCAGTCCATTTAACAAGACACCATTCTTCACCTTGCCGTTTTTTACATCGAATGATTTTCTCTACCAAATATGTTTCACTTTCAGTGACTACCTCAATCTCATCGCGGTAAAAGCTACCCTCAATTTCTTCATTATCGTAATCTTTCAACTTGTAGGTGGTCGGAGAGTCTTTTTGATTAATCCTTGATACTGTAAATACCTCCTCTGTCCAATTCGGGAGGTACCCTTTAGCAAAAACACTTTTCACTTTTGAGATACGAACTTTATCGCCAATTTTCACATCACTTTTCACATGAGTGCGTTTACGTTGGAATGATTCGCGCACTTTATCTACATTGTCAGCATTTACATCTACTGGTCTGAGACCAATAGAACGATGGATAGAGTGATTGTAGGCATGGAGTGTATCTTGTAGAACCTTTGTCCAATTTTGTGTCAAGTTGGCAGTAAAATGTCGCCACAAGCGATTTTTTAATGTGCGATTAAAACGTTCAACGAGTGCAGCTTTATAAGCGCTCTTTACACTAAACAACTCAATGTCATGCCTCTCAAATAATCTTGTCACATGCTGATTTTCAAACTCTTTTCCTTGATCACTCTGAATTCTTTTTGGAATGCGACCTTCTCGAAAAATTGTTTGGAATGCTTTTGCTACTCCTTTCCCTTCTTTAGTTTTTAAAGGTTGAGCCCACGCATAACGCGAGAAAATATCAATGACGGTTAAAATAAAATTATTGCCCGAGTTATGTTTTGAAATGGAGGCAACATCACACAAATCTGCTTGCCACTGTTCATCGATGTCATGAACAATATAATGGCGGGTGCGGTACTTCTTTTTCGCTTGTTTGTGGAGTGTATAGGTAGCCTGACCCTTTAACCATCGTTTCACTTGTGATTGTGGAAGACCACTCGCTTTTGATAATTTCTTGATAGATGCAAATCCTGCCGGATGTTTTACATCATAATAGATTGACTTCAAGCGTTCTGTCGATGACGGCTGACTCTTTTTCCTCCTTCTCATCTTTTTGTTTTCTTGCCTTTCTACATTTACAACAACTGCAGCATTTAGCTTTAGCGGTTTTGCGATCGTGTTCACATTGCTTAGGGGTTTCATTATGAGAGCTGGCGCAGCAACTGCAAGTGACAACGACATTCACCTCTGGCGGCTCATTACATGGCAAGCAACACATCTGCTTCATATTAATAGTCTGAGAACATGTATTTCCTAGGAGGAGCTGTTTTACGTTTTCCTTTTACCAGTTTTAGTGGCGATGTAGATCTACGTCGAGTTCTTCCTCTTGTTTGCTTAGTGAGTGTGGGAGGGGATGTAGCAGGTGACGTCTTAAACCAATTTGTTGGCATTTTCATCGCCTGAGGCATTGGAGTAGTAGCCACTGTTGAATCAAGTTCTTTCAATGTCTCATTATTTAAAGCAAATTTTGGCACATTATGCTTTTTCAATAGTTTAAGAAAGTATGACCAACCAGGTGGAACATAGCCCTGACGGCGCTTTCTACGTGTCGCATACTGAATCAAGTCTTCATAACGTGAAGCATGAATCACTTTATTTTCATCTGTAATGATTTCTCCTCTATCATTTACATTGAGATGGGGCTCAATACTATTGAAAAGAGATATGGCATGTGCGCGAGATGCTAAAGGTGTAGCAGTCGATACAGAGTCACGCATCTTATTCTTCAAGTTTTTCAATTGCTCAACAGTTTCCGATTGTAATAATACAGCACGATGTGGACCTTTGATGTGAACATTTTGCTGATAATCTATTTCTTTCCTATACATTTGATTTGCAAGAGGTTGCTTTACTTGCTGCATGGCAGTCAATTGTACATATTCATCCTGAGGAATAACAATCATGCGAGAATAAGAACTCATAGTTTGTAGATAATCATGGGAGTTTTCAAAATATCACTTCGAAATCTAAATTCTTCCGGACACTCTTGCGTAAAGTCAATGAATAAGTAACCGTATGGTTTTTCAGTAGCTGCTTGAAAAATTTCAATTAAGGCTTTTGATCCTCTGGGTGCAACTTGTCGCGCTAAAATTTCAAATTGACTTTTATCTCGCGGATTCTTGAAAATAGCATAATAGTGTGTATTCAGGTTTCGTGTACGAGCTTCTTTTCCATCAGGAAACAAATTTTGTGTGATATAGATGATAAAACACCTTTTATGATGTGCTGCGCGAGTGAACATATCTGTAACATCTTTTGAATTCTTACTTTCTTTTAATAAATCATCCAATACAACAACATCATTAGACTGAAGTTTATCCACTGGAATAATTCCTTCATGTCGAATAAAGTTGCGACTTTGCAATTCCTGAAACAGCGACGGTTGATAAATACCATAACACCAAATCACTCGATTGATAGGTTCCTTAAACAACTCCCTTCTTTTATCCAATAAATTCAGCGTGAAAACAGTTTTACCTGCATGAGATGGACCTGATACAGTCAGAACTTTATCACATTGAAGTCTGAAATCCATTTTATTACTTTGAGACTCAACATTTGCATAATTAACGCTTAGAGCCAAAGATATTTCCCAATAGGTTGCCCACGGCAGGAGCTATCATTGGAAGTATTGCTGAAAGGAAACCACCCTTTTGTGTTAGAGTTTTCCTCTTTCTTTGAAGGGCGACTTTAGGATTGGAGATGAAACGCAATTTCGTAGCATATCGCTTAAGTAACTTTCGTTGTTTTGGCGCTAATTTCTTCGTCCTCAACTTCCTCACATGAGAAATAATTTCACAAATGAATTTATCGTTAGCATGTCGTATAGCATTGTATCGCTGATTTGCTTTCATTCGTCGGAGAGCTTGAATGGCTGAAGAAAACTTTTGACTTTTACGTTTCGTCATTTTACGTTTCGCCATTTTCCGTGTTAGTCTTTGCTAAAACCTATCTTTACCACATTTGCATAGGTACTAACTATTGCGACATAAGTGACACTCGAAATGAGCAATATCACAGTGGTTACATTGGCAAAGTTGAATGCAATTACGTATGAAACAGCGTTGACAAAAAGCATGCTTACATCTCTTGAAGATGCGCTTTTCATTTCCATCCTTTCGCTTACATACATCGCAACACATAGTTTCACCGTTACTGATGTCTATAGCAAGTCTTTTTGAAGATATGAATTTGCTAGCCTTTTCTAAATAATAGACGCATGTACAGAAGGAATATACTTCGAGAGTGAGCAGACTATAGCTCGAAAACCAGTTGTGCTACAATCAAGTACCACTGCATTTTCAATTTTTCTTTATCGAAAGTTGAATGTGAATATCTGAAATCGCTTCAATCACTAGACTGCTACCATGATGGTTAAATGCGTTAAGACGTTCAGCAATTTTTATCATATGTCTTTTAAAAAATTCTTGGGGGTGATCTACCACTTCCATTGAATAAGAAGCAAAATGGAAAGAGCGACTTTCCACCTCTTCCTTTCCAAAATGACTAAACTTAATTTTCGTAACTAATCGCGCCATGATAATGCTATCAGAGAATGTATTCATTAACTCTAGAAATAGAGTGCTAGCATCATCAACCACTGCTTCGATGTCGGTCTCATCTTTATGAAATTTTATCACATAATCTTGAACAGCTCCTTTTAAACTTTGCCTATGAAAACGTAATGTTCCGCAGTCGTTTGAGAAAGACATGATCGCCCTTTATCTAACCCATCCATTGCATGAAAACAACAACTCTTCTCATAGTAACATTTATTGAATAACGGTAACAAGCATGCATTATAAATCAATGGTTTGAAAGAGATAAAATAGATACAGCTGATAACTATCATACAGCGAGCAATGATAACCATACAGGACTTTGGCAGTGTTGAGGTAAGGAGGAAAGAAGCATTGGTTATGAACGTAGCTACTACAACAAACAGACAAAATAGGAACAGACAAATCCTTAAAACGTTTCTTGACTTCATGATAATGTTGATTCACTCTACTATCCCAAGGCGGGAGCAAAATATCATCAATGATTAGATTGGGAAATACTTTCCTCTCCTTACCAGGATTATTACAAAAGATGCGTATAACATTGAAAGCAGCTAACCATCGTTTAAAGTCAATAAGAAGAGCACTCTCACAAGAAAAGCCATAGTCTTGCAAATATTTCAGATTAAGTCCATGAATGTGTTTTCTCGCCCATTGATCAACATTGGGATCGCAGTTGGCATGTTGATGATAGACACTAACAATCTGATATGTCCAATTGTTCATAGCAATAGCACTGAGCTCCTGTACAGGTTCACCCTCACAATCCATAAAAATGATGATAGAAGCCTAAAACGGAAATTTACACATCTAAGGAAGCGTTCTATAACATATTACAAAATGAAGAATTACATCGATGCTTTTCACGACAAAATACACAAATGATATGATGGCAACGAAGAAGTAAAATGTATCTAATAAGACCACGTCTACGACACTCAAAGCACATAAGCGAATTGTCATAGGGTAGAGTTAGGAAAGGACTAGTAATTCTCCTTCTTTGATTTGCGTTTTGATGTAGCATTCTTCTCCGACTTGCGCTTCGTACCACTGCTGTTAAGGATTTGATCAATTATGTCGTCCACGTTGGGTGGTTTTGGAATATATAGGATGGATTCCATATGCATGGAGAGAGAGGCTATTTTATTATCCTTGTGTCGACCATAATATAGCCCATTCACTTTGAAAAGGATATCCCAAGTACCTTCTCCGAGCTCATCACATCTGATGGGTATTGAATGATCTCCCTCCTTCTTATAGTAAGTACACCAATGTGATACCGGTAGGCAAATGTGATTACCATCCCAAATCTTTCTATAGGGAGTATCCTTGTCATCTCTCGCCTTCCACTCTTGAGCAAGAGGAGTAGGAATGTCCATATTTAATGTCACGTACTCCTCAATAATATCAAGTTGGGGCGAATGTACGGACTCACGGGGATCAGTATGTAGTCCCCATACTGATTGTGCATTATCTTGACATCCGTGGAAGGGAGCATTCCCGTTTGGAGTACTACGCTATGATCATCATAACGCAAGGCTTGTTTAAATTTACGCTGTAGCGGTGTAGGATTATGTACCTTGGATGTTTCTTCCACTGGCCTCAGTTGTAGATGATCTGACCGTAGCGAACCTTGTAACGTTTGACCGCCATTTTGTCCTACTAGTGCAGCAGATGGAGTAGATGCCTGAAAATGAAAAAAGATTGTATTAAGTTCACGTTCAAGGGAGGAGAGGGAGGGAAGTAGCGACTTACCATTTTAGTTGGATAATAGAACAGGGAACTAGAGAGAGAGAGAAAATGTGCGTCCGTCACTCGTGTGATTCAACGATGGAATGATTCTCACTGTGGAAGGCTCGCTATTTATAAAGAAATGCTTGATTCTCATTGGATGATGATCCTCATTGGACAACAACATCAAGCTGATTCCAAATCTGGCCTCCGTTTACCCATCCGAGCCTTCGTTTTGGTGCTACAGCCCAAAACGTCCCAAATTCTAACTCTGTCGTTTTTCGCCAATGTCCCAAAATCTTAAATGGCGTCTCACATCTAAACGAAGACAGATAGGAACAAGCCGATTCTTTCACTGAATTTGTCTCACTCTTAGCTTTCAAACGAGCTATTGCACGACAAAATCCGTCCACTAAAAGCCAAGATCGAAGCTAGCTGTCCAGAGGGGGGGGAGGTCAGTGAAATTTGATGAAAAATGTTTTGGTGACGGTCCCAGGTCGAAATTCCACACTTTGGAAAATTTTCAAAATTTTACCCATACAAAGTCACTCTGACACTTAGGATTTTTTCAGGTGAGCGAGCTCCGACCTAAAATCTTGTAACCGCTCTAACTTTTGAACGGCTGGTCCGATTGACTCGCAACAAAAAATGTTGTCGAGCAGTTTTTCATCCTCTTTCCAATGCAACTCGAACGAACAAAATCCGTTCACTAGAACCAAAGTTAGAAGATTGCTGTCGGGGGGGGGGGGGGGTCAGTGAAATTTGATGAAAAAGGTTTGGTGGCGGTCCCAGGTCGAAATTCCACACTTTGGAAAATTTTCAAAATTTTACCCATACAAAGTCACTCTGACACTTAGGATTTTTTCAGGTGAGCGAGCTCCGACCTAAAATCTTGTAACCGCTCTAACTTTTGAACGAAGACAGATAGGAACAAGCCGATTCTTTCACTGAATTTGTCTCACTCTTAGCTTTCAAACGAGCTATCTCACGACAAAATCCGTCCACTGGAAGCCAAAATCGAAGCAAGCTGTCCAGGGGGGGGGACGTCAGCCGAAAATTTTTTCTCTCCGATTGACTTGAAACTCACCCTACCGATGCAGAATTTCACGCTGAATCCGAATCTGACCTCCGTTTTCTCATCCGATGCTTCGTTTTGACGCTACACACCAAAACGTCCCAAATTCTAACTCTGTCGTTTTTCGAAAAATGTTGAAAATTTTTTCTCACCGATTGCCTTGAAACTCACCCTACCGATGCAGAATTTCACGCTGAACACGAATCCGACCTCCGTTTTCTCATCCGACCACTCCTTCCACTCGAAACAACCCATTTTACAACCAAACATTCAGCAGATTGCACGAAAAACATCACACACTATAGCCTCAAGACTAATCCTGGCGGTCGCCCAAGTCCACCACGACACTCTATCGTTCCAGAGGGGGGGGGGGACTCAGACCCGAAGCACCACGGCGGCCGACCACGACACTCTGCCGTTCCAGAGGGGGGGGGACGTCAGCGATGGCGGCCATCTTGCGCGGTCCAGAAGTAGAGTTTTATTTACTACTCGTGACGTGACGCAAGTCGGTCTTTATGACGCAAATGGTATATTAGACGCAAGAAGTATATTTGACTCAAAATCATGAAATAAATTCTGAAAACTTCCTGACGGTCCGGACAATTTGACGCATTTGGTATATTTGACTCAAAAACGATCGATAATGCAATGCGGTATATTAATATCTAAAGATACGGTCAGAAGTCCTCTCAACAATTTCATGTATCGAATAAAGCGCTTATCTCATAAGAACAGGTTAACATGGAATCAAATAGGCCTATATCAAATGATGCCCAAGATTAACAATCTTATTTCAGACAGCGGTTCATGGTAAATTTTGCACAACAGAAATAAGGCGATCATGCTTTCTTCTAATTCAATGTTATCCAGTGTTATAATTATTTCTAAGGATAATTTGCTCAAAGTTTCAATGATAATCACATTATAAATGAGCTAATCACACGAGGGATCGTTTAAGTAGGCATGTCATTCCTTGAAAATGCATGAAGCTGGAGGAAGGAATTGAAACTCAGAAAATTGTTTGGGTCTAACTTCTGGACTGTGAATTTAGCAAGGATATGGAGGGGAGCACAGTATGGAACCGAAAGCAATAGGCCTATTGTCAATAAGAACTTTGTAAAGGGATAAAACAGCAGAGCATTTATAGGCCTCATACACCAAGTGAGCAAAAATTAGAGGTAAAATTTGACAACAAATAATAAATATAAATAGGACAAAGAACAAGAATAGAAGGATATCAGCATATGTCACTTCCCTTTCAGGCTATGGTTTTCAATTATTTTTGTTATTTTCTGTTATTTATGAATTGAAGACAAAAGTAGGCTACCAAAATTCACTCTAAGCATTCGATAGGGCTCTCAGGTTCTTAAAGATACTTTTATAATGCTGGGATTATAAAATGAGAAAATCTAAAAAAACAAGAAATCGCAATGGGCAGCAGTGGCATGAATACACATGTAGACATACAGACTTCTGAAATATCTGTCACATGCATATGCAGATATCATCATTACGAGAAAACATTACTGTCTGCTTTCGATATTCGTTGGTTATACATTCGATGCGTGAAGCTATCCGCCACTGATGAACAATCCAAAAACCAACTAATCCTCAGATCGGACAGATAATTGTAATCTATACAATCCGGTGATCCACTGGCTTCTGGCACAATTTTTGGCTGAAATCCGAATAACGATTCTCATCATCTTACCTACTTACAGGTAGGCTACACACTACTAAAAGCATTCATGCAATTCATGCAATAACAGAAAAAACACACAAAATAACAGAGATGCCGACAAGCCCCAAGCAACGTAATTTTTAATCCAGTGGATACAGCAACGCATCCATAAGGATTCAAAACTACCGAATTTGAGGTATACATCAAAAATTACTGAAAACACTTGTATTTTTCAACATTAGGAGGCTTGCCAAATCTGAATGTGAATAGCCTCACAGACAGATTTGCATGCATAGAAAATGACCTGAAGAAACTGCATGTAAAAAATCTTCGTCCTATTGCATTGAAATGTGTTTTTTTATCGTGTCTGACAAGATAAGGAACCGGATAGAACTCGGCAGACGCGCAGCTTCGTGGTAGGCTTATTTCATTCTGTGAAAGTCTCATTTTCGGCATCGTTCCTAGCAGAATCTCGTTCTGGCTGTTTGACTATTTCTGTGTAACTAGTGATCTTTGAACTCGTGCGATCAGGCCATAGAGATGGATTAGGCCTATTCATGTATTCGACCGCTCTGTGTCACTCGAAAGGAAGTACAACTGAAATCGATGACACACCACCCGGCCATAATGGAATGGCAAAAAGAATGTTTAGGCTCACATAATAGGGTCCAGTGGGTGAACTGTTTCCAAATTATATTTAAGTAAACCTTCTTCAGATAATTGTCGTGAGGCATGCACTTCTACTATTCTATAATACAATTGTCAATCCGAAGATGAAGCAAAACAAAAAATCCTTATAACGCTATGTTTATAACGCTAAGGGAAGAATTCTTTAACCCACTGCGTAAATAACTATGTTTGTCCCTCCTGACGCTCTACTGACTTTCTGTTGATTGTTGATATTCTTTAAGAAGATACGTCAACGTACTTCTGGTTCATCATGAAGAATCGCTTGTTTGCGACAATCGTATTCATCAAATACAGTGTGAATTCCAAAAAAAATAATTATTACTATACTATAAATAGTAGCTTATATATATTAGTAGTTATATATAGTAGTTTATTATAGTAGTTCTATATTAGTATTACATTATCATACGTAGAACAATGATAATAGTATTATTAGTTCACCAACGTTATCAAAATGTTGCTATTAGTTAAGGCCTCCACGGCCAAAATACAAATTTTTCTAGGCTTCTAGGTTTTCAAAATCTCTCGAAATCTGCACGAGCGAGATCAAACAAAAATGGGAGGCATTAATTTGGGACGGCACAAAATGGGAAGCATCATCAGCAAAGCTATGCGAAGAATGTAAGCCTAATATAATCCATGAAGACTGGAAACAAATGGAATAAGATGAAAAGCAAGTAGGCCTACATGTATTCTACCAACTATGTTCAACTACCGGTAGAATACTGCAGGTAGGCTACTATAGTACTGTCCCAAATCGGAATTCCCAGTTAACACACATCCAAATACAAATCTACTTGATACACCACACTATTCCGAAGAAAGATTCTTCAGATACCCTCACCGATATGCCCTCAAGTACAGTCTATTAATCAGGACTTTCGACTTTGATGCTCAGAGAAATTGATGAGCCAGTCGCTGCAGTGTCGATTTTATCCCTCTAGATGAATTTTGATAACTATGAAGCAATGGGAAAAATTCTCCTAACAAATTATACTTTGGTGTAAATAACGAATCTTTTCTGAGAGATGAAAGAAGAAATAGAGACGGGCTGATGATACCTTAGTACATGAAAAAGTACATGCACAGGCTTTACTCTCATTCAGGCTAAAATTCAAACTGCAAGCCATATCCATTATTATAACAATGATATGAGACAAGTCATTGCTCAAAATGATGTATCTTAAGGCACGAAGACCGAAAGTCTGAGTGCTTTATTGTCCTAGAGTATGATGATGTACTCTATCTGATCTAAAGCATGTTTACCATTAGAAAGCAGTGCTATATTTTCTCTTAGAAAATATAACACCGGTGAGGAAAATAAAGTTCAGTTATCCTAGATCCACATTTGTCTCAAGTTGTCCCAGGTAAATGATGTACATCTGTGATTCACGGCAACTCTAATTTCACAGTCCCAGATATGGCGAAATCCAGAAAATCTCGTGATTTTTTTGTCCCCAGAAAAAAATGTTCGATTTTTAATGAAGATAGGCCTCAAAACATTGTGATATCATCCTATTTCAACATTTTCATATGTCAAACCACAATTCACTCAGTTGGCAAAGCTAGAAAAGAAAATTGAATATGACGTGTCGATCATACACTCTTCGACTTGTCGAGGAGATGACGATATAGCTTACAATGAAGACATCCTAAATTTTCTAGTTTCAAGTGATTAGTAATGATAAAGTGCAGCACTTCTATGGCTACTGAACCTGCACTTTATGTCTTTCAGAACTGGCAAGGCCAGCGGGTCAAAAGAGAAGTCGCTTTTGACGTCGAAGAGATGACACAAAATTTTGGGGACATCGGTTTTTAGTCTCTAAAACTCCAAATAATGAATTTCAAGACAACTGCGCTGTCTCACAGATGGTTGAATGACATTATGTACAGCATAAAAGAACTTTGGTCAGCTGCCTGCTGAATATGTTTCGCAGGCTTCTAAAAAGTAGATAAATTTCCGGGGAAATGTAAAAATCGGGTGTTTTCAGAACTCAAGCGAACGAAAAATATAATAGACTGTCAAATGTATAAAAATGATCTATGGGCCGGATAGAGGAAACGAAACCCTACAAAATGATATTATTTGACTGTTTGATCAATAACTTATAAGAATTAGCTCAAACTTGGATTCCCTAGACTGTGCTTACATGAACTTTCAAAATGCGTATGAAATTGCCGAATGATTAAGAGTACAAGCAAAGGTAATTGAGTTTTACTTCATATAGTACAAATAAATCACTCTTATAAGCCCAAAATCGACGATGACGCTTCAGCGAGTTGTAATGATGCATAGACTACACAGTAAGGAAAGGCGAGCGATTTTCAAACAGTTTCTGATCTAAGTCGACAATTACACGGCGTGTGACAGAAGAAGATAATTGACTAACAGATGGTGAGCTGACTAGTCGGTCGCTTATGAATCCCCAACTTAAGGTTTATCTCCAACCCGTTATCACAGTTGTTACCATCCATCCACTCAGCCTAAAGAAGCATAGAAATACTATCTCTTATTGAATAGCTCTATCATTCTTGCTGTTGAGAATGTAAAATGTGCATGTGTTTATGACGACAAATTAGGAATTCCAAAGTCATGGAAAGTTTCAGTCCCGGATCAATGCGGAATCCCAGGATTGAACGAGTCCCGGTTGGGATTACGTATTGAGTAAGGACTGCAGTCTTCGGTACTTTTCCAAATCCCGGGATAGGAATTAATATAGAGATTTTGGAAATCCAATCCTGGGATTTCGGGATCTCAAAAAATTACAATCTCGGGATTGCGAAACGGGTCGATTCATAATGTCTTAGAGGATGAATGTTACTTTCTAATTGTGAATTAGTATGGGTAGACCTAATATGAGTAGCAGAATATTTGATGTTTGTTACTTGTTGTACAAGGTGTTTCAAAAGTAGGCTAACAGTAGAAATTGGCCTTGAAAAGCTATGTCTTAATGCTATAGATTAATAAGCTATGTCATAATAATCTTTTTCACGATGCCACAGATAGCTAATATGCCTTGTATTCGTAAGGGGCAAAAATTCAATACTCTTTGACATCGCGTAAATCATATTAAAATATCTCATGATCTCCAGTGTTTTCATGCCTACATATTTCACTACAACCCAATTTGAATCTATACCGATCATGAGAAGTCGAATAACTATCCAACATCTATCAAAAAAAAAAAAATTATTAGGAAACCATGTAAACAAGATAGTAGTTGTTTTAGTGTTACTGCGGAGAAGGAAGAACAGCTGACATTCGAATGTCCTCCGCGCCCCTCAGCCTGGTGCACGAAGACGCTGTCGTCAACACAAGACAGGGAGGCGAAGAAGGAAGAATAGCTGACATCCAAATGTCCTTCACCTTTGTTAATTCCAGCCTCCTCTTAGACCATCGTCAGAAGCTTCTGACGATGGCCTAGAGGAGGCTGAAATTAATAAAGGTATTAACATTAAAACAACTACCATTTTGTTTGCTTGGTTTCCTAACAAAAAAATGAACAAATGAATAACCAAGGCCTATTCAACATATCAAAAAATTAATCAACTTAAAGTTGCAAAAATTCACGAACGCAAATGCTCAAAATGTCCACCATGGACATCGGCACATTCTTGTAGTCTTTCGGCCACACTGTGGCACACAGTTCTGCATAAGTTCCTGTCATCACTGATCTCTTGACAGGCATCTGTGATGTAGGAGCGGAGTTGAGAAAGTGTGTGAGGTTTTCGTCCGTACACTTTCTCCTTTACAACGCCCCAAAAGAAAAAGTCCATCGGAGTTAGATCGGGAGAGCGAGGAGGCCAAAGGATGCTACCACATCTCCCGATCCACTTTCCTGGAAAAGTGTCATTCAGATAGCTTCTGACACTCACTGCAAAATGCGCTGGTGCACCATCCTGCTGAAAGTACAGCTCATTGAAGTTGTTCAATGACTGCATCTCAGGAATCGCAAAGGATTGGAGCATTTGAAGGTACACCTCAGCCGTCACAGTTCTTTCAAAAAATACTGGCCCAATCACACCGTTGCTTGACATACCGGCCCAGACGGTTAAGCCAGGCTGGTTCAGCTCATTTGTTGATACCATGTGCGGATTTTCAGGGAACCAGTAGACACAGTTATGTCTATTTACGTGACCTGATAGTTTGAAACTGGCTTCGTCAGACCAAACTATCTTGTCAAGCAAATCTGGGTTCTCCCGAATTTCCGACAACATGAGCACAGCAAACTGCAAGCGTCGTTCAGCATCATCCGGTAGAAGGTGCTGCAACAGTCTGGGTCGGTATCGTTTCAACTCAACTTTCCTCATCAGTCTCCAAGTAGAGCTTAGAGAAATGTCCAACTCCAATGAGGCTCTTCTTGTTGACTTCTTCGGACTTTGAACAAATGTTTGGGCCACTAGTTCCTCGTTTGATGTTATTGAAACTGATCGAGGGCGTCCTGACTTCGGTGCATTCTCTACCGAACCGGTCTTTTCAAATTTATCTCGAATGCGATAAATAGCAAATCTTGATGGAGGATTGCTGTGAAAGGCATCTCTCCATTCCATTCGCACCTTTTCAGCATTCTTGTTTTTCCAAAAGGATTTCAAAATCCATTTTCTCTGATCATCTTTTAGATGACCTGACATGACAGAAGCAGCAAATTCAAAAAAGCTTCAAGCTTGTTTAATTCACTTCAAGTCAAACTAACAGTGTTTGATTCAAATCAAATTAATTGAACATATCCATGTACGTAATGTCAGATTGGTGCTATATCTTGTCCATGATAGATTTCAAAATTCCTTTGCCAATGGAATGCTACTGCATAGACTTCTAAATGATAGTAGCAATTACTTCGAAGTCTATGGCTCATGTTGGACTGATCATGGATATCCATCGACTGATTCAGGTGTAAATCGCCAATAGAACGGTCAACATAGATTTCCTAGGTCAAAATCAACTGTTAGCCTACTTTTGAAACACCTTGTATATATCATGCCGACATAATAGAAGATGCTACTTAAAATTCACAATTACATGTACGATACTACTATTTTTTACATATTTTATTGTCATCTTCCCTGCAGCACAGACTTCCACAATAAAAAAACGATTATTTTGTAGAACTGCTATCAGTATTCAATAATAGGCCATTACAAGTATTTGAAACAATTTCAGTGACAACATGTTTGCACATTATATGAGCGACATCCAACCATGCATATTGGGCACTCATCCCCGGGATTAAAATCCCAACTCTCAATTTGAATAAGTTTTTGCATTTGATCTTTGCTAATCTTAAGCAAGCACGTGATTTTTGTGCTTTGAAATTTTAGGTTCATTCATGTAGGGACTACCATACAAAGTTTTCCATTTCACGAAGTACTACAGAACTTATACAGTATTTTAAGACTAATGATTTATTCACTTTCGCGAGCTTTAGGGAGGCATGAGATGGGAGGAGATAAAGCGACAACATTATAAATTATGTTCCCCGTGCGTGGTATTTAGCGTATGTGTAGACCTACCAGCACTCGTGAGCAATTGAGCAGATTTTGTCACTTTCATTGCATTAAACCGATTCAAAAATCCTAGATGAAATAGAACTCAATTGAGTACGAGATCCGTCGACCCAAGTTTTGTTGCTCAACACAAGCCTATTGTCAAAATTCAAATTATTATTGTATGTAAAGACGTTCATAAATGTGGCGCATGTGAAGAAACGCATAGGCCATGAATAATGTGTAAATGTAGCCTACGTGTAAGTCATGAATTTGTAGTTTTCATCGTGTATATACATGCAACGTACCTTAAATGTCAAGACAAAAGCTATGAAGTTGCCGTAAAATGATAAGCATAAAATGTATTATCAACAAAATTTTTATATCAAACCCAAACTCGAGCAGAAGTTAACAAAATTAAATGCGCTTTGATAATACAGTGATCAATTAACTCGTTGCAATTATGTGAAACACTAGCAAGCAAACAATTGCAAAAAATTATTTCTTGCTACATCAGCAATCTTCTCATCATTCTAAGACGAACGCCGTCGAGTAAATCAAGCAAGAATGCTGAACTGTGTAATCGTTTTTTTCTCATTCTTTTAATTTAGAGGTTATTACATGTACAGTACATTCGCAGTCATAGCCCTAGGGGCCTTGTCAGTCTGATGAGTTTACTGCAGCTATGCGTTTTGTGCAACAAAATTAGGCATACGTGTCGCTACAATCGAAATTACGCAGCCTTTGTAATCAATAAATTGATCTTTATGATATAGCAATCAACGAATCGCAATTAGGAGTTCCAATCAATTAATATTCACTATCATTTGTATTTCTTGTAAAGATCTGATCCCTGCTGCACATCTCAATACGGGAATTTGCATACTTGTAATCTTAGATAAGTTCCATAAAGAATTAACAGTCAATGGAACATTCAGACATTAAAAATGCACGTATAAATGTTATAGCCGTAGCACAACAGATGCACGACATTGCAGTATACCCGGTGCATGCAATAATGGGAAATAGCACGAATGTTGTAGAAAGATAATTTATGGACCTGTGTAAGAGCAACCTACGTCATTTCTATCAGACTTAGATTATAAATATTATAATATAGTATATAATTATGTTAATAATATTATATATATTATAAGCCTGACTGATGACATGCCAATCGATTTCAAGAATGAGACGCTACTAAAATTGACATTCCGATAAAATCAATGTGTTCACTGTTCATACAATATTAACTAGGCCTACCCATAGTCAAATTTTGCGATAGTCTATTCAATATTATTCTCCTGGTGTCTGCTTTTGGATTTGTAATCAAATTATTATTTGCCAAATAATAGAGTTATTTGCCAAATCTGTATGTCTAGTGCTTTATCATCAGTGTCTAACATATATTGGAAAAAATTAATTTCTCGATTTAATAAGATGCATTTATGCAGGACAGGCGGTCACCCTACTATAGTCATGGAATTCGGCACCTTGAAATTTCCCCACTTCAATTAGTTATGGTAGCCTATTCATTGACTATCTTGAATAATAAATTCTAAGGGGACCTCTTCAACCAGTCCCTCTGATTCTACCAGGCAATATTTGTATGCAAGCCTAGGCTATATGAAGAGGTAGAGACATTTTGTAACTTACTCTGTGATGGTTGATCGCTATTATGAATGCATGTATGATTCTCCCCTCCAACTTATTATGCAATCGTGAGTCAAATATTAAATATGCGTCAAAACGTCTGACTTGAGTCAAATAGTCCAACCCGTCAGAATACCGTTCTGAGTCAAAAAGTATGACTTGCGTCAGTAAGAATGAAAATCTGAAGTCTCCGAAACCGAAACCGGCGGAAAGTATTGAATGCATGTATTGAATACATCTCAGCAAAACTCACCTGTACACCAAATTTGGTGAGATGCGAGCGTGCGGAACAAAGTCCATTTGCGTCAAAAAGTCTGACTTGCGTCATCTCCTGACTCTAAGGAGATTTTCAGAATTAAAATCATTTTTCAATTAGATGCACGCCATATGAGTCTTTGGCGTCAATGCACTAAACTTGGGATTTGCACGGTGCTGAAGTAGTCAGAGTTTAGCTGGAGAATTGTGACACTTTCGGTCCGGATGTCCTTCCGATTGACTTCCAACGGTGTCCTTCCTATTCTCTCGGCCACACGGCCAAGCGAATAACCATACCGCTGTGGCAGAGAGACCATGATTTATACTCGCCATATTACCGATAAGTGATCACATCGCCATGATAGATCACATTGCTGCAAATTCGTTCATCACTGTTTAAATGATGCTAAAAGCTTTTTGATACTTCTAAGCGCGCTTGTCTTCTTTGTGCAGTTCATTGTTGTGTTTTCTATTGATTGACTTGTGTGGTTTCTAAAATTATAATCATGAACGTTGGATGTCAGACTCTGTATATGGTTGTGCAAGGAATATGATATGATTTCTGAGCATTACAAAGGTGGGCGTACCTATTAATTATCTTCATTACAGTGCAAAAAACTCAGAATTTCTGTTAATAATGAGCTATTATACGGCTGTGTCTACTCCAAGTGTTTAAATTTGTATACAGTTATTTGCTTTGCAACTACATGTCAACAGGTTTTACAACTGAATGTGGATGCCAATCGTTGTCAAAAGCTGCACAAGTAAAATTTCTCATTGATTTGTTGAATCGTTGTAAATAAATGTCATTCATGTACTGTTGTAAATTGCTTTTTGTGTTTACTTAAGTGAGCTTCATGTTTTTATATGCTCTGTATAAATATTTTTGAATTTGTGCATGTAACACGTATTACTGCGTTTGTGATGTGATTTTGGCCATTTGATCAAATAAATTGTTAAGTCAATCTATTGTGAAGTTTTATGTTAAAAAGGATGTCTGGCGATGTAATGCACAGATTTTTCACGTAGTACCGTTACCAAAAGCGAATAAACATTCTGATCTTTTTTCTAAAACGTTGAATGAAGTTGAAAGTCACTTTATTATCAATTGTGTATTATCATGTACTGCACATCATTTGTTAAATATGTCTCCAAACGACAGCGTAATTAAAAATTAAGAGGGTTCCTCTGAGGGAAGCAATTCTAGAAATAGGAGCGGAGAATTTTTTATCGCGGGAAAATATACGGTGTACCAATACTACTGCTTAATTTTAATTTATGAGTAGTGTGTGGTTGAAGTAATTTTGTATTGGAGCGTGTAGGCATGCATGTGGAATTTAGCTGGTAAGATCGGGAACCTTGTACATATGGCATCCATATGCGAAATGCATATGGGACCCATATATCTTTTCCCAGTCGGTAGTGCCTGGGAATTAATTTTTGTAGATTTAATTATTTTTGAACATTATTAACCCCAACAACATGAAAAACAACAGTAGTTTATAGTGTGACATCCGGCGCGACGCTTCGCTTCGCTTTGCTTCGCTTCGCTTGCGCCGGATGTCACACTTTTGCGGGGGTTTTCAAAATTTTCAAAAAAATCAAAATTTCAAAAATTTAGGTAGATTTCAAATTTCACGTGGCCGAAGGGCGAAAATTTAAGTTGTCTCAAAATATCACGTGGTCTAAGAATTTTGAAAATTTAGGCAGACGAAAATTTAAGTTGTCTCAAAATATCACGTAGTCTCAATATACCAGAAGATTGTATTCAAAATATTTATTCAAAATATTTATTCAAAATATTCATTTAAAAATGGAAAAAACAAAAGTGGATGAAACAAAAATGGAAGGAACCTCAAGAATATATCCTTCGTTATCATATGAACGTAGTTCTACTTTAATGGACATTGAAAAAATGAACATTGAAAAAATGAACAAAGAAAAACACAAAGATAGAGTTAGGTATATGAAAGATAAGGAATCTCAATTATTATTAAGATTAGAGCATTATAAAAAGTTAAGAAAGAGATGGACTAATGCTTTAACAATTGTCATTTCATCTGGCGTTCTTACAATTCCAGTAGTTGCTACTGCTTTAACTCGATGCAAAATGAAAACACATTTCCATCTTTGAAATATTTTATTCACATCACAGACAAGTACTATGTACAAGTAGCATGGTTTACAATGAATAAAATATATGTTACTAAAATGTATTATGCCATGATACAATTGTTTCTGTATGAGTAAAATAAGGTAAGGCTCATAGAACTATAAAACCAATGAGGACAAGTAGCATGGTTTACAACGAATAAAATATGTTGACTAGAAAATGTATTATGCCATGATACAATTGTTTCTGTATGAGTAAAATAAGGTAAGGCTCATAGAACTATAAAACCAATGAGGACAAGTAGCATGGTTTACAACGAATAAAATATGTTGACTAGAAAATGTATTATGCCATGATACAATTGTTTCTGTATGAGTAAAATAAGGTAAGGCTCATAGAACTATAAAACCAATGAGGACAAGTAGCATGGTTTACAACGAATAAAATATGTTGACTAGAAAATGTATTATGCCATGATACAATTGTTTCTCGTAAATTCAAATAAGGGAAGGGTCATAGTACTATTATCTATTGGGAGTAGCTTACCGTTTCAATTGATTGAGTTTAAAATTTGATCAAGGGTTGGGCGCTGTCTTCCATGGCGAAGATACGAGTCAATAATAGCGAAGTTCCTTTTGAAAAATGATATAGATTCCGTCGAGGTCTTAATAAACGGAAATCGTAAATATAGTTTATAAAATTTTCTTAAAAAGATGTTATAGCCTCTGGAATAACCTAATTGTTTACAAACATGGCCACTTCCCCGGATTACAGTCAAAGCTCTTCCTTTTAACAACGATAACTTCACAGTATTGTTCACCGAAATGTCTTCTTCTCTTCTTAAATGTGCTAAATAATTAGTTAGCTCTGATGGTAAGATGTCTCTTTGAATTTCTTCTTCAAAATTATAGTTTGAACTGATATTGATGGCGTTATCTTGCAATGTGTCCTCAAATCGATTTATCACTAAAAATTCTCTGAATGTTTTTGATGCGTGGATGTCTTCTTCCTCCCTTGGTTTAAGATATTTCTCCTGAAATTCTGTTAGCATCTCAATACACTTCTTCCGTTGATCTTCGTTCACAATAGTGTCTGAAATTTTTCTTTTCAAATCGGCAAAGGCGATGCTTGAACGTGCCATTTTCGTTAAAACGTAGTGAATTAATTATGATAAAAAATAAAATTGTTGAAAGTCGCTGATGAAATTGACCAAAATAGATAAAGGTCACAGATGATTCGTAAGCAGTCACAGTCTCGTAGAACGCTCGCAGAATGAATGCACGCAGTAATACGTAGAATAATGGCAGCAGCTGTTCAAGTGAAAAGTCATGAGTTATGCGGGTCACAAAGAATTCTCTCATACTGAATAGCTTAAACTGGTAGCAGCTGTTCATGTTGAGAAATTTGGTAACAGATGTTGCTAATGTCTTAATACAGATAAAACAATCAATATTCTCTTAACAAGAGTTCATAAGAATAAAATGGAACAATGTAACGTTTTAATTTAGATTAAATTAAATCATTTCAAAATCGAATAAGTAGCAAGGAAAGTCATCATTGTGGAACAGTTTTAAATCAATACCCCCTCCCTTCTGTCTAAGTAGTAAGGAAAGACATCATTAGAGAACAGTTTTAAATCAATACCCCCTCCCTTCTGACTAAGTAGCAAGGAAAGTCATCATTGTGGAACAGTTTTAAATCAATACCCCCTTCTGACTAAGTAGTAAAGAAAGACATCATTAGAGACCAGTTTTAAATCAATACCCCCCCAGTAGTAAGGAAAGTCATCATTATAAAAATGTTTTAAATCAATACCCCCTTCTGACTAAGTAGTAAGGAAAGACATCATTAGAGAACAGTTTTAAATCAATACCCCCCCCAGTAGTAAGGAAAGTCATCATTATAAAAATGTTTTAAATCAATACCCCCTTCTGACTAAGTAGTAAGGAAAGACATCATTAGAGAACAGTTTTAAATCAATACCCCCCCTCCTTCTGACTTCTAGGGGTCTCTTAAGAAATTTTTTTATTATAAAATGAGCAACATAAATGAGTTTTTGAAATTATATGGAACACAGACAACAACGAATTTCGATTTAAATAAGATTGCTAATCAATTGGGAATAAAGAATTTTCACATATTGATGAGGGATGAATTACAATTCCTAAAAAATAGCCCAACAGGAACCTTCAGTTCACGGAACAAAGTTCCATCAATAACTGTAAATTTCATAACAAATCTTCATACGTCAAATGAAAAAGGTGTACATTGGTCAGCAGGCGTTAAAAATTATCAGCAGAACTATTATTTTGACCGCCCGGAGGCTGAGAACTATTGGTTCGACTCATACGGTTTGCCCCCTACAAATGAAGTAAAAGAATTACTTGGCAATGGAATTTATA
Organism: Prostheceraeus crozeri; assembly: GCA_907163375.1. Classification (NCBI taxonomy): domain Eukaryota; kingdom Metazoa; phylum Platyhelminthes; order Polycladida; family Euryleptidae; genus Prostheceraeus; species Prostheceraeus crozeri. Next base: position 347,974 of record CAJQUW010000199.1, on the reverse strand, counting down.
ATACATTTCAAATTCAAAAACCGGGAACAACTTATTGTGGGCAATTATGTTTATACGTTTTGTACAAATTACAAAAAGGAGTATCATTTCTAGATATTATGTTAGAGTTAAACAATCTATAACTCAAGCGAAGCTAGCTAAAGCGCCACCTAGAGGTTAAAGCTCTGTTTTCTGTAATTCATTTTGATAAAATCGGCCTCTGATATCTTCATCATCTAAATCTTTAATTTCATAAGTAATCGGATAACTTTGATTTATTTTGCAAACTTCAAATATTTCTTTAGTCCAATAGCCAACAAAGCCTTTTTCAAATTTATTCTTATATTTAAATATCCTAACTCTATCTCCAATTTTAAATTTTGGCTTAAGTTTCTGCAAATTCGGATTACTCTCATTCAAATTATTATTCTCGAATATTTTCTTTCGTACTAGATCAGGGTCGTCAGAAGCATTCTTTGGAGTTTCTTCAATACCAGAATGAACTTTATTATTGTACTCTTCCACAATTCCTGGTAATATCTTCAACCATTTCTGATTTTTTTGCTCAGTAAATTTCTTGAATAATTTATTTTTTAACGTCCGATTGAATCTTTCTATCACTACGGCCTTCCCTGCATTTTCAGTGGAATAAACAGTTTCAAATAGTGGCTGAACGTTTCGGTTATAAAATTCCGACCCTTTATCAACAAACAATTTTTTTGGCTTTCTATTACTTTCTTTAAAGATTTCTTCAAACGCATATTTAACTGATAGACCACTTTTATTTTTTAAAGGCTTTACCCAAGCGTATCGTGTATATAAATCTATAACGGTCAATGCGTATTTGTAGTCCCTTTCATTCGGCATATGAATAAGATCAGCACTCCAAATATCATCTTTATTAAATACTTTTACTTTCAATAGATATTTCGGCTTTCTATATTCCTTGTGAATTTCGGACGCATAGGTTCGAGCGTTGCTCTCAGAGTTATTAGTTCGAGCGTTGCTCTCAGAGTTATTAGTTCGAGCGTTGCTCTCAGACAGCTTAGCTGTCGTTTCATTTAAACCCCGGCCGAATAATATTTTAGCTTGTAAAGCTTTCTTAACAAACATTCTTTCAATCTTTTCTCTAAATGTAGGATTTTGAATACTATCTAATTCTTGAATCATCTTCTTGTCAGCTGCATGTCGAGAACTTAGATCATGATTTCGATAAGCTAAATCATGCCTGTAAGCGGCGGCATCTACTCTATTTATTGGTTCTTCACCTGGTTTCGGATTATTATTCTCATCTAGTCTTATATCTAATCGAGTTCCTGGACCAGTATATGAATGACCAGGAAGATGTTTTTCTTTCGAATATTTACTCCAAATAAATCCAGGAAAGTTTTCTAATGTTTTTTGTATATCACCACCGAAGTGGTATGGAACTTTGTTCTTGTCACCTCCAATATGCTGACAATTTGAGTTTTTATTTTTGCTTAATAGATAATTCAATAAATCTAAATTAGAAATTTTTAATTTAGTTAAATTTTCGGAATTTGTAGAATTCATTTTAAAAGATAAAAAAAATTTAAAAGATAAAATAAAAGTTTTACCGAAAAGAACCAAAGGTTCTGAGGTTATTACCTTATCATACTAGGACTTAGATATATTCCAGAACCATCCTTAGTTTCTTTAATTTCAATTAAATCATCAACATTGTGGAGAATATTTTTAAGAACTCGTTTTCCTTCATCAACTAATTTTAATTTACTAATAAAATTATCTACTACTCCTTCACCCCTAGCAACTTTCTCTAACTCTCTATTATGTCGTTTTTGTTCTTCTAATGCTGCCTTCTCTGATTTATTTTTATTTACTGCTTGGACAATACCAGCTGTCCCACCTGCAACACTTCCTGCTGCAGCTATGCCACCTATTATTAGTGGAATTAATGGGAGAATCCCGCCATTCTTTTCTTCTTGTAATTGAATATTCTCTATCATTGGTTTACTTATGTAATACTTTTTTTTGTTAATCGTAATAGTTTTAGGGGTATTTTTGTCAACAATATTACGTAATTTTAATTCAACAGTTTTATTATTATTACTTTTCGCTTGCGACATTTTTAATAAAAAAAATTTAAGTTATCAAAAATTTTAATCTATTCTAGTTATGAATAAATTATAAGTTAAGAATTTTTTTAATCTATTCTAGTTATGAAAAATTTTAAGTTACCAAAAAATTTTAAGTTACCAAAAATTTTAATCTATTCTAGTTATGAAAAAATTTTAATTAACTTATCGGAGCGAAGCTCCTCTGGCTTTAGCCTATCCTTACCATCTTTCCATTAAGAATTTCAATAGAATATTTTACATCTTCTAGCAATAAACCATAAGCCATCAATGAAGTTGTGGAATCTTTCTTTTCAATATTAATTGTTACATCACAACCATTTTTAATAATATCTTCAGATTGTGCACTTAAATCGAAACAGAAAATTGGATATAAATGTCTCCAATCTCCAGGAGTTAATTGTGGTTCAACTCCAAATTCTATACAAAGATTTCGATAAGAATCATATCCTTCCATAAATTGATTATTGGTATCATCGAATCTTAATGGATCAATTGGATATCGGGTTTGATTTAATGAAACTTGTAAACTTCGAATTGTATTAATATGAAAAATATTGTTGTTCTTATCAAAACTTGGAGAATTATTTCTTTGAAATGTTAGTAATAAATATCTTGGAGTATTCGCAGTTCTAGTAAAATGCCAGTTAAATCTTTGTTCGAAAAAAGTTACTGAACTAGCAGTACGCTTTAGAAAATTTACTGGAATTGGTTTGTTAGTATTTAATCTTTTTGCAATAGCTGTTTCAACCTCTAAACTAGGAGTAATATGCTTAATCCACCATTCAAGTCTATCAATTTTTAAATATGCTTTTTTCCCAGTCTTACCAAAAAAATTAATTCATTATTTGCTGTACGATGAATTATTAATTTAAATTTTAATTGATATGATATTTTATCATAATCTAAATATCCGAATAATGGAGACAATGACCAATTAACTGTCTGTTTACTTTTCTTGTTAAATTCACGTCTTTCTTTATATGCTTCATTATTTGTTTTATTTAAATGTTTTGCAATATTTTCTACATCTTTCGCAATTCCTGCTGCATCTGTTCCAGCGTGAGTTAAATCATCAACAATTATACCATCATTAGTATCAGGAAACCAACCTTCGATTTCATACTTTTTATTATTTTCACCAATTGTTATAAATCTAAGCATTGTATCAATTACACCTGGAGAATCACTTATTGTTTCTATATTTTGAGTTGCAACATCTAAACGCATTTGTGTAAATAATCTTGGAAAAAAATTATTCTCTAATGCAATATTATCGGTTTCTGGTAATGGTGTTGTAAAATTAGCATCACTATATAAAGAATATTCACAGTGTAAAAATGAATCAGGTAAATATAGATAGCTCTGCTGATTATCAACTTCAAAAATTAAATCACCTCCAGTGTTTACTCTACTGGAAGATCCGGGATTCATAGCAATTCTTATATAGTCATTCTTTTTTTGATTGTAACTGGTGAACGGAGGATCATCTAATCTAAATTTATTTTCGATAAGCGAAGACATTTTTATAAAAAATAATTTGACTTTTTGTTTTTCTCACAGATAGAAAAAAATTTTTACTAAAATATAATTTTAGAATTTTGCTAGACCAGCTCCGCTACAGCTTTGCTGGTTAGACCGAAGGTTGCTGCTCACGCCATTACCTCTTATTTCTTCAATTGTTTTTTTATTATTTTTATTTTCATTATGTTTACTATCACCATCAACAGCTATGTTAGCAATTTTGTTTTTTGTTTCATCTGAAAGTTTTTTTAATTTTTTTAGTTCTGCAGAATCATTCCTAAGTTTACGAATAGCTTCTAGTTGTTTTAATTCGTTTTGTGATTTAACAGCATTTGATATTGCACTAGCTGTACTACCTATAGCAGCTGCTCCTTTTGCAGCAGATGTAATCAAATCTTTATTATTTTTAATTAAGTTAACGATACTACCAATACCAGAAAAGATGCCATCCCCTTCTTTTTGGACGGCACCTGCGGTGCCTAGGAACTTTTGTGTTCCGACAGTTTCTACACTATCATAATGGTACACAGGTTTCTGAAATGGTTCATGAGCAATTTTATTATTTGATGCAAAATGTTTAAGATTGTGTTTATAAATTATAGGCATTTTTTAGGATTAAATTTGACTTTTGAGAAAAAATATTTACGATCGGCTAAAGCCTCGAGGAGCTTCGCTCCGATTGGTTAGCAACCTGAGGACCTTTGGTCCGTTTAAGATTTACGTTTGTGAATGGACAACAACTTCGAGATAACTTTATTAATTGCCTGTTGCACTTTATCTATTGCGTCAAGCAGCGTGTGATGTACTTTAATTTCTCTTCTATTAACTTGCATTTTCTGCTGATTAATCATCAACGCCGTTTTAAGAGCATTTAACTTAATTTTAAGAACATCTAATTGTCTTTTAACAGCATCTAACTGTTCTTTATTTTCTTTAGAGTTTTCTTGTAAATTTTTCTTTAATTCATTTTCTAAATTGATTTTAAGAGTTTTCATTTTATCAACTTTTTGATTAAGTGAGTTTACTTCATTTATTATTCTATTCATCTTTTTCATTTGTTGAGTAATTTTAGAACTCAATTGATCAACACTTTTTTGGAATGTAGTTTGTAACTGCTTTAAATTTTTTTTAATTCTTTCAGGTAGATTTTCTATTTCATCTTCTAATTGTTCTTTTAACATTTTTATCTGATGTTTATTTTTAATGACTGCAGATTTTAAATTTATAGAAAGTAATATTAAAATTTTTGATTGTTCAGAAATCTTTTTAAAAAGTTTTGCTATATCTGCTTCTAGCTCTCTATCCTTTTTATCAAGTTTTAATAATTTTTCGTTTAATGATTTGTCATTAAGTTTTAGCAACTTTAATTCATTTATCAGTGGAACCAAAACATCGTTTATATATTTTTCCTTTAAATCATTGATTTGTGTATCAACATATTGTTTATTTGTCAACTCTGTATTTTGTTGCGGAAGAATAGAAAGATGCAATGGACCAGATAAAACGTCTCCAGTTTTCATGATATAATTTTCTATCTCTATTTCTAATTCACGATTATTCGGGATATATGCACCTCCACCAACATTTGGTAACATCATTTTTTAACAATAAAAAAATAAAATTTTTTCTAATAAAAATAAAAAATAAAATTTTTTCTAATAAAAATAAAAAATAAAATTTTTCTAATAAAAATAAAAAAATGGAAAATCCAAATTTAAAAAAATTCTATTCGCCCGCATCATCCTGTTCTTCTTATTCGACGAGATCAACGGGATTTGAAAATAAATGTTTTGATAATAATAATAATAATACTATTACAAATCCATGTATAGATGTTAATATTTTATTTCAATTACAAGCCGAAATATTTAGAGAACAGACTAAAGGTTTACCTTCTATAGAAACTAATTATTGTTTATTTCCGGGGGATCCATTTATTAAATTTATGGAGATTGTAAGTAAATATAATGATGTAGCTTATGTTGAATTAAATAAAGAAAATATGGTTATAATAGGTCATAATAATGTATATGGGTTTATCAGAGCAGTTTTGCCGATTAGTAATACTGATTGGATAGAAAATAAAATTATTAATTATATCAATATTAAAGAATTAGTTAAAAAATTAAAATCTTTTTCGAAAGAAAAAATTAGATTATTTGTTGACGATCAAAATCAATATAACATTCACATAGAGAGTAAAAAACATAATGAAGAATTATTATGTCAAGTTTATTATAGAGACACAATTTATAAACAAGAAACATTAGAAATGCCGCAAAGATATGATGATGATACGTACATAGGATTATATTCCAACTTAAATATTAATTTATTAAAATCTTATATAAATGGTTTAGCTCAACAAGAGAAAATTTATATGTGGTCAACACCTTATACTATTAACAATGACCATAATCATAATCATAATAAACGAACCGAAGATTCTAGGGCTTTGCCCGATCTTAAAGAATCTTATGATAATAATGATGATACTGTAACATCTGAAAAAGGTGTAAATGGTAAAAAAGATTATAAAAATATTAGTAATTATAAAAATTTATCTAAATTTCATTTTCTTACAATTGAAAATAATAATGATGGTATAGTTGAAGATACTGTTAGACAACTATGTGTCGGGTCTACAAAATTTAAATTAGGATTTACATCTAATCAATTTAAAATTTTATCATCTTTAACAAAAACTAAAAGTGATTCAGATTATGGTGGTGTTATTAAATTTTCCAAAAGAGATCAAAGACCAATATTTTTCTCTATTATATTATTAACAGATAAAAGATGTAATTTAGAATTAGATATTCCAATAAGAGAATGGTATCCTATCATGGAAGGGCATCCTATACCAAAAAGTGTAATTTATGATGATGAAGAAACAATTTATGATGATGATGAAGAATCAATTGATGATGATGATGAAGAATCAATAGTTAGTGAAAAAAAATTTAAATTATCTTTTGATAAAACATTATATGATGAAACTTAATATGGTAAAACTTAATATGATAAAACTTAATGTGATAAAGAAAATATTCGATAAATATATTTTCATATGTAATAAAATTTTTAGATGTAATAAGTTTTTAGATGTAATAAATTTTTAGATGTAATAAGTTTTTAGATGTAATAAAGTTTTTAGATGTAATAATAATTTTTTAGATGTAATAAGTTTTTAGATGTAATAAATTTTTTAGATGTTATAAATTTTTTAGATGTAATAAAAAAATTATTATTCCCACGTGTCATCATCATCACTTAAATTACTCTCACAGATGATTGTTTGAAATATTTCAGCTTGAATATCTTCTCCGTTATAAGGTAACATAATTTCATTTTCATCAGGTGCTTGACGTTTAAGAATATTTATTTGACCAGAAAATTTTTTTTCTTCAGTATTATTATTTTTATCAGGAATACTAATTCCAGTTTCTAAAGATCTTTTCCATGGTTTATTAACTGTAGTCGATAATGTTTTCCCCGAATATAATTTTAGAAAATCTTCTACTTTTACTTTGTTTTGTGAATAACCTTTGAATGTTTTCTTTTCACTAAGTCTCCCTTGCTCATCTACAGTAATACAGTATTTTACTTTAGGTGCAATAAACATTGCAAAAATAATTCCACCATTTCCATAATCATTTTTCCCTTGACACAATTCTCCTCCAACATTTCCAGCCGCGTCTAATTTATTAAAGAGCTCATTGGAAATATATATTGAATCAGTATCTGTATAATAAATGTATTTTTCTTTGAAACCATTAATTTCTAAAATAAAGTTATTCATGATTCTTCTAGAGTGAGAAAGAATGAAAGAACCTAAGTGTGATGGCATGAATGACGTCTTCCCATCTTTTACAATATTAGTTTTGAGAAATTCATCATCTTCCATTTCTACTTTCGCTAAATATTGGTCATCATTTAATTTTTCATAATCTTTTACTTCTTGAGTGAAATTTTTTCTCAATGTATTCTCATTCCATAAATGATATTTAGTGGTTATATCTTTTTGCACAGTTTTGCCATATAGCGAATTCATCAATAATTTAATTAACTCATCACCTACAGTATTTCCTTCTGTTTTATATCTTTTTCTCAAATTAAAAAGTTTTTCAATATAATTTCGAAATGGTGAAACTTGATAATTTTTTTCATAAATTATACCATCAGTAATATGTAAGATTTTCCCCCCACATCTAACAATTTCTTGTATGTCAACAGAAGTTAATACATCATAACATATACCATTTCTAAACCTGATTACTTTTACATGAGAATTATTATTTTGATTTTTAACTTTATCTTTAATAGGAACTGGTTGGAAAAACATATCATTCGGATATTGAAACACAACAGAGAATATTCCAGTTTTAGGTCTAAATGTTTGGGTATTAAATTTATATACTATTTCCCGCTCTTCTTCTTGACGAAATTTTCTAGCTGATTCAGCTTTAGGGTATTCTGAATTTTCATCATACATAGCTGATGGATATAAAGATGTTGCATCAAAAGCCATTAGAAATTCATTTTTTTGTTCAAGTAGTTGATTTGAAATTTTCTTACAAATTTCAGTTTTATCTCCTAAATCTCGATACTGTTTCATTAAATCTATTAAATTATTTCCAGGGGACAAAACCCCACCAGCGTAGCGACCAGGTAAATACTGTTTTAATATTGGTAACAAGATGCTACAAAATGGCGATATGTATTTTCTTATATTTGCTGAAACTCTTCCACCTTTAACAGATTTTCTAATATAATTTCTAGCCCATAAATCTATATGAGAATGAATATTTATATTGTCATTTTGTACGCTTTTCATCCAACCGTTAAATGTTAAAGCAGAGGATGTCAAATTAGTAGTTATATCTTCACCAACTAAATCTTGCATAACATTATTATATTTGTAGATACAAAAAGCTAAAGAAAGAATATCGTTAACTAAATATGGTCTCCATTCATTTTCTTTTTCTTTATAATTTTCATGTGTTATGTCTCCAATTTCATAATTTAATTTACACACATTCGTAGGAATTTTAAAATTCTCACACCATTTAGAAAGACTTGTTTTTACATGTTGATAACTACATTTCATTATAATAGTTTGAAGTGCTAATTTACCTGAAGGTGAATCTTTTTTCATATTGTTTTTAAATCTAAAAGATTTTTGAATGTATCTACTAACACATTCAGTTGTATAAGGATTTTGTAATGAAGCAGTCAATATTCCTCTTGAAGTTTTAAGAGGCGGTTTAGATAATTTAAAATTAGCTTTTATCGGAAAATAGGAATCAAAACCTGATGAATTGTGAGCTATTAAAGTTACTCTAGAATAATTAAATTTTCCAAGAGTTTTAAAAAATTGATGGATCGGACATACGTCCTCTGGGTTTCCCCCGATCGAACATTCATCATCCTCAGTTCTCGTAAATATTTTCACACAATTTTGAAGTTTATTAAATTCTAATTCAGTTAAATTATTATACTCATTAATCTGTTTTTTAAGTTTTTTAATTTCATCTTCATCTTTTGATCGTTTAATTTTAATCATATCACTTAGCAAACGTGTTTCTAATTCTTTCAATCTTTGTTTCGGTAAACAACATATAAATTTATTAAAATTAATAGCTCCTACAGCGTAAGGAATAGGATGAGCTGTTGAACAGTTAGGATCGGGAAAAGTTTCGAGATCCCAAATATATGTTGAACCATAGTCAATTTTTTTCTTTGTTATGATTTTATATGGACGCGTTGTTAGATTTTCATCAGTAACTGTTTTATATATGGGTTTGAAATTATTTTCAATTTCTCTAATAGCTTTTAATTTATGAGATTTATTAATTAAACAATAGTGACCAATTGTTGAACCTGCGTGAAAATAATTGTAATAAACATAATTATGAAACGTTTCAATTCCTCTAGGATTTAAATGACGATTGGCAGGACTATAATATTGAACACATTCTCCAAAATATTTATTGAATTGAGAAAATTTACAGTTTGACATTACTCCTGTTCTGGATGTGGCTTTCTCTTTATATAAAAAATTATTAAACATTTCTTTCATCATTTCTCCTTGTTCTTCATTAAAACCTCGTAAAACATTATAACATTTAATAAAACAAAAATCTTCAGAAGGAATATAACAATATTCACCGAAATATTCTTTGATTCTATATTTCATATTAATCCCTGCCCCTCTATGCGATCTTTGTACTAACTTCATTCCAAAATCTTCATATTTAATATTACCTGTAAAAATCCATTCGTTAGCATCGGATTTCTCATCCAGATTCGAAAACCATGTTTCAAATGATTTTTTATTATAGAAGGTTACGTAAAAATTTTGAATTATATTTTCCTGATCTTTAATAACTTTTCCAAGTAAATTAATAATTTTACCATTTGCTAAAAGTTTCCGCATATCATTTACTACATTAATAAAAGATACATTTTCATATTTAATTTCATTTGGATTAAATAAATTACATAAATCATCACCAAGCTCATCCTTAATTCTATCATCGAAAAAGATATCAGTAATAGGAGTTTCTAATATTTCTTTTGTTCCACTTTTCTGTTTTTTAGTATTACGTCTAATACTACGCCTAGTACGTTTCTGTTTTCTAATACGTTTACTACGTTTACTATGTTTAATTTGCGCATCAAACTCAGCAATTTGTTTCTTGATTAATTCATCAATCCTAGAGGTTTGTCCGAGAGACATTTCACGATTCATATTTTTTAAAAGAAAAAATGAATTTTTACATAGAACCTCGGTTCCGTTTTTGCATATACACAGGAATATGTAATTGATGTAATGTTTCTAATTCATGTGCTGTTAAATGTTCTTTCTTAACCAACCACCATAAATTATTATACGCCAAAAATACTCGGAAACTTCTTAAACAAAGTGGAAAGTCTTTTGTTTTAACACACGGTTTAATACCATGTTTTGTTTTATAATCTGTAACGAGCGCTACGTATTTATGATGATAATAAAATCTAGCTTCTTTCTTCGAATTTACAGGATTTGTAGGATGACGATAATCTTTTAAAACTGGTACATGCTCTATCTTATAATCATTCAACATATTTTTTTTTATTTTTATTAACAAAAAATTTATAAGAAAAAATTATTCGGCCACTCCGTTCGGTCACTCCGTTCGGTCACTCCGTTCGGTCAAGCCATCGGTCGGTCCCTCGGACTCACTCCGTTCGGTCAATCGTTCGAATCACTCTATCGATCACCCTCGAAAATTTTTTTATTAACTCTTTCACTCCTCGAAAATATTTTCTATAACTCTTTCATGAATTTTTTTATCAATATTAATTGTGATAAATCCATAATCTTTTGACCAAGCATTGTTACACGATTGTTTAAATTCATCTTTATTTCTTACACATAAATCTCTTAACAAATCACTTAAGTTTCTTGCATTTATTTCAAATAGTATAAATATATTTGCATTCTTTCTAATAACACTTCCGTCTAATGAATACATACTTTGTGTTAAATAAAATACACTACAGTTATTATGTCTACCTCTTGTGAAATAATTTCTCTGAACTGACTGATTTCTATCATTAACACAATCATCAAAAATTACACAATGTTTCATTGTTTTATCTAGTTTACTAGGATCTTGCATATTACCACTATCATCTATTAATTGTATTTTTATATGCTTATTTTTATTAGATTCTACTAACTGATTATTTTTTGTTGCTTCTTCACACCACGAACTTATTTCTTCTTCATCTTCAGATTTTTCATATTCTTTGAATAATGAAGCAATTGCAGTTTTTTAAGATTATTTTCAAATCCATATTTTAAAAATTGATAGACGGGTTGTTCTGCTGTTGTTGTATAAATTATAAGATTGTTATAATCCAAAAAATTTGGAGTCGTTAAAATTTTAAATAATAGATACGTTTTTCCACATCCTGATCTTCCACAAATAACTGACAAAACTTTATTAGATAAATTTGGATGATGATTAAATTTAAGTTTTTTTTTATTTAATGGAGGTAGTTCACTCATTTTTTAATAAAAAAAATTATCTTTATTTTTTTTATTTTTTGTTTCTAAAGAAGAAGAAAATTAAACTTCTCTAGCTTCGCGTAGGAGTTTATACCTCTCGAACGGGAGTTTATACCTCTCGAACGGCAGTTTATACCTCCCGAACGGGAGTTTATACCTCCCGAACCAAAAGATCTATCATAATCTCTTCACCTCCAAAATTTATTTCTTGTCCTTTTTCATCAGTGATTCTAATGCCAATGTTGTTAATAGTTTTTCTTGTAATAGGAAAATATATTAATGTTTGTGGAATTACATTTAATCTATAACCAATGGGTACAGTAAAAGCTGGAAAACTGAATATTAAATTTGATAATTTACCATTTATATATCCTCCTTCAATAATGTCACAATGTACAACAATTGAATTTATTTCAGTTATTTTTGGAATCTTCTCACCTAAATGATAACCTTGACTATAGGTTTGTTTATTAAATCCTAATAGCTTTGACAATGATCTATCATGATTAAAATCAACTTGATGATTTTCGTCTAAAGTAAGAGAAAATTTATTAACTGCCGGTTCAACTGCAAAATGTAATTGTTTCTTATCTTTAAATGGTATACCTAAATGTCTCTTAATTTCATTTGATATTGTTTCAACTTCGTAAGAACCAGGAAGAAAAGTTAATATTTTCCATGTTTTGCCTTTATCAGTAGAATATCTAAATTGATCATTCACATCTTTGATAACGTTTTGAATAGTGTTAAATGTGGAGAAACTAGTCAATGCAATTTGATAATTTTTATTTTGTTCCAAATGTAGAATGGGTTCTAAATTACAAGTGTGTGATGAAGTAGTTGTTATAATTTTTAACGTCGTACTAAATTTTGATGAACCCAAAATCTCTGTCAAATTTTCTAAATGATTATTAATTTTGTCTAAATCTGCTGAACACATTTTTTAGTTAAAATTTTAAATAAATATTTTTTTATGAAATATTTTTTTTTATAAAAAATTAAAAACAACAACATATTTCAGCTACGGGCGAAGCCCTTAAAGACATCAGAGATGACCGGTTATACTTTTATAATCCTCTTCATTTAGAATCTTCTTTTCTAACAGTCTTTTCAATATAGCATGAATTTCATTGAAACTAGAATTATGTCCTTCTTTTATTGCAGATATTAAAATATTTAATCTATTTAGTAATTCTTGTGGATAATCTGGTAAAAATATGGTTGTTTCAGTTTTCTGTTTTTCAGATAAACCTTTCCCTACTTTAACTCCCGTTGATAATAAATTTTCTAATTGTTTATAACGTCTAAGAGATTTTACTGCACCAACTCTGTCTAACATAGCTTTATATTTTATGAGATCTTCTACAGCATAATTATTTAAATCTGCTCCTCTTAAAAGATTAACAAAATTTCTATCTAAATTAAAAGGAGATTTATCTGGTGAAAAAATTATACCTCGAAAAGGTTGTGGAAATATTTCTTTTTGTCCGAGATAAAATCTAGGTATTGTTTTTCCATCTATAAATGAGATAGAATGTTCAAATTGCATAGATTTTGGTAATTTCTTATTAATGTTTGATTCTAGTAATCCATAGTCATCTAATACAGTTTTGTGCTCTGGATCTGTTATATCAATTTGTTTATCATTATTTGTACTTTCTTTTTCAAGAGTTTTAAATGGTTTCATAGTTTTCTCAAAATCAGTTTTTACTTGCTCGGTTTGCTGCATTTTTTCAAACATATCAGATTGAATACCAGCTTTTATCATTCTATGTTGAAGATGATTTTCTTTCATAATATTTCTTTGTTTTATTAACTCTTCTAATTGTTTTATTCTTTTAAAATTATCAGCTCTAATTTTATCCATTTTTAAAATATAATATTTGAATTTTGTGGTAACATTGGAATACAGCAAAAACATTTTACTGAACAAATTATTTTTTTATTGCTTTGTTGTTTGACATCTTTTCGTTTAAAGTTTTCTCGGTTAAAGTTTTCTCGTTTTAAGTTTTGTTTAATAAAGTTTTGTTTAATAAAGTTTTGCTTAAATTTTCGCTTAAAGTTTTTAGCTCTTCTAAAAAAAATTTGTCATTTTCTTCATTAGAAATTTTAGCATCACTAGAAATTTTGCCATCCTTTTTATTTTTATCATCAACTTTTTCTGTCTGTGATTGAAATGATATTTGATTTACTTCATTAGCTATTTGATCAAATTTTTCAATCTCATCTAACGTAATAACATTATCATCACATACTCTTTGAAAGTAGTAATGTAGTTTATCATAGACTTCTTTAATATGTAAATGCTTAGTTTTTAATGATTTTCGTTTCTTAGTTATTAAAGATTTATCTAACATTGTAACAAGTGAAGTTGCAAAAACACCCGTACCTGTTAAAGCTGTAGCAACTACTGGAATTACTAAAACACCTGAAGATATAACAATTGTCAAAGCACCTAAACTTATTGTTAAGAATATGCCAATTCCTTGTGTTACATTCTTAACTTTAGACCATCTCTTTCTTAACTTTTTATAATGCTCTAATCTTAATAATAATTGAGATTCCTTATCTTTCATATACCTAACTCTATCTTTGTGTTTTTCTTTGTTCATTTTTTCAATGTTCATTTTTTCAATGTCCATTAAAGTAGAACTACGTTCATATGATAACGAAGGATATATTCTTGAGGTTCCTTCCATTTTTGTTTCATCCACTTTTGTTTTTTCCATTTTTAAATGAATATTTTGAATAAATATTTTGAATAAATATTTTGAATACAATCTTCTGGTATATTGAGACTACGTGATATTTTGAGACAACTTAAATTTTCGTCTGCCTAAATTTTCAAAATTCTTAGACCACGTGATATTTTGAGACAACTTAAATTTTTGCCCTTCGGCCACGTGAAATTTGAAATCTACCTAAATTTTTGAAATTTTGATTTTTTTGAAAATTTTGAAAACCCCCGCAAAAGTGTGACATCCGGCGCAAGCGAAGCGAAGCGTCGCGCCGGATGTCACACTATAAACTACTAACAACTATCATTTCCCTTAGAAACGTTTTGATAAACAATGAGATCGATTTTTAGGATTGGGTCGTTTTCGACCCACTCGGAACAAAAAAACCTAAAAATGTTTACATTCAACATTCAACAAATAATAAAAAAAACAGTTTATCAAGAATATACAAACCAAAATAGACAATTTAAAGCAGTTTGTGAGGCAAGAATATACACAATTATCTATGTAGTTTGCTATAAAAGTTCCGTTACATAGATGCAAGTTGCGTACTTCCCCAAGTAACACAGATACGTTGGTACTACGTTGGACCTTCATTGGCCATTTACAATGGTCAAAAGTTGGAAATGATACAGCGGGCCTACATTGGTTCTATGAAGGCAATCCAACCTAGAACCGGTCTTGAACCAACGTAATCCAACATATTTTCGTGCGATGGCCATCCAAGCGCCACTCTAGCCATCCTTATGCCAACAAACGCCAATTTAATCCCACTTTATTGCCTCTTTAAGCCGACGTAACCTTCAGCTGCCGCCGATAGCTTATATTGGTCAACCTAATCCCACCGTATAGCCTCCCATTAGCAAACATTGGTCGACTTAATGTATTAAATGTATTGTGATCAAACGCGATTTTCACTTTTCGCACTCGATCGAGCACAAATTAGCGTGATTGTCAATACATCGCTCTTGATCGAGAGCGAAGAAGCGTGATTACATTAAATTTCGAACTCGATTGAGGGCGTAGTTCTAATATTGCGGGGATATCTGACAATGTTCTATTCTTACATTGTTACTCTTTGATGTGTCCTTCTAGATTCAACTGCTGCATAAGTATGAAAACATGAACAGTTATTCCATCTATGAAAAATGCTGTCTTTACCTGTTAATTGAGTTATCGAGAATGAGCACGACTTTGACACATGTGCGAAGAAGCATTTCAACAATAATAAATTCAAAAAATTTGTAATATTTAATGTTCATGTAGTATTGCTTCATAAGTATTTCCAAGATTTTTTAAACATATGTTGTACATGATGTTTCGTCCATACGTCAAAGTCGCGCTGCTCGAAAACTCCATGAAGAGACAAGAACAGCATTTCCGGAAACAATCTGTTCATGCATTTTCCCTATCAAGTAGAAGTTGAATTAACCGTGCGAATACATACCGATGAGCAACAATGCAAGAATAAAACGAGTCTGTTATTACTGAAAAATCAGGAACATACTTGATGAATGATATCGAGTCTGTCAGTAGGCTTAAATTCACTCGAATTTCAGTGTCTCCTTACCTTGTCATACCGCTGGCCTACTTTGAACTCATAAAATCTTCTACGAGAAACAGTTGTCCTCTGCAGCAAGCATTTGGATGTTGGTGAAATTGAATCAAGAGCGCAGTGCTTCATCATCTGCAAAGTAAACCAATAGATGTGTACTTAAAAAATATCTCAATTTCTCCAATTCGCAATCCCGATTCTTGTCTTACCGGAATGTGTTGGAACTCCTGATGCTGTAGCCTATTCAGATGATTGTGCCAAATAATTCAAATATTTCGTGAAAATGATGAGCAATATAGCAAACACTTCACCATAATCACTTGTAACTCTGAATTTTAGCAAAATTGACTGAAAACTAATTAGAAACATTAGATACAAGGACATAATAACAAAGAAATAAGATGTTGATGAGTAAGAATTGAATCATGAGCGCAGGGAATTGAATCACAACACGAAGATATAATTCAGATGCAAGCAGAGTTTTGGTTAGGTATTGACAAAAGCACTGAGTGCTGAAACCACGTCGAGCAGTCTGTATAATATTTAAGTGACAAATAAAGTTTCGGCTAAAAGAAAAATATGTGCTATTTTATGATCGCATGTATATGGAATGCACTGTATTATATTTATCAAAATTTTGGCGAGATACAAACCTGACTGTAAACATACAAGAAAATGCACATTATATGCACAAATTTATACGCACATTACTAGCGTGATGAAAAATGAAATGAGGGAATGATTTATAATTCATAATGGACTAATATTCCGGAAGCAGCAACGATTTAAGCGATTTGAACTTAGTCTCACATGTAGCCCATACATTGAACAAGTTGCTACGCCGCTTGTCTTACGTGCCATGTCTTACTCGAAGACATGTCTGCATGGGCATAAGGTCCCCTAACGTCATACTCTTTTGTAGGAATTCAAGACAGGATTATCTGTGTATTGCATGGGTATATATTTACTCTTACTCAAAGGACATCAAACGTAGACAATGAAATACACAGACAATACTGTCTGAAATTTCTGCGTAAGTAAACGTCGTTTGGGGTCATTGTCGTGTCCATACCGATATGGTCTAGGCTTTTGAGTAAGGCATGGCACTCAAGACAAGCCGCGCAATTTGCTCAGAATTTCAGCAACACGAGTTTCTGAGGCAGCAGCAAATGTTTGGACTTGCTCAAGAACAGGCATGAAATTAGTGGTTGTTAAGGTAGATGCCGTGAATCATGAAGCATTGCACAAATGAAATCATGAAACCCACACGTATAGACTCTGATGTGGATGTTTAAACTAAACTAAGTGAATAAAGGGATCAAGAGTCTAGTAGATGCAGACGTCGTTAAGGCAAGGATTTTTGACGATAGCAGTGGCAACGAGGACAATTGATCTGTTGAACGAATGAAAAAATACGACTGATGTGACAAGAATAATCTCTCAAGTTCAAGGCATTTGCAATGTGAATCATAAAAACGTGCTT
The DNA here is from genome assembly GCA_907163375.1 of Prostheceraeus crozeri. Classification (NCBI taxonomy): domain Eukaryota; kingdom Metazoa; phylum Platyhelminthes; order Polycladida; family Euryleptidae; genus Prostheceraeus; species Prostheceraeus crozeri. The sequence continues at coordinate 330,519 of CAJQUW010000199.1, read as the reverse complement.
CTGTTCATTTAAGAATAAAATTTGAATCAAACGGAAATCACTTTCATTTTTATAAGCAATCCAAAAGGAAAAACATTAGTGGGTAGTTTCTACGCGATTACTTTTGGGAGACCGTAATAAACAGTGTCACTAATTAAATGAGGTGTAGTTAAATGTTTCTGCCTTCCGGTGATATTGGAAACATTTATTGACTTATTAGCCAGACGAATTCCTGACGGATCATTCGAGCAGTCTGATTGGATATTTAACGTGTGCTACGATTAAAAGAGTAATTCAAAAATTGATGAATATTAGTAACTTCACCATTGTAAGAGCATATTGTTTATTTCTCTGTGGTCTGGCTCGATCAGTGCCGGCGAACTGAATTTGCTCTCAAATAAATTGCATTCAACGTGAGGCAGCTTGCCCGAAGCCGGTCCAAAATAGGCCTTGAGAACAGGAAACTGAGCTAAAATAGGCTGAATCTTGGATAAAGTCTACCTGAAGCCGGTATAAATCCCGGTCTGAAGTTCGATCTAGGCCGGCCGCGGAGCCCGACCGACACCAACATCCCGGCCGGTTTCCATGTCAGAGTCGAATCATCGACCATCGCGTAATTTCTTAAGTATGATGGCAATTTTCTTCAACAATGCAACGCTGCTTGTCACTTTAGTCGGAAATGCATGGAACATTTTTGAAGGGAATCAATGCCGCAACTAGGCCTTGAACCAAACAAAAATTTACTGGTTATCGAAAAAATATCGCAAAGCATAGCAACATATGGTCTCAACTTTCCTGATGATGTGGTATCATGACGAAGAAATCAAAGAAACATACACATGTGGAAAAGAATTCAAATTGTGATCGAATCAAAACGAGAATGGACAAAGAATCTGCGTAATTCAACCTGTTGGTGATACACAGTATTGCACTCACTTTTTCTATGAAGCATTGCAAATTGCTGTCGCGATAGTCAAGAAAATCATGATCGAAACAAGATAAGGCCGATTGATAAAGTAACAAGAATAGAGAATGGAAGCAAAAAATGCAATGACACTAGATGCATAGCTGCCAACAGAAGAAAGTCGTTTTGGCGGAAATTTTTTCAAACATCAAAAGGTCGAATGGCCGGATAATGAAATCTCCAAAATTATGTTAGACGACAGAGTCACGATACAACCACTATCTGAGAGCCATTGTAGACAATTATCAGGTTGAATCAGTTTGAAGCATGTAACATTAACGATTTCACTGAATTTATAGAGAGCAAGCCGTCCGTGTCCGTGGATGAAAAATAGTCGACTTTTCAGACCCTTTTTTGGCAAATTTCAGCCAGATGGCGGAAGATTGGCAGCCGACTATGACATATAGCTATGTGTAGGCGTATGCTAGAACTTAATAGAAATAATGCTACACACTAGAAGTAACACTACACAAAATAAATAACTACTCTTTTTCTACATTTCTACATAGTAGTGGAATACAACACTTATGCCACAATTCTACTGATGATCAATTTTTACCAATACTGAACCTATTGACCAAGGGACGTACTAATGCTGCAGGTGGTCAGTCATCAGCAGGTGCTCATCTAGTTCATTTCGACCTTAACCTGAACACTCTAACCCTGACGAGCGGGGTCTCACACACATTGCGACTGACAACATGCTCAACTGGCACTGATATATTCGGAAAGACATGCCAACATGTTGATAAAACATCATGGAAATGCTGCGTTTAAAGAATATGCGCTGATCCTGTCTCTTCATTCATCCCATCTGTAAATGCTTCATAATATCAGTGATTCCCGAATGAAAACGAATTCTGCACATCCTAAATTCCCAAATATAGGTAACGGCACATCATGTGTTAACAATTCACACATACGCATATGAGTAGGATTACCTGCTGCAAAAGTGAGGATGTTCCATTCCCCTTAACTTGTTTTTGTATGTGTGTGCATCGTAAGAATTGCATGTGTAAGAATCGTAGTCTGAGAATTACCAACAACGAGATTAAATACACGATAGATCAGATTGCCATGTAAAAGATGTGCGACTGGTAGGATTCGAACCTACGACCAAGGTTAACTAGACCTGTGCGCTAACCAATCTAATGCACGATTCGCATTCTGAGATCTCATCGTAACTATAGTCTGGTTTTGTTGTCATTAAACTGTAACAATGGCCAATCTCAATCAGGAATTCGAATAGGCCTATTATCAAAGCGAATCTATTTCTCACTCTAGCCGTTACTGAATACGTCTCTTACTTTTGTGGTTTCTTCCAATCTTGTGCTCATTGCTTGAAAGTGAAAACTTAAAACAAAAGAGTAAAACAAACAGAATGGTGATGTAGTAAGTCTTTCCTTAATTCAAACACATTTCACATCACGAGCAACTTTCACACTGTCTTCTGACATCTATATGTGGAGGGTAAATGCTATTTACAAAAGAGACAGTCCAATAGGTGCTGGTTGATAGATCATCAGATAATTGATAAGTCAGGTCTTTAGTGTGAATCAAGCAAAGTTTACAATAGGTTGATTTGCCTGTTTTGAGATACAAATTTCCCAAAAATTACAGACTTAATGTTGACAACGAGAAGTAGAGAAATCTGTTGCCTTGTTGTGCTTGTCAGTTGACGAATTCTAATAACTAAATTCGTGAATATTGCATGAAACATTCAGTGTCATCTATAACCCATGTGTTTATCGATAATTTAATCTGATTCAGAATTATATTTCCATTAAAATATTGTAATAAAACAATAATAGGGCAACGCTAATAGAGTATGTTCCATGACAATGTTTTTCTTCCTATGCACTTTATTTAACTGTTGTCATCTAGCCTTTCAGTCAAAATTACCATTAATGGTCCATCATTGGCTCGAAGATGGCTGTCTACATTCTCATTTTACATTGGTTCATTAAAGGATTAAGATGGCCAGTGTAAGCCAACTCCAAGCCAACCAATTTTCGAAACCAATGGAAAGATACAAACGTTGGACCAATGCTGGCATATGTCGGCTAACGAAGGCCACTGAAAGCCAATGTAACATTCAAAGGACCAATGTAGGACCAACGTATGTAAGGAGTTTGTGCTACTTGGGGATCGACTAATTTTGACTTATCTGACTGCAGATAAATGAAACAATTACAAGTGCATACATATACAGAAAAATGGTTTATAAAGTATGATAGCTTACGAAGCAATCCTCGTGAAGATTTACTTTACACTTCAAACAAGATTTCACTGTTTTGTTTCCACATACTCGACATCGAAGTCGAGATGAGGACCAAATGAAATGTCCTTTGCCATCGAAGCGACGTTTTGTATTCTCGGTCAGGCATGAAGGTCGATATCTGTTCGGTTTGCGATCCTTGCCATGTTTTTGTAAATATTCCAGCACAACGCGTCTCCTGAACTCCAGCAAATCCATATTTGAACCTTTTGATTCCTTGAATAGAATCCAGGCATTGTTCAACGAGATGTCAATGTCCCATCGATACAAAGGGTTCCACCATTTTCGACTACGTATACGGACCTTGTATTTATTGGTATTTTGGTTCATCCTATCGGACCCTCCCATGTACTTCTTATATTCCGAAACGGATCGACAGATATGCTTTTTTTCAAATTGGAACTCCATCGTCGAGCTTGTCCTACTGGATCCGCATTGTCGAAATTTGATATTTGTGTGACGACAGCATTATCCAACCATCGGATCAGATTCGATCCATCCTTTAGATCATGAAATATCTCAAACTTGCCTCTTGGCTGCTTTTTCATCTTACCTTTGGGAGTGACTGGGCATCTCATGATCATGTTCTCTCTGAGAGTTCCAGTCGCAAGAATTTTTCGATGAGATAGTTCGTCCATGAGAGAAACAGAAGAAACATAATTATCAAAATATAATTGCGATCCAGCCGTCAAAAAGTCTGTAAATCCAAGAACACACTGTTAGGAAGAGTGAATTCTTCTGAATATTTCTGAGTGAAACTGTTCGGACATTTCCAACAATAAGGATCAAAGTTGATGAGGTATCCATTCGATAGATTGTGAGGCCACACTTTGAATCCGTATCGTATCGGCTTGTTCCTGATACACTGCTTGGCACCATGTTTACCAAAATATTCTACCATGCTTTCGTCAACAGAAGAGCACTGAGTCACTGACAGTATTTCAAGCACGCTTTTTGGGTGATATCAAAAATCGGACGCAACTTTGTGAACGTATCGTCTATATTCAATTCATTGTTGTTCTTGAAATGAAGGTATTGAAGAATTTTGTCAAAATGTGTCACACGACATAGCTTTTTTAACCAGTCCAATAGTATCTGCGTCTTCGCAGCACCACATAGCCTGACAAAATTTCAATAGCGGTAAAAGTTTTCAACTGTTCGATGGAGACATCAAAAGGAGGATCACTTTTCTGCTCGCGGGCGTAGCGTATTGTTTCATTTTGAATACTATTCATCTTTTCATCAGTATAAAACAACTCAAAAAATTCCACAGGTGTACTAGGGATCAACAGTAGGTGGCCTTTTTGTTTTGCATTTCCTATTTTCGTCATTACGTAAGCTGAATTATTTACAAGTGCAATACGTTACTGGTAAATTTAAAAGACATGAAATGCTAACTAATAGGTCTTATTAAAAAACGCATGTTTCTACATGTATTTGTAGAGCTTTGGAAAGCTAGTTGGATAATTTGCATTATTGAATAGGTAGTTTGAAAAGTTGAATAGATAACAGTCAAATGAATCAAAAAGTACTGATTGAAATATGGTATTACAAATGATAAATTTACTCTATCGATATACAGTGTTAAGATAATTCTTACCTTTTCTTTGACATTGTCGCCATGTTGTATAATAAAAATCCTCCATTTGAAAAAAAAGAACTATTAAAAATTTTGAAATATCAAAACAAAAGCACAACATGTAAAAGAAAAATGTTATATATAGCATGATTTTATCAAAATTTTGTCTAATTATTCATCATAGATTTCATGAATCTTATATAAATTTTAGGGTTATTTGTTCCGAATGGGTCGAAAACGACCCAACATCAGTTTTACATAAAACATTGTAAAAACTCATTAGGAAATGCATTATAGATGCATTTCTAAGTGAAGTTGATGTGACAACGAAATAGAAAATCCCCATAAATACTTTTGAAATATCGGGTAAAAATATCTCTGACATTTGCGAAAAAACCTCATTTTTTATAGGTTTCAAAAATCGACAAAAAGAAGCAATTGATTCAGTTTGAGAGCAGATATCTCTAATCACATTTCATAAGATCATCTTGAAATGTCTGTCATTAATCAGTAGATATAACATGTATGTAGTAATGGCAACAGGTATATGAATTAATTGATTAGCAGTTCAGAAGCATAGCTTTAACAGAGTTAGGTCGTTTTCGACCCGCTCGGATATAATGGGTTAATTACCATGAAATGTTCCATACATGAAAAGTCATTAAATATTTAATGTTGATTAACTGTATTACTGCGATTGTCTGTCTTGAATATGTGTACAGAGGTATTTTTATGTATAGATAGATATTATCAGCATGCATACAGATTAATGCTACAACACATATTCTTAGTCTAAATCCTCAAATATATGAAAAATATTTAACAGTATGTGATGTATTTATCTATCTTCTGCTTATCAGTAATTCATACCAAAGTTTCATAAATTAAATTGCATAAGATATAGCTGTTGTAGCGGGAGGAGTAGCGATACATAATAAATATCATTAGAACTATGCACTTTTCAATGTTTTCAATGTGAAAATGATGTAGAAATGGAAGAGAAATGGCTGTAGAACATGTTGTTCATGATTTATGAACAACAGCATTACAAAAGAAAGCCCTGTTTTAGGAATTTCTGCTGTCAAAAATTGGCCAAATTGAGACGAACACTTTCTCGATTTTGAAAGTGCGGCTTTGGTACCTTTCACTAAAGCCGCGTGTACACTAGTCAACTAGGTGGAAGTCAATTAAACGCACATCGACGCTCTAATCGACACACGCGCCAAAATGAGCGCGCGGCATCAATTCTGTTTAGTTGACTCCATGATAGAAGTCAACTAAATCACTTTACCTCACAGGTCAACTAAGAGGTCAACTAAGCAGTAGATGGCAATAGATATCTGTCTTCACAGCACTCGTTGATGGATTCTCTGAGATTTGCTGAGGTTCCATCGATTTATTATCACCGGTTGAGGACATCGTTGTTACATTATTTGTTGAATCATTTACTTTGCTTGACGCTGATCGAGTCTGTCGCAAAATGGTTATGGATAACAGTAAATGGAGCTCCCAACAAACGTATAATTTCGTGGAGGAGTATTCCAAACAACAATGCTTGTGGGATTCACTGCATCCCAACTACAAAAATAGAGATGCAAGAGATGCAGCAATGCACAGTTTGATACAAAGTATTGATACGGATGGCTTCGACATGAAAGCGGCAAGAAAAAAATTGAAAATCATTCGAACAACTTACGCTAATGAAAAGAAGAAGATTGTGAAACCAAAAAAGTCTGAGGCCGGTACCGCGGAGGTGTACGTTCCTAGAATGTCATGGTTCACATTGGCGGATCAGTTTATGGGAAAATCAAATTTCGCTGAACCAGAAACAAACATGGTAAGACAATGGTATCATCAACTTTTATTGTATATTGCAACTATCATAAGATTTTACTATGTATGACATGTCCACGAGCAACTCATTTAACCGTAATTTATAAAACTACTGTTATCTATACGTACCTCTTTGTAGCTGGGTATGCGATACAGAAATGTGATTAATGAATTGAGTTTGGTGACAACCATGGCTACAGAGTGGTAGCCGCGGTTGATATAAGCCTACATGCTTCGTGACAATGAAAAGTAGAATTCATCTGATGTATTTCAATGAGAACATTCTAGGCCCTACTGTACTATTTATTGTCACGCAGTAGGCCTACCTATATTCTAACGGTTACAGTCCATACGATTAAAGCGATCCATAATCACAGTAATAAACAGTTCCGTTATTGATCTGCAATAGCCTATTTTCTCTCCCCTCCATTTGCTTAGCTTCGCTTTGAAATCCTGTAGGGTGAATTCGTTTGTTCGGTCACCAAGATTGTAGAACAACATTATTCCCTGACCATATCACTCTACCGGATCACCGGAAAGGATCATAATCAGCTGATTCGGTAGGATCCCTGAACTATAGGTCTGGCCTAGGAATATATCACTATCAGACAAAACAACGATTTTCCATATTACTATAATAGATAGAAATACAAATTAACAAAACGCAAACATAGAAAGGCAGTACATCTGGCATCATAAGTCAATCATTGATGAAATGCATGAAACGAACAGTGTAATAAAATATTCAATTCATAAATTTACACTACCATGACATTCTGCCATGGAACTGCTCCCTTTCCATTAAAGTACTCCATGTACTTGTCTCTCAACTTCTTTGCCACCTTCTTTGCATTCTTTGCTGTATGATCACTGACATCTTCGAAACCGAGATTAGGTAGATCTCGCCAAGGACCGCGTGAAATTTCGCCGGTTTCGTGATTTTCTGATTCAATTGATTTCGATGAAATATAAGTTGCGCCACAGGACTTGCGAAGCCAATTGTGCAGGGCAACAGTAGACCGAATAATAGAGCTTGCTGTCGCAACATCCACACTCAGAGGTCTTTCATAGATTCGGAATCCAGATACCAGAATTCCAAATGCATTTTCAACTACTCTTCTAGCTCTTGAAAGCCGATAGTTGAAAACTTTTTCCGAATGAGATAACGAAGTTCCGTTTCGTGGATAGGGCTTCATGAGATTTGTTTGTAGTGGGAAAGCGTCATCACCAACAAAAAGACAATGGTCTTGTACATTTAAACTACCATCGTCAAGGGAAGCCTTGAAAATGCTTCTTCCAAAAATGCCACCATCTGAAGCGCTGCCATAGTTACCGACATCGACATAAATGAAACTGTAATTGCTGTCAACAATGCCGAAAAGAACAACGCTAAAATGCCCTTTGTAATAATAGTATTGCGATCCACTGCAGGGAGGATTTTGAATACGCACATGCTTGCCATCTATAGCCCCTACACATCCAGGAAAATTCCATCTTGTCGTGAAACCTTTGTTGACTTCTTCCCATTCATCTGCGCTTCGAGGAACCTGCAAAAAATGGACATAATTTACAAACACATATCAAAATCATGAACTGAGTACTGGTTTCAAAAAGTTTGTGACCAGACATATTACGAATGAAAATATTAAGCTTATTGAGAAAGAATCAAGTTTTCGTTCGTAAATGATGATGATGTAATTACTACTATACTACTATATTTATACTACTATTATTATACATTGTTTTCGTAATATTTTCATTTAAGATCTCAATTATTTTACTATAGTAATTTATGATACTACATACATTTAGGCTCAAGTCGTTCGGATGATCCAGGAACTATAACCACAATTGTAGAAGATGACAACTGCTGTCATGTAAGGCACGAAAGATTTGTGTCTGTGAAATGGTTACTGTAGGCCTACTGTATTTCGAAATGTACGAGTGAGAAAATGTATTTGTATGTAAACTCGTACATGTATGTAGGCCTAATTCTAAGCACAATGTACAATTTGTAGACCGCATCATACTTTAGCGGCAACTTTTAAGATAGATACATTCCAAAAAGTTAATTACAGCGTTCTATTTTTGCAGGATATTACCTATGAGGAGCCGGATCTGCTCGATCAACCGGGACAGTCGTCACCTAAGACTGATGCGATGCCAATGAAGAAATCTAGGAAGAGAAGGTTACACGATGATTCTTTAGATAGAGCCGTCACTGCGTTGGAAGAAGTAACAAATACTGTTAAACATGAGACTGAATTTGACGTTTTTGGTCGAAGTGTCGGGATGCAGCTTAATCAGCTCCCAGTAGAAAACGCTGTGGAACTTCAGGAAGAAATTCAAAGTCTTATTAGCGAACGGCGCTTAAGACTAATACGGAGAGACATTAATGAATTACCGTCATATTTCAACTTGTGAAATTGTAATATATACTTGATCTGGAGTTTTTCGTTCTGATATCATGGCAGCAAGATAAAAAAGATTTCGGTCAGGATATTAAATTTTGTTTTAGATATATTAATATTATATGAGGTAGAATATCAGTAGCTGAACTTGAGTTCAGTAATCTATTTCTTTGCAATTAGTAGGCCCTCATTCGGTTTGTAAATTATAGATCTAATTCTTTTCATTTTAAGATATTTTTGCTGCAGTATTCGTAGTACATATATAACGAATGAATGACAAGCAAAATTTTTGTTACCGTGTGCACAAGCTATCAGGCGTATATGGATTTCCTTGAATTTCGGCTATACATAGGACTATAGGCCTACTGATTAGGTATGTAAAAATAATTCATCAAATTGAAAACTTTTCATCAATTCATTGGAGTCGGTACTAGTTATGATAGGCCTACAGGCCAAACATGCAGGCCTACATTACTGTAGGCCTATGCATATTCAATTTATGATGAATCAATTCAGTCTGGTTACATCTGTTATTCCCATGTGTCATCTGAATATGCATGATGAACAAAATAGTAATGAAATCGGCTCTTGCTATAGGCCTTGTCCTGCATTTCTATTATGTAACCATTTACATGTAGGCTACCTTGACCATAAAGATAGGACGATTAGAACTACATGTATTATGGATCTTAGGAATCATGCATGAACTTTTATGAATTTCATTTTCTACTTACTTGAACATAATCCTGGAGAGCTGTCCAGATTGTTTCCGTGACTTCCGGCAAAAAACGTGAGATAGTTGTTTTCGGAACTCTGTACAAGTATTCCAAAGATGATAAACTATCACCTGTTGCCAAATATCTCAAGGTAATTTGGAGTTTTAGCTCAGCAGATAGTGGTGATCTCAATAGGGTCTCCTGTCTCTGTATCGAGGGAGCAACCTTTCGGAGGATTGATCTGCAGTCAATCTCAGATGGTTTGTGTAGGCCGCATGATCCTCGACGACTAATTCCTTTAATAGAGCATTCGATACCCCTTGCCTGTCTCTTCGTAATATCCACCTTCTTGTCCAGCATAACCGTTTCCTTGACCTCCTCCTTCTCTTTATTATTTCGGCCACGACTTTGGCGGCAGCCAACGCAACCTCTTTCGACGACATCTCGTGCGGAAATGAAAATTCAACGTTTATTCTTCCCTAGTACTTTAGTTGACCAGTCAATTAAATTGCAGTGTACACGGAGGTCAACCTAGTTGAACGACACCAACTTCGGAACAGAGCGAGTGCGCAGAGTGAAAAAGTCACGTGATGTTTAGTTGACTTCCACCTAGTTGACTAGTGTACACGCGGCTTAAAATGTTGAGGTTCAAGGATGATTGAAAGTAGACAAATTTTTGTAGCGTCAAATACATGACAATGCTTTTTACTCATTTATCACTTTCAAATTGTCCCACATAAACACAGAGAGAATTTCATAAAGAACAAAAAAAATATTGACTGTCATTGACATAATGACTTTCATGCACAAATGATTTTCAAAATGGAAGCTTTTATGAAAACAAATTCTTTCTTTAAATGCAATTTGCGGGCGCTCTACACTGTAAATCGTTGGATACCAAAATCACATACAATTTGAAACTAACATCTGATACGAGATTCTATGCGATATAATCGCATAACTCTTATTATTTCACTGAAATCAAGACAGGTCTACCTATAAGCACCGCTGAGTCAATTTTGACTCATGAGGCTAATTTTGCAATTCGGAATTGTTGTTATTCAAATTAACATGTGTTTTCACATTTAGCATATATTCGCAAATTCTTAGATATCGATGAGTTATGAACAAAGCATGAATGACTCACGCGCTGTCACAATTATCTTTCTCCATGGCAAAGCGTTATTTTGATCATTCCTATCTAGACATCTTCCTGCATAGTTCAACTGTAAGTTAGTGTCACAGCTAACAAAATGAATCGTCCAACGCGTTATTCGGCGCAGTAAGCATTGATTGTGATTCAATCCATGGATCCTTTTGAATCTGGTGATGATGAACTATCGTGTCTACTTGCTTTCCGAATGTTCAGTGCGGCAGTGACATCGTGATCATGCATCATTCTGTCGACTGACAGACAGCTGTCTTGGAATAGGGTGAAAGTGTTAAGTGGACGATTTTCATATACATGTGATTTTTTTCTTTGTGCATTGTAATGTTCATGCAACATTCATTTGGAAACTGCAAATCAAATTAAGATCAGTATCCCATTTTCGAGGTGAGAGCCATTCCATTCATATTTGCTTTAAGACGATCTTTAGAAACGGTTCTTTAGGTATCACAAAACATACATGAAACTAGGGTCTTTGTTCAATGCAATGGAAACTTGAAACCATACACAATGATTGAAAACTATTCATTCCGAAGTAAAATGGAGTTTTATATTAGATCTCATTTTCTTAACATTGTGGTTAAAAAATGTAATGTTAAATGTAACACAGCTTCAAATGGACAAAATGTGTGGCTAACGATCTATCGAATCTTACTTCAGAGTAATGAATTCGATCACGAGATCTCGACCATTTTTTTTAGGCGCTCGAGATTTCAGTGCCGAGACCACGATTATTATATTAGGCCTATACAGCTAACAAATGAAAATTAATGGTTGCTTTTCTGATTCCCCCCAGTCAGTACCATAGCACGGTTTGTTACGTAAATTCAAATTCAAAATTCAAAATTCAAAAAACTTTATTTAGACTCACAATAGCGGTGAGAATTCGACAAGGTAGAAGATGCATAAAAACATAAAAAAGGACACACAAACCTAAAATCATGGACAATACTTAATAAAAGAGCTTTGAAATCTCTTTGTTCTTGCCAAAGGCTTCCTCAGACAACAGTTATTTCTTAACGACAACTGCCTTGGTTCAAAAAAGGGACGAAGCGGATGATGAGGTTCTCTTAAAACTTTCTCAAAAAGATTACGACACATCTTGTCACCTGCAGCAAACAAGGACTCTTTAATACATGATTTATCATCAATTAAACGAAACGCTCTTTTCTCGACCCGTGACAAACGAATTCTTAAATAATCTGTCATGTTACATGTTGCAGGAAAAGCATACAAAAGTAAGGGTCTGATGTAAGCACAATAAGCTCTAAATAACAAAGGAGAAGGGCAATTGGATCGCTTCAAACACAACAAAATATACATGTGCCTGGACGCTTTCTTAATTACCGAATCAATAAAAACATTCCACTTTAGATCTGATGAGAGATTACAACCTAAAACTTTCACAGTACTAACCCTATCAAGGGTCAGGCTGGATAAATAAATAGGCTCACAAATCATATTCTTTTTCGAGATTACGTCCATTACACAACTTTTATTCAGATTGATGTTCAAACTGTGTGAAGTAGTCCATTCAAATATTGCATCAATCTCAACCTGGAGCTGATCCTCGCTTTCATTTCTCAGAAAATGTAACACAGTCAGATCATCTGCATATTTTATAAAGCACGAGTTGTTGCAAGTTGGAGACAATGAGTTCATGACAAGCGAAAAAAGTAACGGGCCGATCACACTGCCCTGAGGAACCCCACAGTTAGTCTTCACTAAAGTAGACAAATTCCCATCCAGCAAAACACGCTGACCTCGGTCAGACAGATAACTGAAAATCCATTGAATGCAGAATTTAGGAAGACTAGATAAAAGACAGGCTTCAATAATAGATTCATGTGTCAGACTTTCAAAAGCCTTAGTGAGGTCAATAGTTGCCATACGAACAGCGCCTGAACTTTTATCCAAATAACTTAGCATTTTGAGGTAAATAGCATTTAAAGCAACAACGGTCCCTTTACCTGGACCAGGGACATACGCAAATTGATCATCAGTAATATGTTTATTGACATAAGGAATAAGGTAATATTTGCAGAAAATCCTCTCAAAAACACGTGACAAAATAGACAGAATTGAAATCGGACGAAAATCGCTAACACTTGAGACGCTATTACCTTTGGGGATAGGAACAATGTTAGCAACTTTCAAGCATTCAGGAATATAACCCTCTTTCAAACTACGATTAAATAAAACAGTAATCACAGGAGCAAAAACAAGATGACAATCCCGGAACACCCAGGGTGGAATGTCATCAGGACCACTGGAAGAGTTCTTTAACTTCCTAAGGCAATTATCAACTTCGAAATATGATATTTCATTCATATGAGATCAAAAGTGATCATAGCTCCAGGAGCACGAGTAACTTAGATATCGGGTATAGCTTATGCTGACAACGAATAGGACTCGTATGTGACGTCATAAGCTGCGCCCTCGTTGACTAGGTTCTACCAGAAACGTAATGTGCGAGTTTTTGTTGCAACTGTCGTCGCAATGATTCATCTTAAATATCAGGGTTTCGACAGGCCATTTGATGCTCGATGCCCGCAGAATAAAGGAATTGAGAAGGACTTTAAAATCAGAATTGTAGAGGTGGCCATCTGATGGTCCTGAAACTCTGGCAAAGAGAGAGAGATGCCTATTAGTTACTGGCAAGCGGAGACTAGAAAAGAGCTACTTAATGTTACATTGAGTTGCTCGCTGGGACATTAGGTCAAATGTTGATATCAAATGCACTAGCATTCGAATGCCCACATACCATGCTGGCCATTTCATTAGCATAATTTTCAATTTGAGTTAGAAAATACTGGTAGTATATTGATGCAACAACATCTATTCCAAATCCTGCAATATGTGCTCAGGTTAATAGCGTGATTTTCACTAATTGCGCTCATTCAAAAATTACGAAATCTGAGGCTGTCACTTCAACAATACAGTCAAAATGTCAATACTTAGTTGGTCCTCCCATGGTCTTCAGGACAGCTTATGCGTTTAGGCACTGGATTCAAGCCTCTTGCAATACTCTTCGTTAATTTCGGTGGCCCACACTATTATTACCGTCTTCTTGAGATCAGTGAGAGAAGTGGGTTCCGTTGAGCAACTCGCATCTTCACCACAGCTCAGCAGTTCTCCATGGTTTACAAGTCAGGAGAACTACCGGGCCATGGTTCCAAGACTTCGATACCAGAATTTGATGCTATTTTCTAACTCAAATTGGAAATTATGCCAATCAAATGGCCAATATGGCATGTAAAATGCCATCTGAAAGGTAGGCCTAGTGAATGATCTGGACCCTATTTCACTTATCACACAAGATAAGATGATCTTATGATAAGATAAGATTATCTTATGATAAGATGAGATTATCTTATGATCTTACCTTACCGACTCATCCTTATGTTCAGTTCCACTTATGAAAACTTCTTTTAAGTCAGTGACTTACGCGATCTACGTACCTACCCAGTGAACACAAGACCGATCGGGGACATCCCCACGACGTCACTGTATGACATCCCCACGACGTCATTCCTGGAGTACGAGTCGACGTCACCCGGCCTTCATTGCAGGAGGTCACCAGGACGTCCCGCTGCTGACGTCACTGGGACATCCTGTAAATGACACAAACCGTCCATACGAAAAAGAAAACCAAATCTTTGCGTTCTCATCTTTATATTTTTACATATTACCGACATTCTCTTGGTCTATTTGATCCTTTTTAGAAAGTCTTTCTTTGGCATGTTTTAGGTGACTTGCCACACATGCCTCGATCTTCTCAGCACTGGTCCTGGACGTGGCGCTATTCTTGTGAATCGCAGCTGAAAAAGAAACCGGGCACTGCATGATTATTATCTTAACATTTGATTAGTATCATGCATGTATATTCTGCCATATAATAATAATAATAATAATAATAATAATAATAATAATGCTTTATTTCCATCAGTACAAAGAGCGGTACATGAAGGTTGACAAACAACGCGACGAATTCAAGACAGAGTGGAAAATTTGACAAATGAGTTGGAATACAATTTGGACTTTCGCTTTAGCGGTAGGAGGGAACGACAGTGTCTGAGGCGGGGATTGTTTCTTACAACGAAAAATTGGGAAAGGGGATGAATGTTCACGTTTTTCACAATCTTACTCATCAGGTTGCAGCATGTTTTGTCCAACCGTGTTCGTAGGCTAGGCTGGTTGACCCGATTGGCCCATTGTCTCGCCAAACGGTCCAATTGCTCAAGTTTGGCGAAATATTTTTGAGGGAGATCACAAATTACTGGCCAGCAGTAGGTCATGTGACAAAAAACGAGGCTACAATAGGCGTTCCAAACCAGAGATGAGTGGTTACAATTATTTTTCAACTTCTTTACAAGAGCAAGGCTCCTACAGCATTTTCTGTACAAAGCAGGAAAAAAGTGATCCCAAGTGAGATCCGAGGAAAACACAACACCCAGAATATTTACACTATCAGTAAGAGGAATATCACAATTGTTGATGGAAATCGATGTGGGACAATACGTCATGATCGAACGGGACAAAACCATAAAATGCGTTTTCTGAACGTTAATGACCAGTTTCTTATCAGAAGCCCAAGCAGCAACAACATCCACAACAGATTTGAAATCGGAAGGGTCATTATTATCTCCAAATTGAATGAGAGAAATGTCATCAGCGTACATGACTACTTTGGTATCAGGCAATTCGGGAAAGTCGTCAACTAGTAGGGCAAAAAGGAGAGGACCAAGAACGGAACCTTGCGGAACACCACTCGGGATGGCTTTCCAAGGAGCAATGTACCCATTGGAAGAAACACGTTGAAAACGATTCAACAGGAAGCTGGAAATAATGGAAACAACCTGGGGACTGCAGTCAAATCTGTGCACTAAAGTTTCTAGGAGAGTTGAGTGGCTAATGGAATCAAATGCCTTCTTGAAATCCACAGCTAAAAGGCAGCAGTGCTTGGAAGGACTCTGAGAAATATGCTGGAGAATGCTCAAACGAACCGATAGCAAAGCATTGGTGCAGCCACCAAAACGCTTGGGTATAAAGCCAAATTGCCGAGCATCCAAATCGCGACGAAGAGAAGGCAAGAGAACCTTATCCCGAACAACTTTCTCCAGGATTTTGCTGGGAAATGGGAGAATAGATATGGGCCTATACTCGGATTTATTTTTGGGAAGCGGTGTGATATTGGCCAGTTTCCAACATGAAGGGAAGACTGCGTTCTGCAACGAGATGTTGATTATGGAAGTAAGGGGATGGGCAAAAATGTGGGCAAAAAACGATAGAAATAACCTGGAACCCCATCTGGGCCAGAGGAATTGCCTTTGCTCAACTTAATCAGGTTGAAAACCTGAGAAACGTCAACCTTCAAATTCATAGTGGCAGGGTTAGACCGAGTGTCACGAAAATCAGGAAGACAGGGTGGGGTAAAGGAGGCATGAAATTGATTAGTATTTGATTAGTATCATGCATGTATATTCTGCCATATAATTAGCTCAGCATTACTTGATTATATGGCCATGATTTACTACATACAAGTAGAATTAAGTATGTGATCGATCCTAGGTCTCTGCGTTGCAAGTGGGCAATTATATTTGTGAAATAAGACAGTTTATAAAACAATGCTTCTAGGGACCAGCCCCGTTTCCATCAAAATATGAAGAAATCGCGACTGCTTGCAACTAGCATCGTATAGTAGGCCTATATTTCTTACTTGTGGGCGACAAAATACGGTAGTGTTCGGAACAAGCACTCACCTATTATGATAGCCAGTATAGGAAAGTTCCTGAAGCCCTTCTTTCCTAGGTATCCTTTTCCATCCATATTGTAGAGGATGCACACGTCGTCACAAACAAGACGACGCATTATGCCCCGCACACTATGGGACACGTCGCTGCTACAGCGGAGAACCAATTCTCGAGTCTGAAATAATAAAAATGTCATGATCTGAGGAGCGAATTCTACAATTATTCAAATCGCAAGCGCATACAACCAAACGTTTTCAGATGCGTTACGGAAGAAGTCGAAATAGTTTTCGCCATTTTCAAGCACACAACCTGCGATCAAGTCATTAAATCGAGAAAAAGAAAAAAAAATGATAAAAATGTATTCGGCACGTGTGAATGGATTGAAAGCCGATTGTTAAAATGATTTTGAACTGCCTAAATTTGATACTGATAAAGAATTGCATCTCTCCTTCCATCCTACACCAGCCTTTATTGTTTCGCAGTGACATATTATATATTTTCAATATTTTAGTCATCAGCGTCATCCTCTCATCAGTGATAATAATGTTTGTTAATAACTATTCATCTTGCTTCATTTTTGTACAAATCACAAGACGGCAATAAAACATTCGAGATTTGACTTATGCCACACCTGAGGCTTGAAAACCGCAAGCACATTTGCAAGCTAGCTACAAGAATAATCCGCAAAAATCGTAACGCAGTTAATTTTCTAGTTAACTATTAATTTTATTAATCAATGGATAACTGTAACATATACAGGATACAAAATACAACGTAATAAACAGTGAATATCCGTGATTTATGCTATGGACATTTCTATTTAGCTGACACTAGCATAGTCAGATTTGAAGATCAAAACCGTGCACGAAATTCAAGAATCGACCGAGGAAAAAATTACGGTCCAACTTGGAATATTTTTTTAGGGTTTTTAACTGTTGATATTATATATACAAGAACATTTTAAGTGGGATAATCTCATAGTATAGACAAAATTGCTAACAGGCAGCATTCCTGTATCACGCTACTTACCAGATAGCGCCTGTGTGAGGGCTCCGACAGAAGCTTATTCAGCTGTCCAAACTGTTCGTCGTTTTTTACAGGCAATTCCATGGGGAAATCCGGCTCCCGATCCACGTAAGAAGCCACAATCTGTTGCCGCATCAGCTTGATC
The DNA here is from genome assembly GCA_907163375.1 of Prostheceraeus crozeri. NCBI lineage: Eukaryota > Metazoa > Platyhelminthes > Polycladida > Euryleptidae > Prostheceraeus > Prostheceraeus crozeri. The sequence continues at coordinate 312,667 of CAJQUW010000199.1, read as the reverse complement.
TCTTCTTTTAAGTCGCATAGTTCATTTGAGAATGATTTGACATTCTCTGCAATTGAGAAAATTAGGAGATAGCTCAAATTATGAATTGCAGAATAGAAATATACTTTATGATTCCCACCGAACTCGATAGAAGACACATTTGTGATAATACTTGGCTGGTACAGAGCCCAGTGTCACTATACGCGTGAACACACTGACAAAAAACATCGGTCCCACTACTTAAATCAAAGACGAATGTCCCAATTTTCTATTTGTATGATTATGAGCTTTGACTTCTATTTGATAACTGAATCTTTTGTTACAGAGGTCTTTCCAACACTGGTTTGACTTCAATTTTAAACAGCTATAAGGTAAACTTTTTGAATACTACTTAGCAATCAAGGCTGCACGAAAAGATGTCTACTTTCACGAAATCCTTTATTGAGTCAATAGCCTACCGTCACGAGAAGTTTCGAACGACCCGCAAACAGATCCAGACTTCATTTCAATGCATTCAATGAGAAATCCGGGAACGCCTCAAATCAGAAGAGTTCAAAAGTAGATCTACATGATATTTACAAACTGTAACCTATAATTCCATGCACCACATTTTCAAGATTTGTCAATTATGTGGTGATCTACAGTGTCGTGCAAAAGTATTGCACCAAGCAGTACTTTTCAGTGATTTTTTACATAGCTGCTTTAAGTTTCCTAAATCATAAAAACGATCATTGAAAATACTGAGGCATGGTACACATCAGTTCCCCATAACAAATGACAACGTTCTATCTCGTCACATTGCAGATATTTATGTTGATGAAAATATTTCGTGAGATATCTTACTAGAATTAAAGTGAATATGAATTTACCAAACGTGAGAAAACCTTGGAGGTTACTGATGTGTGTCAAAATGTTTCCATCGATGCTGCAAAGCGACGGCTATTATCTTCCTTTTCCGCTCCAGCGTGCATGCCCATAAAGAGACCTTTGCCTACAGTCGCTTGAGGAATATGAGACTTCTTTGCCGAAAATGCCGCGATTAGTATTCAAACGATTGGAAACGGGCACCTCTAGTGATGAGAGCAGGTTTGAAGTTTTCCACAACTCATAGGCTTCTTAGGCGTTTGTGCAGTAGTCTGAATGACCTGCGAGACAAAGCTAGACCCCTCAAACATCCAGCACCCTTAATGGTTTGGGGTTGTTTTTGTCACCACGAAGGGACGAGCTCTTCACGTCTCTCAAAAAAGCGCCAGTGGATGTATTCGGGTTCATATTTTGCTCTGTCGGAAGAAAAGCCGATCGAAACTGATTTCATGACCCTATCACGGTGCATGATCTATGAAAAAGACACTGCATCAACTGCAACCGTCATGTTTCCAAAGCTTCAATGGTTTGGCTCAAGGAGAAGAACATCGAGGTAGGCCTACTGGATTGATCGGGGAACAGCCCCAACTCCAATTCAATCGAAAATTGATGGCAAGTGCCTAAGAGAAGGCTTCAAAGCAAGAAAATAACGTCCCTTGACGATTTTGAAAGAGGGACATTCGAAGAAAGTGATACCGCGACATCACAAAAAAGGAGGTGTGACGGAATCTCAGTGACAGCATGCCTCGCAGGATTCGTGCGGTTTAGAATAAAAAGCTTTATCCGAACAAATACTGAGGACTCGTGAGTTTACATGGTCTTCAATATAAGATTGAATGAACTAGCGTGTTGTTGCTATCTTTAATAGCATTTTCACGGAACAAGAGGGTATCAATCGCAAAGCCTTTAATTTTCTGAAATATCACATATTTTGAATTTTCTATCATTTATAACTAAAATGTCAAATACCGTGCTCATCGACCTAAACTTATATTTATCCAATAATAAGCTGAAACAAAGTAAATTGATATCATAAAAAGATTCATTTGGTGCCTGACATCACACTATATGCTTTTATCTGAAAATCGAAAAATATTAGCAAAAAATGGCTTGGTGCAATACTTTTGCATGATACTGTAAATTGATCAATGCAATATTTTAACTGAATATTTTGCTGTCTCATCCCTGTTGGATGGATAAACTTAAGATTCAGTTAGTGATGATTGCCTATTTGGACTTTTATTGTTATTGAATAAACATCTCCAGTCTCTCTGCAACAGTGGCTTGAATACTCGACAAAGAATTTTGTATCGTGAAAGGTGGGTTTTCCAAGAATGACCGTGGAGTCTTCGCAAGATTGCTTAAGTGCATCGTGAGAGGAAAGTTCAGGATGGACTATTTTGAACTTGAGGTTCAACTATTAAGGCAAAGGTATGCTTCATTGTACTAAATAGTACAACATCCATTAAAGAAGTTTTCATATTCTGTTTCTTGTGATGATTTTCCTGAAAGATAGGAAAAAGTTTGATACAATTTGGGCTAAAGCATTCTTGAGTATTCACATCTATTCCACACAGGTAAATGTATCTTATATTATTGTATGAGATGATATATATGATATAAATAACATATGTATTAATATATTGTATTTATAGAAACATCTTACAAATTTGGTCTACCTTTCAAAATAATGCTGCCGCATGCACGAGCAACATCAGAAAATGATAATTATCTGTACATAAAATCGACAAAGATGAATTAAACAAGATACATGTAGGCCTATGGTAACATGCATAAAGCACAAAGGACATATACCATAGTGACATCAAATATTAGCCTTCTTTCTGACATCCATCCTGAATATTCATTTTATTTGTTTCATGGATAAAAGGATCTCATTAATTTCTAAGAATCTAAGGATTTTCAAAAGTGCAGCGTCTGTAGTGCATTTAAAAAGTGAGCTACCATATAATATGTCTCAACAACTGGATTATTACAATGCTTGCATAATTTAGAAATTGCGACAAAGCATGCTCCTATAGGTCTTTATCAAATCTATGCATTAATTATGTTTGAGAAAAAAATCTTTCGTGCATGGGAACCATAATTTATATTCTTGTATAGTGCTTTCTGGTGCGTTTATTAATGATCAACCTACCACTGTAACTGTCGGTATGGTGTCTTTTCCTTTGTGTTGTCTCCTGCGAGGATCCATTGTAATTTAGGGCTATCAAAGGCGATCTGTTGGTCAACAACCGGACAGGACTTGGTGAAATAGATCGGAAGCCATCTGCAAAAATCAAAGTTCAATATTGATTTCAGTTCATATCAACCATACCAAATACATCTAATTCCCTTCACGCAATATCATAACCGATCTACATAGGATTCATTACCCCTTCTACATTTAGATCATCAGAAACAGAAATTCAGTTGATGGTACTTAGAAAAAAATGTATTCAGCATATATTGTAAAGAAGCATAAAAGCGCAGACTCAACTTTTACAGCAAATTTCATGTCTTCACTACTTGGAGACTTTGTTTATCATTTAAAACCAAGTCAGCACCCTAAAGAAACCGTTACTTAATTTCCCAATGGACGTGTAGAATCTAAACAGACGTTGTACACACAGTGCAATCAATTACCTGCGTGTATTTCAAATGCAAGTCTAACCGTTTGGACGCTCAATTGCACGCAGATGTATTTACATACCTTCATTATGTACTTACTTACCCTTATAAATAACGACCACGATATCACATTTTACCCAAGAAACTTCTGGTTTGGTCTCCATCCTCGCAGCCTCACGGACTTTTGCTCGCTTGGGAGGCCACCAACATTTGTTTTCTGCCTCATCCACAATCCACGATGACGGAATAATGTCATAAGTGCAGTCTTTCAAGGTAGATTTATTACTGCAAAATCGCACGATGGCGAATGAAAGTTTGCTTGAAGCCTGAAAAAATCAGTAATACTGAATTTAAGGTATCTATGTTTGGCAAAGAACTTCAATCACACTGAATCCATCATGAGTCCCATTATAGATGGGTGGGTGGTATTTAAGAAGTTGCATTATGAAGAACCATTTACTTTCCAGATTTACAAGGACAAAACATGAAGACTTGCATTTCATTTTTAAGACCTGAAATTATATGCATGGTTATATGGCTAGGTAACAGTATATCTACAACAAGAATTTGATCCACTGATGTAATCAGGCTTGCACCTTCCAAGAAAATGTATACTTAATTTTATTGCTTTCGTTGTCATCCCATCTTTATTTGTCAATCAACATCCACACGGAAGAATCTCATTTAAATGGTTACCTTATCACTTGAAATTGTTTATCAAAATCACAACGGATAATAGGCCATCTAATGCATGCACTCAAACATCGGCATTAATACCCATTCAGTAAGGCTGACGTACATGTTTGGAAAATGACAACAGTGGATTGCATTCGATTCTTGAATTGTATTTGTGAGACCAGATGTCATACAAAGTTGTGCATTGTATTCATGACCGGCATAAATATAGTTGCGTTACCGAGAGGCAAAACCATTCCTTTCGCTACAATAACTGACAAAAAAATTGTTTGAATAGGTGAATTAACAAGCTCAACAAAGAATATATCTATGTCAGTTGAATTTAATGGCTGCAGAAACAATGGAGAGCAACGCTTCATCTTCTCGACAACGAATGAAACTTGATCATTATCATTGATTATGTTGATAACCGCATAAACATCAATGCCATCGAAAACATAACTATCACACTTTCTGTAATCACGCGAGGTAACTTTCACACCGTCATTCAGTTTCATCATTTTATACTGTCTTACATGATAGTCTACATAATCTGGCAATGGACCATCACTGTGCTCAAAGGAGTATACAGGTCCAAGCTTTGAGGGATTCTTGCAAAAGCTGTGATACCTGCTTAATGTGTTAACAACCTGTTTCAATGTATTGCTGGGAGATCTCAGGCAACGCTTCAATTGACCTAAATAACTTTCGAAAGAAAAGCAAGAAAAATCATCAAGTACACCCTGCACTTCTGTATGTCCTGCAAGATGAAGTAGACAATGAACATTGTACGTCAAAAAAGGACGCCCATATATATCCGATGATTGTCTGACAAATGAATACAGGAGATCTTGAGAAAATGAACGGTATCTATCTAGCCTATTACTACAACACAGCAATCTAATGGCAACTGACAGATTCAAAAAATGTAGATACATATGATTCGGCAACACATTCATCAAACATAATGGACCAGTATAAAGTAAAAATGATCGTAATTCTGACGCCTTCCACATGGAAAGATGATCTAAAGAGCGAGGCTTACGAACAAAATCACTTGGAAAAAATTGAGCGCACAGCTTCAAATTTTCAGAAATTTTTGTAATAATCCTCGATGGTTGTCGAGTGCGAAGTGGACCCGAAATCCATCGGTAGAGCAATTTCCGGGTAACCCCCAAGAGGACCAAATGCATGTAGTCAAGTGGAAAGTTTGTTATCATTTTGATGCCAGGTATATTGATGAGAGGCGATTCTCGCACAACATGATCTTCGTAGGTGATGAATGATTCATCACTTCTCAATGTGGAATTCATTTCATCGAAAATGACTCTACCATCATAGTCACCACTTTGCACGCAATAGTCACAGCCATCGTAAGAATTGTACGGCTTCACACATTTAATGTGGGACTTGGCAGGAGCATCGACACTAAATCCGGCGACTTTCACATCATAAGTTCTGTCACCTAAGGTGACGCCATGATGAATCATTGAGGACAAATCCTCGACAAACTCGTGAAAAAAGTCATCCACCCTCGGTTTTGATGTTCCACGAAAAAGTGCCACTAATGATGGCTTTGAAGACATTGATGGGGCTGAGATTCTCAACAAAATTGGCCAAAACTGCTGATTGTTACTTTTGAAAAGCGGAATTCCATCGATGTTAAAGTACAAGGATATTGCGTCTGGATGCACTTCACAACTCCGCAATGAATTCTCGATAGCATATTGCAATCCAGTATAACAGAAATGACCATTACTGAAATACTTCTCAGCTTTCATGATGGATTTGCATTTCAACAATGTCCGTGCATCATTCGGTAAATAAGGATGAAATATTCTTAAAATACAGAGAAGCTCATTCAAACTTCTAAGAGAAACACCACCTTTGGACGCCCACTCCTGCAAAAGAATCATGAGTTCATAATTTGAAGAGTCTTCAATTTCGGTGCAGTCACTAGAATTCTCATCAGACGTTGAATTAACGGATTCATCGCTAACATCCAATTCCATTGGAATACCGGTATCCTCATTATCATGCAGTAGGCCTAGTCTGTCAGGAAGTGCCGAAGACTGAACACCATCTCTACAATGTAAAGAAATAAGAATCTGCTTTTGCTATACAACAAATCAACATCATACAAGCATACAATAAAGTATTTGTATCAGTATAATGATTGCGAAAGGCTAGAGAACCTGTAACTTGTAATAGAAAGCATGGTGACTAAAAATAAAAGATCATTACGGCAGATCAGCGTAGAACTTATCACAAAACCCTTGCAATGTCAATGAGTCTATAATATGTGGACAGAGACTACCTGATGTGGCGTAATAGACTTCATGAAAACGATGGTGACAGTGCAAAATATTATCTGTAATACGTGATCTCGCAAAATCTTAAGAGATGGAGTCAAAATAACTACATGGAATTTTCCAGCAAGATCACGAAAAATCATGCAGGACATTATTGAGAATGTCTACGAATGTCAGACCATCAAGCATGAAATAAATTCGACCTGAAGCGTCTAGATTTTTCATTAGATAATTCATTTTTCTTGCTATTTTCATGCCATACCACATAATTGTGCATACATGGCGTGATATCGAAGACATAGATTATGACATTATTCTACAAATCGCATTGGCTAATTTTCTAACAGAAACAACACCACTGAACGCCAACACCAGAAAAAATACTTAAAACTGAGGAATCTTGGACTTCGGCACAATCACTAGAATAGATACTAAAGACTTAATCGGTCAACATTTAGATCCTGGGAAACCGCTGAGATATGAATTCATGTCAATTAACGACCAAAGATCCTAAAAAAGTAAAAACAATTTACTATTTCACGTATTCCTGAACAAATATGACAAGAAGGCATGCTGCACGCGCGTGTACTGATGATTCCGACAAGGGACTTATGTTTATTGCAAAATTAAAATAGTGAGTAGGACAGTTTGACATTAATCCACCAATCATATGGCTAAATAATTTGTGAACAAAATATATAAGTAGCAATAAAAAAACTATTATTGAGTCAACTTATTTCAAAATGTCTCTTACGTAACTAGATTATTTTTCCTTCAATGCACAACAAAAATGCACCTCATAGAATTCTAAATAGACATATGCTAAACAATTCGACGAACACATATTGATGAATTCTACTGTTCTTGAAAAGCATAGATAATCGCCAATATTGTATGTTCTCCCCTTCAAAAACATCTTGCCAGTTTTCTGCAGCTAAATGCATAGAAATACCGATGTCGACACTGACAATGATTCTGATCAGTAATTATGCAAAATGAAATATTCCTGAGTTTTTGGCTCTCATGAAGCTCTTTTAACGCGCAAAGGAATGCAAGCAGTATGGTATTTGGAAATTTCTAGCATTGATCAGGAATGTTGCACCACACACATGCAACATAATCGAAATCCTACTCTATACACTTGCGGGATCTGTTCTACATGACCACTATACTTATGTTACAGAATGCTTCCACTTTTCTGTATTATAAATAAAAACAAGACGTGTTTTACCACTCAAGTGCTCAGCTGTTCGAGGTGTGCATTTTATTTAAACAGATGAACGTTTAAACAAATATATCACAATCAATTAAATACATTAAACACAACATTCCTCCTTCCTTAATCCGAATCACCCATCTATTGATCCGATCAGTCCATTGATTGAATAGAAGCACTGAAATGAGTCACTCGTCAATACACCGGCACCGAAGAACTATAAGATAGAAAATGCATAATTTGCACGCAATAGTCCATGGGATGATTTCATAAAACACATGACAATCCGATGCACAGAACATAATAGTATAAGCTTTACATTTTACAAAATCAGCTTTATACTACGTAACAAGAATACCTGTATATGCACGAAATTTACTTCAATCAACGTGATTAACAAATTTACAGATTTGCAAGCATAGATACTATCAAACAACTTTCATGAAATATCAAAATGTTGATCATGCTAATAATTCAAGAAAACATAAAACGATCTACAGGTTTAGCAGTCCGCGTACTACGAGATCGAGCAATACCACACACAGGGTTAGGGCTATCATCTGATACATCATCATTATTAGTCCTACCTAACTCATCGACTTCATTCCTCAAATTTGCTTGTGGATCTATTATCCCGACCTCTTCACCTGTCACTACGTCTGCATGACCCTCATCTCTTTCCTCCTCAGAGATAGATTTCTTCGGTTTGACTTGAGATTCGTGACGCCGTACGATTTGTCCATCTTTGCCTTCCAACTCCATCATCTTTCCTCGATGCTGTATAATTTCGCCGAATTGATACTCTTTTTTCAAAGGCAGTTTATAGAATCCTGTATTCTGTAACGTTTTCGTAGGTATCCTCACGTCTCTTCCTAGCAACATCATTGCCGGAGTGATTCCCGTCGTCGAATGAGGTATATTTCTATAACTCATTAAGAACCTATCGGCTGCCTTTTTCAAATCATGTGCACGATTAACTCTCACATGCTCTTTGAAAGTACGAACCATTCTTTCTGCCAATCCGTTACTACGTGGCGAATACTCCGAAGATGTGAGATGCTGACACCCATTGTTAAACAACCATGCCTCCAGTTCCTTAGCGATCAAGCTCGGTCCATTGTCGGAAACTAGAGTTTCTGGGATCCCAAATCGAGAAAAAATGTTTCGCAAAGAATTCTGTAACGTATTTTCTTTCATATCCTTGGTGATATAAATTTCTGGCCACCTACTGAAAGCGTCCACGAAGACTAAGAATGTCTGACCATTGATTTCTCCAAAATCAATATGAACTCGTTCAAATTGCTTTCTTGCCTCAGGCCAACTACTCCATTGCTTTGCGTTTGATGATTTCGGTTTCAAGGCTGAGCATTCAGGACAATTACCTATCATTTCCTCAATCATTTTTGACATACCTGGCCAATAGAAACTATTCCTTGCATGGCTTTTACACTTTTTGATACCGAAATGATCTCGATGGATTTCCTGAAGCACAATATGTCTCAATTCATCGGGAATGACTAATGCATTTCCTTTATACACGAGACCATCAACAATTGTTAGGTCATTTTTTACGTTCTTGAATTCAATCAAGCGAGAATCAATAACTTTCGGAAAACCAGTACGAATATAATCTTTTAAGGTTGTCCACTTCTCCTCATTCATTATTCGAGTCAATTGCTTTTGGATCTGCGGTAACGGAGTATGCCAAATCATGTTGATACTCATTTCTTTACCTTCAACATTACCACATCTGGACAATAAGTCCGCCAAGTGCATATCTTCAGATCGCGCGCACTCAATATCGAAATCGTAGGCCATTAGGGTGATTGCCCACCTTTGCAATCTAGCTGCCGTAATTGTATTCACACCTTCCTGTTTGTCAAAAATAAAAGTGAGCGGTTTATGATCGGTGATCAATTTGAATTTTCTATTCAAGAGAAATTTTGATAGCTTTTTAATCGACCAGACTATTCCCAAAGCCTCACGCTCTATTTGGCTATATGACTGTTCCGCTTTTGTCAAAATCTTCGACACCGCCATAACTGGATGTCCGCTCTGTTCCAGAATTCCTGCTATTCCTTTCTGGCTAGCATCACATGTAAGAGTAACTGGTTCATCAGGATGGTACGGCCTCAACAATAATGGGCTCAATAAACATTTCTTGATGATATCAATTGCCTTCTTTTCCGCAGCACCCATGCGAAACTGAACATCTTTTTTTAACAAATGGTATAACGGAGCTGTCTTATCCGACAAATTTCGGAAATACTTAGCATAAAACTGCAGACTCCCTAACCAGCTTTGAAGTTCCTTTTTGTCTGATGGGTATTTGGCAACTCGAATTGTTTCAACTGCGGTACGATTTGGTCTAAGACCCTCATGTGTGATAGTGTGCCCAAGGAAGTTAATCTCCGTTTTGCTAAACTCGCACTTACTGTGGTTTATAGCAACGTTATGATCCTGCAATCTGGTCAACAACCGATTCAAATTTTCATCATGTTCCGCCGTGTCCTTCCCCATTACTAGAATGTCATCCATATATGAAATGACACCTGAAAGCCCTCTGAGGATTTTCACAAGAACTGATTCAAAGATTCCTGGACTCGCACTAATTCCATACGGCAATCGCTCATACCTGTAAAGCCCGAACGGAGTGTTAATTGTAGTCAAGTCTTTACTTTTTTCATCCAGTTCCAGCTGCAGATAAGCATGCTCTAAGTCGATATGCGAATAAATTTTGTTACTTCCTAGTCTCATAAACATGTCATTCACATTCAAGTTCTGGACTGGGACTTGTTTAACAAACTTGTTCAATGATACCTTGTAGTCACCGCAAATTCGAACTCCTCCTGTTCTTTTCTGTACAACTACAATCGGAGTGGCATTAGAAGCGCTTTCGACCTTTTTGATAATTCCTTAATCTTCCATTTCCTGCAAACGTTTTTGGACATCCTTTTGAAGCCCAAACGGTATCGGCCTAGCCTTGCAGAATGGTAACGTGCAGTCTGGATCAACAGGTATATTAGCCTTAACTTCAGAGATAGGTTTCTTCGCATCTACAACGGTGTTTACGTGGAATGTAAGAACCCCAACCTTTCGCTTGTTTCACAACTTAACAAGGACGGTGATTCGTTATCATCGTGCACAACAAATTCTGCTTCGAAACTTTTCTCCTTATTCTCAATTGTAGCAATAAATCGGCCTACAACAGTCACTGTGAAACCTCCGTATACCTTGATCTTCTCACCTGACGTTTTCCACATTTTACATTTAACGTGTCGTTGCTTCATATACTCCCACGAGTTTCTATTGACTACATTGGTTGTCGCACCTGTATCGATGAGGAACACACTTTCCACGCCGCCTACTCTACACGTCACACTAACGCCTTTCTTAGAAAAATGGCCATCATTTAACGAAAACAGATACTCATCACTGTCATTATTATGTTCAACTTGCTTTACTGACTGCGTTTGCTTTCCCTTGGCTTTATTTTTGGTGTGACAAACAATTGCAAAATGTCCTACCATGTTGCATTTATTACACTTCTTATTTCTCGCTGGGCAAGATAAATCAGAGCTTCTGTGACCTTGATAGTTACAACGATAACATTTGAAAGCATTTTGTGCAAATTTTTTGTCGCCTTTTTTCTTTCCGCTTCGTCTTCTAATTGAATAAAGTAGTTTTTTGTTTTCCTTCGTCGCCAATGTTACAGAATGCTTCCACTTTTCTGTATTATAAATAAAAACAAGACGTGTTTTACCACTCAAGTGCTCAGCTGTTCGAGGTGTGTATTTTATTTAAACAGATGAACGTTTAAACAAATATATCACAATCAATTAAATACATTAAACACAACATTAATTATCTTATTAGCTTGTCGTTGTATGTTTTCACATTTAGATCTAGACAATAGCTTATATGTATTTCCATTATCTAAGATATCCCTGTTATTTTGATTATGTTTTTCTTTATCAGTTACGCATAAACGTTTTGATTTATCTGTCGGAACAATTTCTAGATTATGTTCTTTTACAAATGTTTTAGTTTTTCTAATCTGTTTTTGTATTTCACGGTAAGAATCACTCTTTTTAGTGAAGGCTACTTCTTTTTTAGTAACTTCTATGACTTCATATTTGAAAGCATTAAGAATATTTTCCGATTCTTTATCCATATGCTTAGGAAAACTGACCGTATTGCGCTCAAACGGAATATTGAAATTATTGCTATTATTTTGTTCATAACTCGTGGTATCGAATACATTATTCCAACGCAGTTTATACGTTAATCTATCCAAGTTTAATATCATATCGTCAATAAAACTGTCATCAAGTTTAGGCGGAATACGATAACTAGGACCTTTTTTAAGAAGACTCACGCAAGATTGAGGCAGCGAGTATTCACTATTATTAGTGAAAGCCTCACTTTCAGCATATCCAACTTCTCTCATTTTACTACTGGTACAGGTCGCGCCACACAGAAATTTATCAACTAAGACGAAAGGAAGACACGGCTTGTACATGTTGTCGTAGTCGTACGCAGGATACACAGTAGAAGTCAATGTGTTCCACTTGTTTGAATGCTTGTTGAACTTCTTACGGTTCTCACGTTTGAGGTCATCGGCCAGATGTTGCAGCATTTCGTAGAACACCTTCTCCTCGAGTCTTCTTGATAGCTTCAGATATTCATATCCTCTTGCTTGATTAATCACATATTGCTTGTTCTTTCTTTCTTGTATGCTCTCTCTAAGAATCTCCAACTTGAGGGACTTTTCTTTTCTCATTGTTGCTGAAAGTGAGGCTAGTAGTAAGTAAAACTCCACTTCTGGATAGCGCAAGATGGCCGCCTTCGCTGACGTCCCCCCCCTCTGGACCGGCAGAGTGTCGTGGTCGGCCGCCGTGGTGCTTTGGGTCTGAGTCCCCCCCCTCTGGAACGGTAGAGTGTCGTGGTCGACCGCCGTGGTGCTTTGGTTCTGACGTCCCCCCCCTCTGGACCGGCAGAGTGTCGTGGTCGGCCGCCGTGGTGCTTTGGGTCTGAGTCCCCCCCCCTCTGGACCGGCAGACTGTCGTGGTCGGCCGCCGTGGTGCTTTGGGTCTGAGTCCCCCCCCTCTGGAACGGCAGAGTGGCGTGGTGTGCGGGCCACGTGCGTCCGTCAGGTTCGCTGACGTCGTCGTCCTCCCCCCCCTCTGGCCGACCGTCGTATAGCGCGCGGTGATGTGGTGTCTAGGTTGGCGTGGTGTGCCGGCCAGGCTGGCGTGGTGTGCCGGCCAGGTTGGGAGGGTGGACTGTCGTAGCTCACCTGAAAAATCCTAAGTGTCAGAGTGGCTTTGTATGGGTAAAATTTTGAAAATTTTCCAAAGTGTGGAATTTCGACCTGGGACCGTCACCAAAACATTTTTCATCAAATTTCACTGACGTCCCCCCCCCTCGAGAGAGCTGGCTTCGATTTTGGCTTCCAGTGGACGGATTTTGTCGTGCCATAGCTCGTTTGAAAGCTAAGAGTGAGACAAATTCACTGAAAGAAACGGCTGGTTCCTATCTGTCTTCGTTTAGATGTGAGGCACCATTTAAGATTTTGGGAGACTGTCGAAAAACGACAGAGTTAGAATTTTGGACGTTTTGAGCTGAAGCGTCAAAACGAGGCATCGGATGGGAAAACGGAGGCCAGATTCGGATTCAGCGTGAAATTCTGCATCGGTAGGGTGAGTTTCAAGTCAATCGGAGAGAAAAAGTTTCGCTGACGTCCCCCCCGGCTCCGATCTTCCAACTTTGGTTCTAGAGATCGTAGAAAGTCGTGCAATAGCTCGTTTGAAAGCTAAGAGTGAGACTAATTCACCGAAGGAATCGGCTTGTTCCTATCTGTCTTCGTTTAGATGTGAGACGCCATTTAAGATTTTGGGAGAATGGCGCCCCCATTTCTCCCAAGAAACAGCTCCAGCGGGCGAATGAAGGCTCGGATTGGTAAACGGAGGCCAGATTTGGAATCAGCTTGATGTTATTGTCCAATGAGGATCATCATCCAATGAGAATCAAGCATTTCTATATAAATAGCGAGCCTTCCACAGTGAGAATCATTCCATCGTTGAATCACACGAGTGACGGACGCACATTTCCTCTCTCTATTCTATTCTATTATCCAACTAAAATGGTAAGTCGCTACTTTCCTCCCTCTCCTCCCTTGAACGTAACCTTAATACAATCTTTTCCATTTTCAGGCATCTACTCCATCTGCTGCGCTAGTAGGACAAAATGGCGGTCAAACGTTACAAGGTTCGCTACGATCAGATCATCTACAACTGAGGCCAGTGGAAGAAACAACCAAGGTACATAATCCTACACCGCTACAGCGTAAATTTAAACAAGTCTTGCGTTATGACGATCATGGCGTAGTACTCCAAACGGGAATGCTCCCTTCCACGGATGTCAAGATAATGCACAATCAGTATGGGGACTACATACTGATCCCCGTGAGTCCGTACATTCGCCACCAACTTGATATTATTGAGGAGTACGTGACATTAAATATGGACATTCCTACTCCTCTTGCTCAAGAGTGGAAGGCGAGAGATGACAAGGATACTCCCTATAGAAAGATTTGGGATGGCAATCACATTTGCCTACCGGTATCACATTGGTGCACTTACTATAAGAAGGAGGGAGATCATTCAACACCCATCACATGCGACGAGCTCGGAGAAGGTACTTGGGATATCCTTTTCAAAGTGAATGGGCTATATTATGGTCGGCATAAGGATAATAAAATAGCCTCTCTCTCCATGCATATGGAATCCATCCTATATATTCCAAAACCACCCAACGTGGATGACATAATTGATCAAATCCTTAACAGCAGTGGTACGAAGCGCAAGTTGGAGAAGAATGCTGCATCAAAATGCAAATCAAAGAAGGAGAATTACTAGTCCTTTCCTAACTCTACCCTATGACAATTCGCTTATGTGCTTTGAGTGTCGTAGACGTGGTCTTATTAGATACATTTTACTTCTTCGTTGCCATCATATCATTTGTGTATTTTGTCGTGAAAAGCATCGATGTAATTCTTCATTTTGTAATATGTTATAGAACGTTTCCTTAGATGTGTAAATTTCCGTTTTAGGCTTCTATCATCATTTTTATGGATTGTGAGGGTGAACCTGTACAGGAGCTCAGTGCTATTGCTATGAACAATTGGACATATCAGATTGTCAGTGTCTATCATCAACATGCCAACTGCAATCCCAATGTTGATCAATGGGCGAGAAAACACATTCATGGACTTAATCTGAAATATTTGCAAGACTATGGCTTTTCTTGTGAGAGTGCTCTTCTTATTGACTTTAAACGATGGTTAGCTGCTTTCAATGTTATACGCATCTTTTGTAATAATCCTGGTAAGGAGAGGAAAGTATTTCCCAATTTAATCATTGATGATATTTTGCTCCCGCCTTGGGATAGTAGAGTGAATCAACACTATCATGAAGTCACGAAACGTTTTAAGGATTTGTGTGTTCCTATTTTGTCTGTTTGTTGTAGTAGCTACGTTCATAACCAATGCTTCTTTCCTCCTTACCTCAGCACTGCCAAAGTCCTGTATGGTTATCATTGCTCGCTGTATGATAGTTGCCAGCTGTATCTATTTTATCTCTTTCAAACCATTGATTTATAATGCATGCTTGTTACCGTTATTCAATAAATGTTACTATGAGAAGAGTTGTTGTTTTCATGCAATGGATGGGTTAGTTAAAGAGCGATCATGTCTTTCTCAAATGACTGCGGAACATTACATTTTCATAGGCAAAGTTTAAAAGGAGCTGTTCAAGATTATGTGATAAATTTTCATAAAGATGATACCGACATCGAAGCAGTGGTCGATGATGCTAGCACTCTATTTCTAGAGTTAATGAATACATTCTCTGATAGCATTGTCATGGCGCGATTATTTGCGAAAATTAAGTTTAGTCATTTTGGAAAGGAAGAGGTGGAAAGTCGCTCTTTCCATTTTGCTTCTTATTCAATGGAAGTGGTAGATCACCCCAAAGAATTTTTTAAAAGACATATGATAAAAATTGCTGAACGTCTTAACGCATTCAACCATCATGGTAGCAGTCTAGTGATTGAAGCGATTTCAGATATTCACATTCAACTTTCCATAAAGAAAAATTGAAAATGCAGTGGTACTTGATTGTAGCACAACTGGTTTTCGAGCTATGTCTGCTCACTCTCGAAGTATATTCCTTCTGTACATGCGTCTATTATTTAGAAAAGGCTAGCAAATTCATTTCTTCAAAAAGACTTGCTATAGACATCAGTAACGGCGAAACTATGTGTTGTGATGTATGTAAGCGAAAGGATGGAAATGAAAAGCGCATCTTCAAGAGATGTAAGCATGCTTTTTGTCAACGCTGTTTCATACGTAATTGCATTCAACTTTGCAAATGTAGCCACTGTGATATTGCTCATTTCGAGTGTCACTTATGTCGCAATAGTTAGTACCTATGCAAATGTGGTAAAGATAGGTTTTAGCAAAGACTAACACGGAAAATGGCGAAACGTAAAATGGCGAAACGTAAAAGTCAAAAGTTTTCTTCAGCCATTCAAGCTCTCCGACGAATGAAAGCAAATCAGCGATACAATGCTATACGACATGCTAATGATAAATTCATCCGTGAAATTATTTCTCATGTGAGGAAGTTGAGGACGAAGAAATTAGCGCCAAAACAACGAAAGTTACTTAAGCGATATGCTACGAAATTGCGTTTCATCTCCAATCCTAAAGTCACCCTTCAAAGAAAGAGGAAATCTCTAACACAAAAGGGCGGTTTCCTTTCAGCAATACTTCCAATGATAGCTCCTGCCATGGGCAACCTATTGGGAAATATCTTTGGCTCTAGACGTTAATTATGCAAATGTTGAATCTCAAAGTAATAAAATGGATTTCAGACTTCAATGTGATAAAGTTCTGACTGTATCAGGTCGATCTCATGCAGGTAAAACTGTTTTCACGCTGAAGTTATTAGATAAAAGAAGGGAGTTGTTTTAGGAACCTATCAATCGAGTGATTTGGTGTTATGGTATTTATCAACCGTCGCTATTTCAGGAATTGCAAAGTCGCAACTTTATTCGACATGAAGGAATTATTCCAGTGGATAAACTTCATTCTAATGATGTTGTTGTATTGGATGATTTATTAAAAGAAAGTAAGAATTCAAAAGATGTTACAGATATGTTCACTCGCGCAGCACATCATAAAAGGTGTTTTATCATCTATATCACACAAAATTTGTTTCCTGATGGAAAAGAAGCTCGTACACGAAACCTGAATACACACTATTATGCTATTTTCAAGAATCCGCGAGATAAAAGTCAATTTGAAATTTTAGCGCGACAAGTTGCACCCAGAGGATCAAAAGCCTTAATTGAAATTTTTCAAGCAGCTACTGAAAAACCATACGGTTACTTATTCATTGACGTTACGCAAGAGTGTCCGGAAGAATTTAGATTTCGAAGTGATATTTTGAAAACTCCCATGATTATCTACAAACTATGAGTTCTTATTCTCGCATGATTGTTATTCCTCAGGATGAATATGTACAATTGACTGCCATGCAGCAAGTAAAGCAACCTCTTGCAAATCAAATGTATAGGAAAGAAATAGATTATCAGCAAAATGTTCACATCAAAGATCCACATCGTGCTGTATTATTACAATCGGAAACTGTTGAACAATTGAAAAACTTGAAGAATAAGATGCGTGACTCTGTATCGACTGCTACACCTTTAGCATCTCGCGCACATGCCATATCTCTTTTCAACAGTATTGAACCCCATCTCAATGTAAATGATAGAGGAGAAATCATTACAGATGAAAATAAAGTGATTGATGCTTCACGTTATGAAGACTTGATTCAGTATGCGACACGTAGAAAGCGCCGTCAGGGCTATGTTCCACCTGGTTGGTCATACTTTCTTAAACTATTGAAAAAGCATAATGTGCCAAAATTTGCTTTAAATAATGAGACATTGAAAGAACTTGATTCAACAGTGGCTACTGCTCCAATGCTTCAGGCGATGAAAATGCCAACAAATTGGTTTAAGACGTCACCTGCCACATCCCCTCCCACACTCACTAAGAAAACAAGAGGAAGAACTCGACGTAGATCTACATCACCACTAAAACTAGTAAAAGGAAAACGTAAAACAGCTCCTCCTAGGAAATACATGTTCTCAGACTATTAATATGAAGCAGATGTGTTGCTTGCCATGTAATGAGCCGCCAGAGGTGAATGTCGTTGTCACTTGCACTTGCTGCGCCAGCTCTCATAATGAAACCCCTAAGCAATGTGAACACGATTGCAAAACCGCTAAAGCTAAATGCTGCAGTTGTTGTAAATGTAGAAAGGCAAGAAAACAAAAGGATGAGAAGGAGAAAAAAGAGTCAGTCGTCATCGACTGAACGTTTGAAGTCAATCTATTATGATGTAAAACATCCGGCAGGATTTGCATCGATCAAGAAATTATCAAAAGCGAGTGGTCTTCCACAATCACAAGTGAAACGATGGTTAACGGGTCAGGCTACCTATACACTCCACAAACAAGCGAAAAAGAAGTACCGCACCCGCCATTATATTGTTCATGACATCGATGAACAGTGGCAAGCAGATTTGTGTGATGTTGCCTCCATTTCAAAACATAACTCGGGCAATAATTTTATTTTAACCGTCATTGATATTTTCTCGCGTTATGAGTGGGCTCAACCTTTAAAAACTAAAGAAGGGAAAGGAGTAGCAAAAGCATTCCAAACAATTTTTCGAGAAGGCCGCATTCCGAAAAGAATTCAGAGTGATCAAGGAAAAGAGTTTGAAAATCAGCATGTGAGAAGATTATTTGAGAGGCATGACATTGAGTTGTTTAGTGTAAAGAGTGCTTATAAAGCTGCACTCGTTGAACGTTTTAATCGCACATTAAAAAATCCCTTGTGGCGACATTTTACTGCCAACTTGACACAAAATTGGACAAAGGTTCTACAAGATACATTCCATGCCTACAATCACTCTATCCATCGTTCTATTGGACTCAGACCAGTAGATGTAAATGCTGACAATGTAGATAAAGTGCGCGAATCATTCCAACGTAAACGCACTCATGTGAAAAGTGATGTGAAAATTGGTGACAAAGTTCGTATCTCAAAAGTGAAAAGTGTTTTTGCTAAAGGGTACCTTCCGAATTGGACAGAGGAGGTATTTACAGTATCAAGGATTAATCAAAAAGACTCTCCGACCACCTACAAGTTGAAAGATTACGATAATGAAGAAATTGAGGGTAGCTTTTACCGCGATGAGATTGAGGTAGTCACTGAAAGTGAAACATATTTGGTAGAGAAAATCATTCGATGTAAAAAACGGCAAGGTGAAGAATGGTGTCTTGTTAAATGGGCTGGTTATCCTTCAAGTATGAACTCTTGGATGCGTCGTGCTGACATCTTTCACCTAAGTGATCGACAGTGATTCATGCAAAGTTGTAACTAACAATGTTTAGGATTTGAGCTATGAATCCAACTGCCTCATTTTATTCACGACCCTCCTATGTAAGTGGTGGAGGACAAATTTACATCGGCGCTCGCCGCCAACGTGGAGGTAGCATACTTGGTGCACTGAAATCTGTTGTAGCACCTCTCATATCCAATGTCGGTAGATCTTTAAAACGAAATGTTTTAAGTAATGCCGTTGGCTTTGCTGGTGATGTTGCTAGTGATCTTTCCAGAGGTAGAAGTTTTAAGAGCAGTTTGTTGAATCGTGGGAAGGAACGCGGTTTAAAAACATTGAAGCAGACCTTTGCTGGTGTTACTCAAGGAAAGAAATCACCTAAACGAATGAAAAAAGGAAGGAGGAAACATCGCGGAGCTGGTAAGGTGCGATCTTCAGTCAAAAGGCATTCACGCAAACGTCGCAGAGGCTCTAATCATTCATCAGGCGCTAAACGACGACGCTGCCATAACTGATGACTACATAGATTTGAGTTATGCGATGGTTGATTTGAGGTTTAGAATTCAGCAAGCAGATGGAACTGCTATTGACGATACACATAAAGTTGGACTGAACAATTTACCATAGACTACATTACTTCGTGATGTTTCTCTAACGATTGGAGAGCAGCAGGTGGAAGGTGGTCAAAGCGATTATCCCTATAAATCATATTTCAATCATGTATCACAGTTTCATCCAGCAGCACAAAAAAGTCATATGGAAACCATGGGATGGTACAGAGATGAAGCAGGAAAATTTGATGTTGAAACAAACAGTGGCTTTGTAAAGCGATCTGCTATGATTAAAGATAGTAGAGTATGTCAGCTATATGGTCCGCTAAATTTAGACTTCTTTAGACAGTCAAAGTTTTTACTCTGTAATACCAGCATGCGACTCAAGCTGACATTGAATAAGCCTGAATTTGCGCTGAATGCATTTGCTAAAGTTGACAATTTTAGAATTCATGTGGAAGATATTGCACTTTACATTCGTCGAGTAGTACCGAATCCAAGTGTCATTAGAGGACATGCTGAAGGTCTTAACCGCCAAAATGCCATTTACCCCGTTCAGCATACAAAGCTTCTCACCTTTACAATTCCGAAAGATCAAAAGAGTTTCATGAAAGATGGCCTCTTTCCATCGGAAGCACCGAAGCTCCTCATGGTCGCAATGGTTGAAAATGACGCATTTAATGGTAATATAAAGAAGAATCCTTTCAATTTTAAACACAATCAGTTAAGTGAAATTGCTTTACGTGTAAATGGTGTGAGTCATCCTGGTCCACCCTACAAACCAGATTTTGCTGCGGATCAATTTATGCGCAGTTATGTTGATTTTATGGATGTCTTTGGCTTTTACAATACGGATGACACCAACGGACTTACTATGAAAGAGTTTAAGAGTGGATATACTATTTATGCATTTGATTTGACTGCTGACAGCGATATTAGTGCACCCTATCGTCAAGCGAACGTGCCTCATAATATTCGTTTGGATTTGACGTTCAAAAGAACACTACCTGAGACGATCAATGTATTAATTTATGCAGTCTTCGATTCAAACATTGAAATTACAAAGTATCGTGACGTGATTCTTCAGTATAATCGTTAATGAGTTGGTTGACTGCTGACGATATTAAGACTAAAGTGCAGCGTAATGCAGACGAAGCGACGTTGAAAGCTTTCGATAATGTCTATTCACTCGATACCTTACCACCTGCAGTAAATCACTATCCCATCTTTATTGTGCTAAACACTCATTCGCAGAATTTAGGCGGTGAGCATTGGAAAGCGATCTTTATTGGAGAAGACCGACGTGGTGAACTATTTGACTCTCTTGCTCAACCTCCAAATATACCAACACAGCAGTGGTTGAGAAAACATACGCGTTAATATCAGCGAAATGAACGCATACTACAACATCCACTTTCATCAACGTGTGGTGCTTTTGTACTGTACTTCATCTTAAAACGTTTACATGTATCTCGATTTGCATCTATTATTCAAAACTTTTCATGTAATCCATCCTCTAATGAAAAAATGATTTGTAAGTTCTATCATGATTTGAAATAAAAACATCATGTTGGAAAAATTGTTTTTTATTTTACAATCCGCTGGGTACGTACATACTCAATGAGATAGTCTAGGATTACATTTGCTTGTACATGAGATTTTAGTCCAGTAATGATCACTTTACTATTATGAAAGATTGCCACATGCACAGGTAACCAACAACTAATGAGAGCTGCGGGAAAAAGTTCGGGTTCATAACACAAATTGTAACTGCTGGTACGAATCTTCAAAAATGATAGACTGTCACTCAATTGAGTAGAGATCACCATATTGTCCACAGTCAGATTCGACATCACACACCTCTCCCTCTTCCATATCCGACGTAGTAGTCTTCGTAGCTCTAAGCGCATTGACTGCGCCGATGAATGAGAAAGGGCGCTGAGAATCTGTACAGTCCCATTTGGGAAGAGTTGAAGATTCCGTGAATTGTTCATCTTCACCACTAACATTTGAGGACGGCCCGGGTAATACTTGCTGTTTGGAAGGTGTTGGTGTAATGCTGCGAGATCGATTTTGGCGTAGAGTCTGAAGCGACGGAGAATGTTGACGATGGTGTAGCGATGGCGCTTCATGATGAAAGAATGAGTAAATTGAGCGATGTACCTTCCTTTTATACTTTTCCCAACTACCTTGATGAAATGTGAAGTTAGTATGAAGTTGGGAATGATAGAGTTGAATTCGCCGATTGTTGACGCGCAGCCGGATGCGATTTCCAATACGTGAATGTCTTTTCATATAGAAGTATTTCAAGTCCTTCATGATATGATGTAGAGATTGAAAATGACGATAAGATAAAGCAAACTCTCTTCTCACATTTCCAGTTGAATCTTTGAAATAGACGTTTCGATCATGATCCGTTTCAATACGTTGTAGGGAATCTAATTTCCAACTCATGGTGCGTGGTAGTCATGTCTGATTAAGATTTGCATAGTAGGGCGATGAACTCACGACGAATAAATGTCATGATGGAGCGATGTATATATCTTCTATACTTCTCCCAATTGTATTTGCGAAATGAGAAACAGTTTGCGGAATGAGAATGGCAGATTTGAATTTCATTTCTGTAATGTTGAAGCCAAACTTGATCACCCAAGGAGATGAATCTTAATGTTTCAAAATATTCCAAATCCCTCATGATATCATTGAGGTTGACAAATTGTCGCCATGTTAATGTAATTCCTCTTGATGTATGACCATGAGAATTTTTGAAATGTACGTTTCCATTACGATCAAATCTGATATATTGTAGAGAGTCCAAAATCCAAGTCTTCATGATGTTATGTAAAGTTGCAGATCAGCAATATAAAAATGTCGTTTTATCATATTTTGCTTAGCAATGCGGCTACAAAGAGATTTACTGGTAATCGAGCCGCACTCTTTTCTACTCCCATTGATCATGCACAACAGCTAAATGGAAATTGGGAAGTGGGTGTCGCTCAACTTGTTTATAGCAACTGTGTCTATACTTTTGATCATGAGGTGATGACTATTAATATGAGGCGTACAGCTGCTTATCAATGTGAAAAGGGGTGCCGAGTATACATTCCACAGTGGCCAAAGAAAGATCTCTTATCATGTAAAAAGTTTATATATGATTTCTTGAATAAAGCGTGTAAACATATTGTCCAATTTACTCCGCACAATGATGATTATAATTATGTACATCATGTAGTTGAGAAAGATTGGATTGTTGGTTTAAGTCCAAGTTTAAGAAATGATTTAGGTTACCTCGCTAGCGCCTTAACAAGCTATGATAATTTTAACGTTAATTACCACATAAGTGGTCATAAACAGTTAATATATCGAGAGGAAGCTTATTATGTAGATCTTATTCCAAGAAATGAGAAGACGTTGGTGAAGAAGATTGTGATTAAGGCAAGAAAGACAAACATGACTCCTGAAACATTATTGAAGAAATTTAATTATCTCCTTCGAGTTGATGGCAAACAAGTGGCAACATTGACTTATATTAAATCATCTAATCATATTGCAATAAGCAAATTAAATGATGATGATCTAGTATTAGTTTGTTCAAAAGATTTTCATCAGTTCTTACGACATCGTCCTGCAGCTGTTCATGGAAAATCTGATATGCAACATTTACCATGTGAAAGGTCAAATCAATTTGATACAGAATGGAGCGTATCTTTATACAGAAAGTGTGCAGAGCCTTTCGGTGGTATCTTACATGAAACAAGAGTGTTGATGCCTTGCATTATTACTTCGATTAAATTGGTTGTAGATTATTTAAATGAAGTGATTAATGAGCAACATATTTCATTTTCTGAAAAAGAAGGTACTTTGTCTCTCACTATAAGTGGAAAAGGTATTGAACTAATTATGGATAAAACTCTAATGGACATTTTGGGTTTTGACCAAAATATCTTTAAAAGTGGTACTGTAACCAAAGCTAGCGCAGACATGTCGCTATCGCGTCGTATTAACTATTTTCAGATATATTCCAATATTGGTGAAGATGTACGTGTGGGAGATGTTGAAGCTCCATTGCTAGCAATGATACCATACCAGGCAAAAAGCTGCAGTATTTTATCTGAGCATACTTTCAAGAAAGTGCATTATACAAAGCTGAAATCAAACTACATCCCAAAAATTGATATTGCAATTTATGATGATGCTGGTGCGTTGATTCCTTTTCATGAAGATGCTGTGACAAGTATCACACTCCATTTCCGAATGAAGAGTTAATGCAAAAGTATGCTAATATATTTTTCCAATGTGAATAATATGGAAAGTGAAAATAAGGACTCGTTTTTAATCTACTTACCCAGTAATGCTTCTATTAATAAATTTCCCAAAAATAAACCATCAGACTATCGAGTAGAATTAAATCGCCCACTGCATTTAGAAGGTGAATGGGAGGTTGGCGTTTCTAGTATTTGCTATGATAGCAATATTCAGAATGTGAATGATTTGGAAGAAATGATATTGACTCCTCGCACCCATGCACAGTGGGCCAGATTTCGCTGTAGCTGGCCAGAAATATTTTCTCAAATACTACCGTAAAGATTAATGAGATTCATGTTTATCTCCACTAAATCGACCACGAGGATTTCAATGGTGATATTTTTGCATAGCAACGGTTGCTAGGGGGCCCATTTCTGCATAGCAACCAGAAAACTAAGCAAGCTACGGTCTCCATTCTTACACCTACCCCCACTAAATCGACCACGAGGATTTCAATAGTAATATTTTTGCATAGCAACGGTTGCTAGGGGGCTCATTTCTGCATAGCAACCAGAAAACTAAGCAAGCTACGGTCTCCATTCTTACACTTACCCCCACTAAATTAACCACGAGGATTTCAATGGTGATATTTTTGCATAGCAAGGGTTGCTAGGGGGCCATTTCTGCATAGCAACCAGAAAACTAAGCAAGCTACGGTCTCCATTCTGACACCTACCCCCACTAAATCGACCACGAGGATTTCAATAGTAATATTTTTACATAACAACGGTAGCTGGGGAACTTGTTTACGTTTTAGTAGAAAATGATTTCTTACATGACTGTATAGAGTAGGCCTACATAATGTAGGTAAAGCTTATTTCCAATTTACTAGGCCTATATCTAATGATAAAACGTCCATTCAAAATAAAAACCATTATGTATTTACATCATCTTTCTTTGCTTACCGAACGGTATCAAGTCACAAGTCTAAATGATGCGGGAAATTTGGTTCCTTGAACAAGGCGATTGCCTCCGAAGAAAATGGGGTACGTGTCTGTCCGAGTTTTGGTTTCCGGTAACTGCTTATGATGGGGTCGGATGAGCAGATCAAGCGCCTAAAGATGTCCTCATTTGTGTAGTTTCGTTTGGATTTTCGCGTAAAGCGTTCTCGAAACTTTTTGAAATCTTTATTTCGA
The DNA here is from genome assembly GCA_907163375.1 of Prostheceraeus crozeri. NCBI lineage: Eukaryota > Metazoa > Platyhelminthes > Polycladida > Euryleptidae > Prostheceraeus > Prostheceraeus crozeri. Next base: position 287,518 of record CAJQUW010000199.1, on the reverse strand, counting down.
GCTTCAAGACCTTCTTCACTCAAAAAACCAATGGGAAGCGTCATCCTTCGCACAACCTGATGACCATGGATGAGAATTCGATGAAGTGACTGAGGCATGTTGTAACAATCATATTTTTCTACGTAAAGATGCGCAACTTCACGACAAAATTTCTCAAACTTATCAGCATCGATTGCAAAACCACCTGACAGTGTTTGAAGAACAACATGAATTTTTTCAATCAGTTCTTCGTCAAGTTGTAAAATGTTGGCTATCTCAGGATTTTGGAAAAAACGTCTGGCTGTGTTTCCATCGTTGGAGGTGCCACTACCACCAGGTCTGGGCATGTCTACAATAAGTCCAAGCCTGTCCCTTAATTGCTTTTGAATTCGTGCTTTTCGGTTCTTCACAGCTGGCTGTTCAGACTTTGGAATCCTCCACTTCTTCAAATCGATCCTGTATGATATATGAAGAAGGCACTCCATGCTCCGAATCCAGGCATGCAAGGTCGACAGTCCATGTCTAATGCTTTCAGTGCTGATTGGTCGTTGAGTTGCCTCCTCAATCTTATTCATATCACTTGGTTTACAACCACACACCGGGCAACACATCGTGGAATTGGTGACGTCGGAAAGAGAAGTGGCCACTTTTCCATCGATCATCGACAGTTCGATTATCGGTCTGATAGTCCAGCATCCTTCCTCAATTTCAGTGGGCACCAAGTCTTTTATCGAATTCTCCAGGTGGAACTCTTCCTCGTCAAGAACTTCTTTCGTTTCTTTGCAGAACCTAAACCTTATAGGTCTGTAGTAGTACGTTGACGAAGGTCTAGGATTTCTCCAGAAAAAGACCTTTTCAGAGCCATCAAACCCAGCTAGCTCAAGGGGGACAAGGCATGTCATAAAAAGACTTTCCTCTTGTTGCAAACATCGCTCAGATCCGTCTGATGCTATCTGTTTGTACAGGGATTGTCCAGTACTGCCGTCAAATCCTGCTTTAAAACGAAGGGTAAGTCTCTTGATATGAGGTTTTGCATTAAGGACATCAATTTGAAGCTTACATAGTCGACTGCCTGTGACATCTATTAAAGCTTGTAAATCAACACTTGCAGAAAAATTTTTTTAACGGTTTTCATTATTAATGAATAGTTTTTTTAATCACACAAGTTCTACTCTATAGTGTTAATGAATCCTAATCGAAATACGCTTTAAGTACAGGTATCCTACGTATTTCTTAATATGTCAGATTTTAAATAGTGCTGCTGATCTTATGTACCTACGTCCGAATAGAGCATATTTATAATTTAAAGGAATACTTGGTTACTTGTAGTCTCCTGAGGCTTTCATTTTAATTATCTGTTTTAACGCTTTTAAATTAATGCTTAATGAATGTACAACACAAAATAACTTACTTCTTTCATTTGAAGTGTACAAGAGACAATGTCAATCATATGCAAATCATGTTACGAAACAACGAATTGCGAATATTTGAAATCGTGCCCTTTAAAATAAAGCACATTTCATAAATGAAAAATCAGTCACAAATACTTACCCGGATATTAACTGAATGATACTGCAAGATATTCAAGAAGATAATTTATCGAAATTATTAAGAATGAAAGGAGGAAGATTAAAGGAAGATTCTTACAAATTTCAATCATTTTTATGCTGTTTTAAGGCCTATCCTACTCAATGAATTTGCTCTAGTTCTGGCCTATATGGAACCATATCCAGTTTAAACAAACGTTCCTATGATAAATAGTGCGCTTAAAGCCATTATATTTAATATAGTAGAGGTTGTCTGCAGTTTTAATTTGATTTTTGTTGAATACATTTTTGCAATTTAATTGAATGAGAAAAATGTTGACTTTCACCTTATCACACTACTTACATGTATTAATTAACTGAGCTGCCACTGCCATGGGGGCAAATTCGAGCAAAATTTACACTTATTTTCTGAAAGTAGACACCTCGTGGAGTACTTCGATGCGTATTAGGACACGAACATTGAAAAACATCAATAAATTCTTGTACTATCTTTACCAAGCAAGTTTTTGAAAAATAAGCGTATTTTCCTATCAACACATATACTACTTACGGTAATGATATAAGGTACTTGTAAATATGGTACATGGATGTGATTACACTTACACAAAGCTTATACCCATATAAATGTTTGGTAAAAATTACAAATTGATAGAGTGAATACTTTTATAGGTATATCATCATTAACAATCACTAATATTATTTGGATTATTTTTTTTAAGAAAACGGATTTTCAGATATTTTTAAAATGTGGATTTTGATCGGATCCTACACCATAACTGAGTAAAAAAGCGAATTTAATGCCTCATTCCAGAGGTTCACGGGTATTATGAACAAAAAAAATCGTAAAACCAATTGAATTTGCGAATTTCGATTTTCGTATTTTTGGCCACCCTCTGGCCCACTGTGCCATGATGGAATAACGATGAATAATGCATTCCAGTTCCCATACAATTTAACATCAGATGGAAAGTGGAACTATGAATGGATTCAGATAAAATCAGATTCTTATGAACCATTTGGGAATGAGAAAATTATTAAGGCATTCAACAGTGGTAATACTTCCATCATGAAGAATGAAAATCAGAAAGCTTATGAGTTTACTATCTATCATTGGAGTGGGAGACAGTTCCTCCGCTTTCATTCTTTTACTAAAGGTCTTACGCTGAGGTTGGATAATGAATTCTATCCACATCTTGGTTTTGGCCATGGACTACATCTAACGTCAATTGCTACTGCAAATGTTAAAAAAGTTTATTCAAATCGAATCAACAAATTTCATTATAGATTTAAAATATTTGATGAAGATGTTTTAGAATGTGAAGAACGCATCATTTTGAAAAAGCGTGGTGTTCAACCTTTATCACTTATTGAGTTAGTAAAACGATGGAATGAGACTGTGGGTAAGAAGTATGGAGAGAAAATTATGGCGGACAAAAATAAGTTGGTTATTCAGAAATATAATGACAAACTTACAGTTTATTTCTCTCCAACCTTGCGTCATTTTGTAAGACATTATACACCTATTATTGGAAGCGGTGTGGTGTATGCTTCTCATGAATATCACACTAAAGCTGATTCAGTTAATGATGAATGGTGGGTGGACATCTATGGTGATCGCATCAAGAAAATTTACCAGTCTTATGAAGAATCTAAAGTTGCTATCAATATAATGCCGCGTCTATATCATACAGTTGAAAGCTTCATTCATGTAGTAAATCCTTTTATACAACAGAAGTTGAAGCATGTGATAAAAAGTAAATATGATGTAAAGACGCACCACATTTCGTTTTCAATTGAAAATCAACGCGTTGTTCTGAGACTGGGTGATGACATTCAATGTCAATTGAGTAAAAATTTGAAAAAACTCTTTGGTTTTTCAATGCTACAAACTGTGTTTGCTGCTGCGCATACGATTGGTATAGAAACACCAATGACACTTGATAAACATGAACAGCACCTTTACATTCAAAGTGATTTGATTTTACCTATTTCTGTTGGTGAGAAAAAATAATACATTTTACGTGATTTCATTCATGATAAAGACGCTTCATATGGAATAGTCGAGAAGATGTTTGAATCTATTTTCTATCATCCCGTCGTCAAACAAACTATACCCTCTATTACTATCAAAATTACCAATGGTTTACAAGAGTGCATCCATGTGAAAGATACTAAATCCCTCGTAACTTTAGTGTTTCGGAAAACAAAGTGAAGTCATTGTGATATGTTTATTGAAATAAAAATATGTATATGAAAAAGTCTTTTCACAGATATAGGGGGAATGAGCTAACTGTAGGCATATATTCACAAGGAAGAAACGATCTCATGCGATACATAAAACAACCATGTATATCTACAAAAAGCAACATCAAAATACTGAGTTAAAGTTGATTATGTCAATACATCTCCTGAATGTGGTAGTGTGAGTTTTATTCTTTTGGGTGGAGGTATGTTTGTGTCAGGATGTCCATGTGGAAGAGATGTGTTATGTCCTATCCAACACCTCTTATCCTCCCATGCTGAAAGTGCTCGTTTCTTGAACGTGTACGTTTTCACAGTATGAACTTGAGATTTTAAGATTGTCATATTGACAAACGTTATAGTTTTATTTTTATAGGCCTTCTTATAGGAGCGATGTTTCATTTTATGAACAATGGATTTTGATATACCTTTAGCACGCTTAATACTATCTGCACATTCTTTTAATTTCATGGAATACATTTTAGGACGGAGGAGAATCATTTCATCTATTTCCTTTCCTGCTGTTTCATCCTTAAAACAACCAAGTTTGGCTTTATTCTGTATGGAATAGAGTGGATGAGTGGGATTGTAGTTAGATGTGTCGAAATATTTTTCTAATGACTTGCCTACTTCATTAAAATTTAAATCTTTTTGAGTGGTAATTCCTAAAAAGAAACTATCTGTATCACCACCCAGCAAGCGAACCTCTTTTACGAGAGGGCATGGTTTTAATATTTTGTAGAAGAGTTGATACATTTCAAGCTTGGAATAATCTAAAACGGCTTGCCCAATATAGATGGGTTTGCACAACTCAACTTCTGATTTTATCATTTTAACACCTACAAGATCCTCATCGATGATGTCTCTATCAATGAAAAGAGGTGATGAGGTCAATTTGTGATATTTTTGTTCATCAACGACTAGTTTGTAATTCATACGTTTTCTAACATCCTCCATGGTCTTTCCGAAAAGACTGTTATTCTTATATTTATAAAAATCCTTTTCAAAATTATTTTGGGCGAGTGCACGTTTTTGACTGTTACCATCTATGTAGGGTTTGAGGAAGGCTTTCTGTCTAAATTTGATAATGCGGTGAACTGACTTTAGAAGCATGCCCATTTCTAAATAGAATTTTAATATGCAGAAGTGTACGAGATAATTTTTCTTATCATATTGGGTGAGTAAAAGTTTGCGGCATGGTTTGTACCTTGGCTGTCCACACTCTGTTAAGTTATTATGAAATTGTGACATGAATGGTGAAAACATATCTTCAGTCACTTCACCAGATTCAGGTGCGAGTGGGAAATCAGCAGTTTTATTTTTAATGCTATTTGGATAAATCAAATCCACTTCAAAATAATATCCCCAATCACCTTCATCTGGAATCTTCAGTATGTTTGAAGGGTTGGAGTAATACTCAAGCTCATCTTGATTTAACCAACTAAACTCGGAATGAGGTAGTGGTTTAGACAGTGAACTACCATATAAATTATTTTGGTCATAGTACTTTAGGTGGATATGATCATCACCTACTGTTTCAGATTTTATGTGATGTTTATTTACAAATGTGAGATCACCGCGTATTCCGCGCTCAAATATTTTATACATCTCCGGGTCTTGTAAGAGATGAATGGTCTCACCAGTCATTTTAAAGGCTGATTTAAAGGACATGGCTGGTAGACTGACAAAGTGGACAGGATATAATTTGTCTTCTTCTAATGCCACTCGTCGAAATTCCTGAAAGACATCAGCCAGCAAAATGACATCTAATTCTAAGTAAGCGATCATATAATCGCCAAACGTTTTACAATCAAATTTTAACCATGCCTCTTGAGCATGTTCATAATCTTCTACTGGACAATCTTCACCCGTCAAATCGTTTTTGAATTTGTCAATGGAAGGAAGGGTTGTTTCATTTAGTTTAGACATTGAGCTAAAATACGCATAAGGAAAGACTCCTTTGCGAGTGATTATTTCATCCGTTAAGTTTGGATAGTGTTTCTTCAAAGTTTGACTATGGGGAAGAAACTTGAGATTTCGAACCAGAGAAGCTAGTGACGCTGACATGAATTGGAATGAATCTAAAAATTTTATTTCGAAGAAGACTGTCTTATTTTCTTTAGTTTTATCTACTGGTACTTTTGCTGTCATTGCCATGAATTTTTCTCTCGTTTGTGCTATTACATTAAACTGCCACGATTTCATCTGGCTCAACCCTCCTTTTATGAGCATATGACTGTCATAGCCCTGAAAGTTATGAAAAATGACGGGTAGTACACGACGTCTCAACCTAAGTGAAAAGTTACATTTGGAGCAGAGTGCGTTTCTAAATTTACCAGTGATGTGATCATGATCACGCACTTCTTTAATTTTATCGTCATCAAACGTTTTATGACATTTAGGACAGGATGTGCAACTTTCAAATTTTTGTTTGTCTTCATCTGACATATGTAGTGACTTACGCTGCAATTGGGAATCATATGATTGTTGAAATTTAGCAGCTTTATCGAGAAATTCTAGAAATTGTGAAATGCAATCTTCACGTTGCCAAGTATGCATTTTGTTTTGTCTATTCCTAAAGTGGTCATGCCATACTTCATAGCAGGATATGGCTGCTGGCTTGTGGATAATATCATCAATGTAGCATTCTATGTCTGCGTAAATGACACGCAGGGGACTTAATTCGTCACCATTATCCCTATGTGAAAATATTTTATCTTTGGGCATGCGTTCCATTTGTAATTTACCTCGCTTGCACCATTCATAGTGAGTTTCAAATTTATCTTTACTCCAAAAGGAGCGGATGCAGCGGTCGCATACAAAATGTTCACCTCTTTTAGAGTGCCCCAAGTGAGTGTACAAGCGAGAGATTTTGGGAATACCACAGTAGTGCCATTCCTCGTTATCATCTTGTTTTACTAATAAGAGGTTGACTGCACGTTCATAACAAGTTGAACGTGAATTATAGCGGGCACCCTTCAACCCCTTCTCCCACACGTGAACGACAATTTTAATCTTATTATGTTTTTCGAACGTTTCTACATCTTTGATTTTCATGTTGTTACTATCACAACCTTCAAAGTCTAGTTCATCCTCCCACTGTCTATAGCTATAGGTATGATTTCGATTCGCGTTGATATCATTATAGTGAAGGATGGATAGGACTGCATATTTGAAACACTGTGATTTACAATCGACATTGATGACAGCTTTCTTATTATACAACGTTTTTGGTAGTTTAAATGTACCTCGAGCTGCATGACTTTCTAATAGCGAAATTTTGAATATGGCTGAGTCCACACCATCAAAAATGAGAGCGCTGTCGCGTTGATTGAATTTATCTACATTTGATTTTAAACATTGAATGTGAAAATTTAGCCAAGACTCGCAGTCTACAACTTCGGTTGCGGAAGAGGAAGGAACATGAAACTGTATTCTCTCCGTCACTTGACCCGTTTGAAAATCTATCTTAATATATTTTAGTTTAAGGTAGATGAGCGCCTTCATTCTAAAATTGTCTAAATTGTTGAAGAGCGCTTCGATAATGTTTGAATTTTGAAGGAGCCACTCAGGAAAATCTACTATTTGAGTATTGGACTCCATGCAGTAGTCGCGTACTAAATTATTATGTGAAACATTAATGAGGGAGATGGTAGAGGTACCGTTGGTGTAGTGATCATTTGCATGCGTGTGTTGAAGTTTGTGCGAAGATCGCTGAAAGTGACTATCAAAAGAAAGAGGGCATAAATCGCAAGGAAAGGAGATGTCATCGTCAGAATCAACTTCACCTCCGGAGATTGACGCCGCTTTGCGTTGACACACACGTTGTTTGATGTGTCGAAGGAGACTGTGCTTCCTTGTAAACATATGTCCGCAGTCGGCATATTCCCACTCGTTGCCTTGTCGCGAGAGTCCTGAGCTGGAACTCACATCACCTGAAAGAGAAATCATTCTTTCATCTCTGTTCAAGTCTCAGTGTATTGTTACAACCTACCTTGACTCAACAACTCTAAACTTTCCTCTAGATTTTTCCTCCGCATTTGATTTGACTGCTGACAGCGATATTAGTGCACCCTATCGTCAAGCGAACGTGCCTCATAATATTCGTTTGGATTTGACGTTCAAAAGAACACTACCTGAGACGATCAATGTATTAATTTATGCAGTCTTCGATTCAAACATTGAAATTACAAAGTATCGTGACGTGATTCTTCAGTATAATCGTTAATGAGTTGGTTGACTGCTGACGATATTAAGACTAAAGTGCAGCGTAATGCAGACGAAGCGACGTTGAAAGCTTTCGATAATGTCTATTCACTCGATACCTTACCACCTGCAGTAAATCACTATCCCATTATTATTGTGCTAAACACTCATTCGCAGAATTTAGGCGGTGAGCATTGGAAAGCGATCTTTATTGGAGAAGACCGACGTGGTGAACTATTTGACTCTCTTGCTCAACCTCCAAATATACCAACACAGCAGTGGTTGAGAAAACATACGCGTCAATATCAGCGAAATGAACGCATACTACAACATCCACTTTCATCAACGTGTGGTGCTTTTGTACTGTACTTCATCTTAAAACGTTTACATGTATCTCGATTTGCATCTATTATTCAAAACTTTTCATGTAATCCATCCTCTAATGAAAAAATGATTTGTAAGTTCTATCATGATTTGAAATAAAAACATCATGTTGGAAAAATTGTTTTTTATTTTACAATCCGCTGGGTACGTACATACTCAATGAGATAGTCTAGGATTACATTTGCTTGTACATGAGATTTTAGTCCAGTAATGATCACTTTACTATTATGAAAGATTGCCACATGCACAGGTAACCAACAACTAATGAGAGCTGCAGGAAAAAGTTCGGGTTCATAACACAAATTGTAACTGCTGGTACGAATCTTCAAAAATGATAGACTGTCACTCAATTGAGTAGAGATCACCATATTGTCCACAGTCAGATTCGACATCACACACCTCTCCCTCTTCCATATCCGACGTAGTAGTCTTCGTAGCTCTAAGCGCATTGACTGCGCCGATGAATGAGAAAGGGCGCTGAGAATCTGTACAGTTCCATTTGGGAAGAGTTGAAGATTCCGTGAATTGTTCATCTTCACCACTAACATTTGAGGACGGCCCGGGTAATACTTGCTGTTTGGAAGGTGTTGGTGTAATGCTGCGAGATCGATTTTGGCGTAGAGTCTGAAGCGACGGAGAATGTTGACGATGGTGTAGCGATGGCGCTTCATGATGAAAGAATGAGTAAATTGAGCGATGTACCTTCCTTTTATACTTTTCCCAACTACCTTGATGAAATGTGAAGTTAGTATGAAGTTAGGAATGATAGAGTTGAATTCGCCGATTGTTGACGCGCAGCCGGATGCGATTTCCAATACGTGAATGTCTTTTCATATAGAAGTATTTCAAGTCCTTCATGATATGATGTAGAGATTGAAAATGACGATAAGATAAAGCAAACTCTCTTCTCACATTTCCAGTTGAATCTTTGAAATAGACGTTTCGATCATGATCCGTTTCAATACGTTGTAGGGAATCTAATTTCCAACTCATGGTGCGTGGTAGTCATGTCTGATTAAGATTTGCATGGTAGGGCGATGAACTCACGACGAATAAATGTCATGATGGAGCGATGTATATATCTTCTATACTTCTCCCAATTGTATTTGCGAAATGAGAAACAGTTTGCGGAATGAGAATGGCAGATTTGAATTTCATTTCTGTAATGTTGAAGCCAAACTTGATCACCCAAGGAGATGAATCTTAATGTTTCAAAATATTCCAAATCCCTCATGATATCATTGAGGTTGACAAATTGTCGCCATGTTAATGTAATTCCTCTTGATGTATGACCATGAGAATTTTGAAATGTACGTTTCCATTACGATCAAATCTGATATATTGTAGAGAGTCCAAAATCCAAGTCTTCATGATGTTATGTAAAGTTGCAGATCAGCAATATAAAAATGTCGTTTTATCATATTTTGCTTAGCAATGCGGCTACAAAGAGATTTACTGGTAATCGAGCCGCACTCTTTTCTACTCCCATTGATCATGCACAACAGCTAAATGGAAATTGGGAAGTGGGTGTCGCTCAACTTGTTTATAGCAACTGTGTCTATACTTTTGATCATGAGGTGATGACTATTAATATGAGGCGTACAGCTGCTTATCAATGTGAAAAGGGGTGCCGAGTATACATTCCACAGTGGCCAAAGAAAGATCTCTTATCATGTAAAAAGTTTATATATGATTTCTTGAATAAAGCGTGTAAACATATTGTCCAATTTACTCCGCACAATGATGATTATAATTATGTACATCATGTAGTTGAGAAAGATTGGATTGTTGGTTTAAGTCCAAGTTTAAGAAATGATTTAGGTTACCTCGCTAGCGCCTTAACAAGCTATGATAATTTTAACGTTAATTACCACATAAGTGGTCATAAACAGTTAATATATCGAGAGGAAGCTTATTATGTAGATCTTATTCCAAGAAATGAGAAGACGTTGGTGAAGAAGATTGTGATTAAGGCAAGAAAGACAAACATGACTCCTGAAACATTATTGAAGAAATTTAATTATCTCCTTCGAGTTGATGGCAAACAAGTGGCAACATTGACTTATATTAAATCATCTAATCATATTGCAATAAGCAAATTAAATGATGATGATCTAGTATTAGTTTGTTCAAAAGATTTTCATCAGTTCTTACGACATCGTCCTGCAGCTGTTCATGGAAAATCTGATATGCAACATTTACCATGTGAAAGGTCAAATCAATTTGATACAGAATGGAGCGTATCTTTATACAGAAAGTGTGCAGAGCCTTTCGGTGGTATCTTACATGAAACAAGAGTGTTGATGCCTTGCATTATTACTTCGATTAAATTGGTTGTAGATTATTTAAATGAAGTGATTAATGAGCAACATATTTCATTTTCTGAAAAAGAAGGTACTTTGTCTCTCACTATAAGTGGAAAAGGTATTGAACTAATTATGGATAAAACTCTAATGGACATTTTGGGTTTTGACCAAAATATCTTTAAAAGTGGTACTGTAACCAAAGCTAGCGCAGACATGTCGCTATCGCGTCGTATTAACTATTTTCAGATATATTCCAATATTGGTGAAGATGTACGTGTGGGAGATGTTGAAGCTCCATTGCTAGCAATGATACCATACCAGGCAAAAAGCTGCAGTATTTTATCTGAGCATACTTTCAAGAAAGTGCATTATACAAAGCTGAAATCAAACTACATCCCAAAAATTGATATTGCAATTTATGATGATGCTGGTGCGTTGATTCCTTTTCATGAAGATGCTGTGACAAGTATCACACTCCATTTCCGAATGAAGAGTTAATGCAAAAGTATGCTAATATATTTTTCCAATGTGAATAATATGGAAAGTGAAAATAAGGACTCGTTTTTAATCTACTTACCCAGTAATGCTTCTATTAATAAATTTCCCAAAAATAAACCATCAGACTATCGAGTAGAATTAAATCGCCCACTGCATTTAGAAGGTGAATGGGAGGTTGGCGTTTCTAGTATTTGCTATGATAGCAATATTCAGAATGTGAATGATTTGGAAGAAATGATATTGACTCCTCGCACCCATGATGGAATAACGATGAATAATGCATTCCAGTTCCCATACAATTTAACATCAGATGGAAAGTGGAACTATGAATGGATTCAGATAAAATCAGATTCTTATGAACCATTTGGGAATGAGAAAATTATTAAGGCATTCAACAGTGGTAATACTTCCATCATGAAGAATGAAAATCAGAAAGCTTATGAGTTTACTATCTATCATTGGAGTGGGAGACAGTTCCTCCGCTTTCATTCTTTTACTAAAGATCTTACGCTGAGGTTGGATAATGAATTCTATCCACATCTTGGTTTTGGCCATGGACTACATCTAACGTCAATTGCTACTGCAAATGTTAAAAAAGTTTATTCAAATCGAATCAACAAATTTCATTATAGATTTAAAATATTTGATGAAGATGTTTTAGAATGTGAAGAACGCATCATTTTGAAAAAGCGTGGTGTTCAACCTTTATCACTTATTGAGTTAGTAAAACGATGGAATGAGACTGTGGGTAAGAAGTATGGAGAGAAAATTATGGCGGACAAAAATAAGTTGGTTATTCAGAAATATAATGACAAACTTACAGTTTATTTCTCTCCAACCTTGCGTCATTTTGTAAGACATTATACACCTATTATTGGAAGCGGTGTGGTGTATGCTTCTCATGAATATCACACTAAAGCTGATTCAGTTAATGATGAATGGTGGGTGGACATCTATGGTGATCGCATCAAGAAAATTTACCAGTCTTATGAAGAATCTAAAGTTGCTATCAATATAATGCCGCGTCTATATCATACAGTTGAAAGCTTCATTCATGTAGTAAATCCTTTTATACAACAGAAGTTGAAGCATGTGATAAAAAGTAAATATGATGTAAAGACGCACCACATTTCGTTTTCAATTGAAAATCAACGCGTTGTTCTGAGACTGGGTGATGACATTCAATGTCAATTGAGTAAAAATTTGAAAAAACTCTTTGGTTTTTCAATGCTACAAACTGTGTTTGCTGCTGCGCATACGATTGGTATAGAAACACCAATGACACTTGATAAACATGAACAGCACCTTTACATTCAAAGTGATTTGATTTTACCTATTTCTGTTGGTGAGAAAAAATAATACATTTTACGTGATTTCATTCATGATAAAGACGCTTCATATGGAATAGTCGAGAAGATGTTTGAATCTATTTTCTATCATCCCGTCGTCAAACAAACTATACCCTCTATTACTATCAAAATTACCAATGGTTTACAAGAGTGCATCCATGTGAAAGATATTAAATCCCTCGTAACTTTAGTGTTTCGGAAAACAAAGTGAAGTCATTGTGATATGTTTATTGAAATAAAAATATGTATATGAAAAAGTCTTTTCACAGATATAGGGGGAATGAGCTAACTGTAGGCATATATTCACAAGGAAGAAACGATCTCATGCGATACATAAAACAACCATGTATATCTACAAAAAGCAACATCAAAATACTGAGTTAAAGTTGATTATGTCAATACATCTCCTGAATGTGGTAGTGTGAGTTTTATTCTTTTGGGTGGAGGTATGTTTGTGTCAGGATGTCCATGTGGAAGAGATGTGTTATGTCCTATCCAACACCTCTTATCCTCCCATGCTGAAAGTGCTCGTTTCTTGAACGTGTACGTTTTCACAGTATGAACTTGAGATTTTAAGATTGTCATATTGACAAACGTTATAGTTTTATTTTTATAGGCCTTCTTATAGGAGCGATGTTTCATTTTATGAACAATGGATTTTGATATACCTTTAGCACGCTTAATACTATCTGCACATTCTTTTAATTTCATGGAATACATTTTAGGACGGAGGAGAATCATTTCATCTATTTCCTTTCCTGCTGTTTCATCCTTAAAACAACCAAGTTTGGCTTTATTCTGTATGGAATAGAGTGGATGAGTGGGATTGTAGTTAGATGTGTCGAAATATTTTTCTAATGACTTGCCTACTTCATTAAAATTTAAATCTTTTTGAGTGGTAATTCCTAAAAAGAAACTATCTGTATCACCACCCAGCAAGCGAACCTCTTTTACGAGAGGGCATGGTTTTAATATTTTGTAGAAGAGTACATTTCAAGCTTGGAATAATCTAAAACGGCTTGCCCAATATAGATGGGTTTGCACAACTCAACTTCTGATTTTATCATTTTAACACCTACAAGATCCTCATCGATGATGTCTCTATCAATGAAAAGAGGTGATGAGGTCAATTTGTGATATTTTTGTTCATCAACGACTAGTTTGTAATTCATACGTTTTCTAACATCCTCCATGGTCTTTCCGAAAAGACTGTTATTCTTATATTTATAAAAATCCTTTTCAAAATTATTTTGGGCGAGTGCACGTTTTTGACTGTTACCATCTATGTAGGGTTTGAGGAAGGCTTTCTGTCTAAATTTGATAATGCGGTGAACTGACTTTAGAAGCATGCCCATTTCTAAATAGAATTTTAATATGCAGAAGTGTACGAGATAATTTTTCTTATCATATTGGGTGAGTAAAAGTTTGCGGCATGGTTTGTACCTTGGCTGTCCACACTCTGTTAAGTTATTATGAAATTGTGACATGAATGGTGAAAACATATCTTCAGTCACTTCACCAGATTCAGGTGCGAGTGGGAAATCAGCAGTTTTATTTTTAATGCTATTTGGATAAATCAAATCCACTTCAAAATAATATCCCCAATCACCTTCATCTGGAATCTTCAGTATGTTTGAAGGGTTGGAGTAATACTCAAGCTCATCTTGATTTAACCAACTAAACTCGGAATGAGGTAGTGGTTTAGACAGTGAACTACCATATAAATTATTTTGGTCATAGTACTTTAGGTGGATATGATCATCACCTACTGTTTCAGATTTTATGTGATGTTTATTTACAAATGTGAGACCACCGCGTATTCCGCGCTCAAATATTTTATACATCTCCGGGTCTTGTAAGAGATGAATGGTCTCACCAGTCATTTTAAAGGCTGATTTAAAGGACATGGCTGGTAGACTGACAAAGTGGACAGGATATAATTTGTCTTCTTCTAATGCCACTCGTCGAAATTCCTGAAAGACATCAGCCAGCAAAATGACATCTAATTCTAAGTAAGCGATCATATAATCGCCAAACGTTTTACAATCAAATTTTAACCATGCCTCTTGAGCATGTTCATAATCTTCTACTGGACAATCTTCACCCGTCAAATCGTTTTTGAATTTGTCAATGGAAGGAAGGGTTGTTTCATTTAGTTTAGACATTGAGCTAAAATACGCATAAGGAAAGACTCCTTTGCGAGTGATTATTTCATCCGTTAAGTTTGGATAGTGTTTCTTCAAAGTTTGACTATGGGGAAGAAACTTGAGATTTCGAACCAGAGAAGCTAGTGACGCTGACATGAATTGGAATGAATCTAAAAATTTTATTTCGAAGAAGACTGTCTTATTTTCTTTAGTTTTATCTACTGGTACTTTTGCTGTCATTGCCATGAATTTTTCTCTCGTTTGTGCTATTACATTAAACTGCCACGATTTCATCTGGCTCAACCCTCCTTTTATGAGCATATGACTGTCATAGCCCTGAAAGTTATGAAAAATGACGGGTAGTACACGACGTCTCAACCTAAGTGAAAAGTTACATTTGGAGCAGAGTGCGTTTCTAAATTTACCAGTGATGTGATCATGATCACGCACTTCTTTAATTTTATCGTCATCAAACGTTTTATGACATTTAGGACAGGATGTGCAACTTTCAAATTTTTGTTTGTCTTCATCTGACATATGTAGTGACTTACGCTGCAATTGGGAATCATATGATTGTTGAAATTTAGCAGCTTTATCGAGAAATTCTAGAAATTGTGAAATGCAATCTTCACGTTGCCAAGTATGCATTTTGTTTTGTCTATTCCTAAAGTGGTCATGCCATACTTCATAGCAGGATATGGCTGCTGGCTTGTGGATAATATCATCAATGTAGCATTCTATGTCTGCGTAAATGACACGCAGGGGACTTAATTCGTCACCATTATCCCTATGTGAAAATATTTTATCTTTGGGCATGCGTTCCATTTGTAATTTACCTCGCTTGCACCATTCATAGTGAGTTTCAAATTTATCTTTACTCCAAAAGGAGCGGATGCAGCGGTCGCATACAAAATGTTCACCTCTTTTAGAGTGCCCCAAGTGAGTGTACAAGCGAGAGATTTTGGGAATACCACAGTAGTGCCATTCCTCGTTATCATCTTGTTTTACTAATAAGAGGTTGACTGCACGTTCATAACAAGTTGAACGTGAATTATAGCGGGCACCCTTCAACCCCTTCTCCCACACGTGAACGACAATTTTAATCTTATTATGTTTTTCGAACGTTTCTATATCTTTGATTTTCATGTTGTTACTATCACAACCTTCAAAGTCTAGTTCATCCTCCCACTGTCTATAGCTATAGGTATGATTTCGATTCGCGTTGATATCATTATAGTGAAGGATGGATAGGACTGCATATTTGAAACACTGTGATTTACAATCGACATTGATGACAGCTTTCTTATTATACAACGTTTTTGGTAGTTTAAATGTACCTCGAGCTGCATGACTTTCTAATAGCGAAATTTTGAATATGGCTGAGTCCACACCATCAAAAATGAGAGCGCTGTCGCGTTGATTGAATTTATCTACATTTGATTTTAAACATTGAATGTGAAAATTTAGCCAAGACTCGCAGTCTACAACTTCGGTTGCGGAAGAGGAAGGAACATGAAACTGTATTCTCTCCGTCACTTGACCCGTTTGAAAATCTATCTTAATATATTTTAGTTTAAGGTAGATGAGCGCCTTCATTCTAAAATTGTCTAAATTGTTGAAGAGCGCTTCGATAATGTTTGAATTTTGAAGGAGCCACTCAGGAAAATCTACTATTTGAGTATTGGACTCCATGCAGTAGTCGCGTACTAAATTATTATGTGAAACATTAATGAGGGAGATGGTAGAGGTACCGTTGGTGTAGTGATCATTTGCATGCGTGTGTTGAAGTTTGTGCGAAGATCGCTGAAAGTGACTATCAAAAGAAAGAGGGCATAAATCGCAAGGAAAGGAGATGTCATCGTCAGAATCAACTTCACCTCCGGAGATTGACGCCGCTTTGCGTTGACACACACGTTGTTTGATGTGTCGAAGGAGACTGTGCTTCCTTGTAAACATATGTCCGCAGTCGGCATATTCCCACTCGTTGCCTTGTCGCGAGAGTCCTGAGCTGGAACTCACATCACCTGAAAGAGAAATCATTCTTTCATCTCTGTTCAAGTCTCAGTGTATTGTTACAACCTACCTTGACTCAACAACTCTAAACTTTCCTCTAGAAGGGAGGGTGTTGGTGATGAAGTTGATGCCTGAAATTGAGGAAGATGCTATTAGCCACACGTTTGAGGGAGATGAGTGAAGAAATTTTCAACTTACCATTTCAACGAAATTATGTTTAAGTTTGATACTTCAACAAGATAGAGACTTCACTCAAATAATACGTCTCAAATTTGGAATTCACTTGTACGCCTCAAATAATAACAGAATTCGCTAGACAACAGTTCACTTATGCGTCTCAAAGACAGAGTGAAATGACACGAATGTCACTTTGCATATATACTTTCATATTCATCATTCATTGGCTGTTCATTCTGATTGGTTGCTTGTTGATACTTAAGAATTAGAAAACATTTCAAAGTTATTATTCACAGTCAACATGACAAGCCCTCCGACAACACCAAACACAAAGTTCTCTTCTCCATCCTCAACACCAAACGCTCCAACGAAGGTAGAGAAGGTGTTATTACCAGCGGAAAACGAAGAGAGTGTATGTGAGAAGGAGTGTCCCGACTTAACAGGCGTGAGGTGGAAGTATCTCCAGTACGATACTGACGATGTGATGGAGATCACCAGCACGAAATTCCTCCACCAATTATGAGAGTGGTACACCCCTAACTCCCAGCCACGAACTATGGAGGAGTGGGAGTATATTGACAAAGTGAGGCTCGCAGTGGAAGAACGATTAAAGCAAGTGAACTGTTTTTGTTATCTATGTGAAGCCAGACTCTGGGACGATATTGACGATGAAGACCTTTTGAAATACATGCCATAATAAATTTTTATTTCGTATTATCTTTGCTTTCATACTGACTTACTTGAATGGGGCTTCAGTAGATGATTTAACCATGTATACATTTTCATTTGGAAATAGTAGCACGCTTAGTCTAACTTGTAAATCTTAAAACATTTCATATGGACGATGATGGTAGATGAAATAGTGTCAAATAAAATTAAGATAGCTTACACTTCTGATACAGGGATAGCAATCGACTGCGATCCATGTGTAAAGAGCTTGTTAGACTACGGATGGGCTTAAGTGGATGATTTAGCCATGTATACATTTTCATTTGGAAATAGTAGCACGCTTAGTCTAACTTGTAAATCTTAAAACATTTCATATGGACGATGATGGTAGATGAAATTAAAATAGCTTACACTTCTGATGCAGGGATAGCAATCGACTGCGATCCATGTGTAAAGAGCTTGTTAGACTACGGAAGAGAGAAGTGTGTTATGTTGCGTGTGGCGCGTGAGTGTCCTCCCATTTCATTCCATTCATCAATTCGTCTCATTGATAGAGACAGGTAGAACTCATGGTTCTCATAACGTATGCAATGGAAAGTTTTAGTCAACCTTCGACAGTTGGCTAAATGTCGCCCTGGCGCGAATGCATACTACGTTGAGACAGAGGCAATCACTTGCAAACATGACGCAGAGAGGTTTAACAAGATTGACCATTGCCGAATGTCCCTTGCGGTATACATAGCTACGGGTTTCACCGCCGCCCTTTACAGGAACGCCCGTCGAAAGGAAGTATTACATCGAACTTCATTTGCAACGTTCAAGTTGACTGATAGCAGATTCAACTTAATGATAGTATTCGCCAGTCCGAAGACTGCCCAGGGCAAACCGCGAGGAGGTTCTATCATGTCTTGCCCCATGGTGGCCTTTAAGAGAGCCGATGGTTCGTTCTCGGGGTGTGAATTTGACTAATGGCTGGAATAGTCAATGGGTATGACGGTTAGGTTGTCATAGACCCTGTACCGCCGAGGTCGTACTGGTGCATCTGGCACCTTTCGGATGCGAGTGGTATTTGGAGTCCATACCTCATCCGTCCAAACGATCCTCTTGATCTTCCCCTTCTTCTCAGCCTCTTCATCCCACTCGTCGAGGATGACGAACTCGGGAATGGCGTTGTCTTAATCGATGAAGACGGGAATGTTGTCGGCAGATGTCGCTTCCATCGTGACTTCAAATTGAATGAGAAGCGCTACAATCTTCTGGCTTATATAGGGTTTTCAACAATGAATTGCTCAACAGCGAATCAGAATGCTTCAGGGATAGCAATCGACTGCATAATGTTCAAGTTGACTGATAGCAGATTCAACTTAATGATAGTATTCGCCAGTCCGAAGACTGCCCAGGGAAAACCGCGTGGAGGTTCTATCATGTCTTGCCCCATGGTGGCCCTTAAGAGAGCCGATGGTTCGTTCTCGGGAGTAACGTCATCTTACACCCTACCAATTCTGCTGAGAGAGTCTTTGACTCTCTCACTGTCTTTGACTCACTGTCGACTTCCACACTAACTGGTACATGGCTAAAAAGTGGAATGTAGCGCCATTCCGTTGGATTGACAGCAGTTGCTGTCATCGGATTGCCAATCCGAGCAAGATTATTAAAAACTCTGTCTTGCTCCTCTAGCCTGGCAAACTCCTCAAATAAATTTCGCGGCCTTAACTGCGGTCCGCGAGGAGAGTTGACTGCAGCGTTTGGCGTCTGCATGATTGAAATGAAATGAAATGAGAGGCAATGGTTTATATACCCCTCTAACACGACGGAACGTTCAAGTTGACTGATAGCAGATTCAACTTAATGATAGTATTCGCCAGTCCGAAGACTGCCCAGGGCAAACCGCGAGGAGGTTCTATCATGTCTTGCCCCTAGGTGGCCCTTAAGAGAGCCGATGGTTCGTTCTCGGGAGTGAATTGATGGGGTGGTGAAGGCAGGCAAAGATCGGCAATGAAAATCATATGTATTAGAATAGGATATACTATCTTATTTGCTTTTCGCTTACCAAGTTAGTCATCCTTAGGCAGTCTCGCGGGCTTCCTGATTGAAAATTTGTGCAGATGGCCGCGCATTCTTAGTGTGGCAAGTAAACACTTCTTACTCGGATGACCGTTGTAACAAATTATTGATTCGTCTAGGCTTTGGTTGACGAGGACTTCGCCGGCCAAATGATTATCCCGAATAGGGATGTGAAACTCAAACAAACGATCCTCATTCACACGTTCCCACTCATCCCTCATGCGCTCCAACTTCTCATACGCCTGCCTCTCATCACCCCGCCGAGCCACAGTCATCTCCAACTCAACATTCCTCGCTCTCAACACACTCATCTCCTTCATCATCTCCTCAAACTTCGCTTCTGCCTCTCCCATTCTCCTCTCCGCAGCACTCGCCCTCTTCTCACACTCATCATTCTTGTCTTCCAACACTCGCACATTCTCCTTCAACTCTTTCACAACACGCCTCATACGGATATTCTCATCTGCCACTTCCTTACATTTCACCTCCTTCATTTTCAGCTCACTCAGCTCACTAAACGTTCTCTCATTCACCTTCTTCAAACTTTCGTAACGATCAACCAACAAAGCATGTGCCGCTTGCTGCGACACATGCTTCTTTTCCATGTCCTCATCCCACAGCGCCGACTGCTTCCGTACCCCACCACCCTTCACTATTGGGGAAGATGAGCTCTTCGGGGGGTCGCTAATAACAATATTGGATACCTCCGACGATGAAGAGCTCAACTTCCTCACACGCTTCCTCACTCGCTCCCTATCGAAATCCACATCATCCTCATCATCACTCTCAAACACTCTCTTCCGCCACTTGTCAGCCTTCAAACCGGCCACAGCATTCTCTACCTCATTCTCCACAGCATTCCCACTAGCATTCTCAACAACATTCTTGGCCTCTTTCCCCAACATTCGCTCCTTCTCAGCATTCATCAACTCCACAAATCTCAAATCGGTCACCAACCCTCCTGTGCACTCACCATGCCTCAAATAAAACTCGGCCTCCTGCCCAACAACCAACAGCACCCTGCACTTCACACAGGCAACCCTACTCAGGATAACCATGTGGTCGGCCCCTGCCTTCTTGATGTGGTCCTTGAGACCGTCTCGGCGGTTAATTCAGCCGCATACACACATTTTAATGTGGAATTTCTTATTTTTATCATTGTTGACCATGGCTGCGATTTTATCGTTAACTGTAAGATAATGAAATTTGTATAAGTTTGGAATCATGTAGTATACAGACTAAAGCATAACACTTTGTGAGGAATTATAGATTTGAGTGTAGTGACTGGCACTCGATCCCGTCGACAGCCCGAAGGCCTTGTACTGATCACTAGGGAAGTGAGAGATCTTCCCCGATACCCGCTCTTTACAGCTGAAGACATCATTGTCACTGCCCCGAAGTGGTAACAGGAACGCCGAGTCAAAGGTAGTGATCAGTAACTGGGATCTAACCCCTCAAAGCTGCCTTAGACTGAGTTAAATTTCAAATCTGATAGCAGATTTGAATGTAGCATACGGCCTAGAACATAATATCATCATTCAACATTCAACTTAGTCAACATTCAACATAATATCAACACTTAGTGAGGAATGATAGATTTGAGTGTAGTGACTGGCACTCGATCCCGTCGACAGCCCGAAGGCCTTGTACTGATCACTAGGGAAGTGAGAGATCTTCCCCGATACCCGCTCTTTACAGCTTAAGACATCATTGTCACTGCCCCGAAGTGGTAACAGGAACGCCGAGTCAAAGGTAGTGATCAGTAGCTGGGATCTAACCCCTCAAAGCTGCCTTAGACTGAGTTAAATTCAAATCTGATAGCAGATTTGAACTCAGCATACTTGAAAACCTTAGTCTATATGTTAAAACTTAAAACTTTGAAAAAACTGAAAATTAAGAATTTTTAAAAAATTCCGCATTTTACTACTCATACTACTTTTAAAAAATTTTATCAGTAGTAAAGACACTATCAAACTCTATCATACAAACTTTGAAGTAAGAAGATAGCTTGCCTACTTCAAAAGATAGAGTCCTTTGAAACACCCGATATCGGGAGCTCAGAGCGACGACCGTCGCTTACCTCGTCTTTCGATGAAGTGATCAGACTTACGTTGTCGGGGGTTTATATATGCTCGGAAGAAAACTTAAAATGGCTCTATCTCCGGTAGTATTCATCGTAGCGACATGCGGTTTGTTGCAAACGATTCGTCTCATCATTCTCTATCATATGACACCTGAACCATTCTCATATGACCACGGGAAGTTGGTCCGTCAGCACATGTCCATGTAACATGCCACAAGTGAAAAAATTCCTAAGTGTGAGAGCTCCAGTGTTGTGAAAATTTTGAAAAATTTAAAACTTCCGAATTTCGAGCTGGGACCTTTACCAAAACATTTTTCATCAAATTTCACTGACCCCCCCTCCCCCCTCGTTCAGAGAAATTTGATAAAAAAAATGTTTTGGTCACGGTCCCAGGTCGAAATTCCACACTTTGGAAAATTTTCAAAATTTTACCCATACAAAGCCACTCTGACACTTAGGATTTTTTCAGGTGAGCGAGCTCCGACCTAAAATCTTGTAACTGCTCTAACTTTTGAACGGCTGGTCCGATTGACTCGCAACAAAATATGTTGTCGTGCAGTTTTTCATCCTCTTTCGAATGCAACCCGAACGAACAAAATCCGTTCACTAGAACCAAAGTTAGAAGATTGCTGTCGGGGGGGGGGGTCAGTGAAATTTGATGAAAAATGTTTTGGTGACGGTCCCAGGTCGAAATTCCACACTTTGGAAAATTTTCAAAATTTTACCCATACAAAGCCACTCTGACACTTAGGATTTTTTCAGGTGAGCGAGCTCCGACCTAAAATCTTGTAACCGCTCTAACTTTTGAACGGCTGGTCCGATTGACTCGCAACCAAAAATGTTGTCGAGCAGTTTTTCATCCTCTTTCGAATGCAACCCGAACGAACAAAATCCTTTCACTAGAACCAAAGTTAGAAGATTGCTGTCGGGGGGGGGTCAGTGAAATTTGATGAAAAATGTTTTGGTGACGGTCCCAGGTCGAAATTCCACACTTTGGAAAATTTTCAAAATTTTACCCATACAAAGCCACTCTGACACTTAGGATTTTTCAGGTGAGCTACGACAGTCCACCCTCCCAACCTGGCCGGCACACCACGCCAGCCTGGCCGGCACACCACGCCAACCTAGACACCACATCACCGCGCGCTATACGACGGTCGGCCAGAGGGGGGGAGGACGACGACGTCAGCGAACCTGACGGACGCACGTGGCCCGCACACCACGACACTCTGCCGTTCCAGAGGGGGGGACTCAGACCCAAAGCACCACGGCGGCCGACCACGACACTCTGCCGGTCCAGAGGGGGGGGGGACTCAGACCCAAAGCACCACGGCGGCCGACCACGACACTCTGCCGGTCCAGAGGGGGGGGGGGGACGTCAGCGACGGCGGCCATCTTGCGCTATCCAGAAGTGGAGTTTTACTTACTACTGAGGCTTTCACTACTGGTCCGATTCCAGATATTCTGAATATCTGAAGCTATCAAGAAGACTCGAGGAGAAGGTGTTCTACGAAATGCTGCAGCATCTGGCCGATGACCTCAAACGTGAGAACCGTAAGAAGTTCAACAAGCATTCAAACAAGTGGAACACATTGACTTCTACTGTGTATCCTGTGTACGACTACGACAACATGTACAAGCCGTGTTTTCCTTTCGTCTTAGTTGATAAATTTCTATGTGGCGCGACCTGTACCAGTAGTAAAATGAGAGAAGTTGGATATGCTGAAAGTGAGGCTTTCACTAATAATAGTGAATACTCGCTGCCTCAATCTTGCGTGAGTCTTCTTAAAAAAGGTCCTAGTTATCGTATTCCGCCTAAACTTGATGACAGTTTTATTGACGATATGATATTAAACTTGGATAGATTAACGTATAAACTGCGTTGGAATAATGTATTCGATACCACGAGTTATGAACAAAATAATAGCAATAATTTCAATATTCCGTTTGAGCGCAATACGGTCAGTTTTCCTAAGCATATGGATAAAGAATCGGAAAATATTCTTAATGCTTTCAAATATGAAGTCATAGAAGTTACTAAAAAAGAAGTAGCCTTCACTAAAAAGAGTGATTCTTACCGTGAAATACAAAAACAGATTAGAAAAACTAAAACATTTGTAAAAGAACATAATCTAGAAATTGTTCCGACAGATAAATCAAAACGTTTATGCGTAACTGATAAAGAAAAACATAATCAAAATAACAGGAGTAATGGGAAGAAGACCGTTCCAGGACCACCATAAAATTAAAAAAAAAATGGTATCTTTAAAAACGACATAAATTCATGAATTTGAACCCTTTTTTTAGGTTTTTAAGACCTAAATTCATAAATTTAGGCGTTTTTAAAAATACCCAATTTTACAAATTTTTCAAAATCTCAAATTTGAGAATTACAATTTAACCCCCCCTTAAGATCATGACCGTACAAGGACACCGAAAATCATAAAAGTTAAGAATCTCAAATTTGAGATTAAGATTATTTTTTACTTCCAAAATCATGACCGTTCCAGGACACCAAAAAAATTAAAAAAATATTACTTCTAGGGGTCTCTATAAGAAATTTTTTTATTATAAAATCAGCAACATAAATGAGTTTTTAAAATTATATGGAACACAAACAACAACGAATTTTGATCTAAAGAAAATCGCAAATCAATTGGGAATAAAGAATTTTCATGTTCTAATGAGAGACGAATTACAATTGATTAAAAATAAGCCAACAGGAACCTTCAGTTCCCGGAACAAATTTATAACTATAAATTTCATAACAAATCTTCACACGTCAGACCAAAAAGGAGTACATTGGTCTGCAGGTACGTCTACTAAAAATGGAGATAATTACTATTTTGACCGCCCGGAGGCTTAGAACTATTGGTTCGACTCATATGGATGACCTCCAACAAACGAAGTCAAAAAATTACTTGGCAATGGAACTTCTAATACATTTCAAATTCAAAAACCGGGAACTACTTATTGTGGTCAATTATGTCTTTATGTTTTATTGAAATTACAGGAAGGAGTACCATTTCTAGATATTATGTTAGAATTGAATAAGGGAATTTCATTCCCGAAACGTTAGTTCCAATAATAATGATAATTAAAAATCACTTCGTTGTAATTCATTTTGATAAAATCGGCCTATGATAGTAATGGGCAAAAGACCGTTCCAGGACACCATAAAATTCAAAAAAATAGTATCTTTAAAAACGACATAAATTCATGAATTTGAACCCTTTTTCAGGTTATTAAGACTTAAATACATGAATTTAGTCCATTCAAAAAGTACCATTTTTTCAAAAAATGACATTTTTAAAAACGACATAAATTCATGAATTTGAACCTTTTTTCAGGTTATGAAGACCTAAATTCATAAATCGGCTAAAGCCAGAGGAGCTTCGCTCCGATTTGGGCGTTTTTAAAAATACCCAATTTTCAAATTTTTCAAAATCTCAAATTTGAGAATTACAATTTTTACCCCCCTTAAATCATGACCGTTCCAGGACACCGAAAAAATCATAAAAGTTAAGAATCTCAAAATTTGAGAATTACAATTTTCATTGCTTAAATCATGACCGTTCAAGGACACCAAAAATCATAAAAGTTGAGAATTTCAAATTCATGAATTTTATCCATCTTTCAGGTTTTTAAAATATATCATGTAACTAATAATATTTCTTTAACAGGTAGCGGTTAATGCAAAATGAAAACACATTCTTTTTTCTTTTTGAAATATTTTATTCACATATATGTGCAAGTAGTTTAGATTACAAAGTAAATATATGACATCTAGAAAAATGTTACATTCATAAACTGGGAATGGCATTCCCATTTTTCTATTGTTACATAAAATGATTGACAATACACACCACTACGTCAAATAATATGCTAGAAGTCACACAGTATAAGAAAAAATAAAGAATGTTTCATTTATAAGCTGCGAATGCTCATTCCCATTCTCTTATTCCGTCTCACAAAATAAAATGTTAATGCATGCTACTCACATAATATAGCAAAGTCTTACAATACAAGAAAAAGCAACCACTGTTTCATTTATAAACTGCGAATGCTCATTCCCATTTTTCTATTCTGTTACATAAAATGATTGTCAATACATACTACTCATTTTGTGTTTGGCGCTCCTGTATATGTTGTATCTCTAATTGCTGCGTTAGTCCAGTTGTCATATCAGATGTTTGATTGGATTCTTGGGAAGAAAATATCCCTGAGCTAATTTGAAGCAACTGTTCCTCTTTTTCAAATTCAAAATAATCTTCAAAATACTTAAAGTTTTTGAAAACAAAGAATATACTTAAAGTACATGTTTGAAGCTTTGTGTTAGCTTGAGAAAGGCGATATAATTTTATCAAAAACGTTACATACCTTCTTGAGAATTTAATGTTATATTCACTCTCCAACTTTTGAGTAAAGGCTACCATTGACAAATGTTCCATTGATTTTAATTTAGATATCACAAATCCTTGGCAAATAGCAATTGATAAGGAAGAATTATTGTGTACTTTTTCTTGATAAATTAGAGAATGTAGAGTTGTAACACAGTTTTGGATAGTGCATGTCGCCTGTGCACTCACGTCGAGCTGTCGTTGGATTAGTTGTCCTGATGAAAATGAGTTTCTTATTTCAGAAAAAATCTCATTTTTCTTGTCCTCTTTTTCTGGTTTTATCTTCTTTTGAAAATAGAATTCATGATTTACAATAAGAGTTTTGAAAAAATCTATCTTCTCATCTTTGATGAGTGGAAGTACTTGATCACAAAATTTGAGGAATTCGCGATGAATAGAAGCACTCATTTTTGACACAGCTTCGATATTTTGGGTCTCGGATAAATTGTAAACAGTCAACAGTCTCGTAGAACGCTCACAGAACGAATGCACGCAGTAATTAGAGCACGCAGTAAGACTAAAATTGTAATACTTGGAATAATGGCAGCAGCTGTTTCTGAGAGAGAGAGAATCTTTATGACCTTTGCCCCAGCAAGCGACTAAAGCATACCCGCATTGGCGCTATTGTCTGCCACAAGCCGCCGCAGCTGTCACCACTTCAATGTTCAACGTCAAAACCAAGTCAAGCGAAACAAAACGAAGATTATCGACTTCTTCTGCAGAAACTAATTAAAATGTGCATTAAGATGCATTTCTTCCCAAAAAGGATATTTTTCATGGAATGAAGAGTAGTTTTTTATCCTCATAACATGTACGATTGCATCGGTATTGGGCAGTAGAGCTATACTGGAGTAAACAAAAAATTCAATTGCTTATCTACGATTCATACTGGCAAACAATTCCTTTGTTCTCTCTCCCTCTTCGTCTCATCCTCTCCCAGAGCTTTTGGTCTGACTGTGTTCTTAGAAATATACGGCAAACAAACAACTGCGTATTTCTATTTAAATCAAAATTCAGAAGATTGTATTCAAAATATTTATTCAAAATATTTCTTTAAAAATGGAAGAAACAAAAATGGAAGAAACAAAAATGGAACAAACCTCAAGAATATATCCTTCTTTGTCTCAATTAAAAATAAGTGAATTAAATATTGAAAAACACAAAGATAGAGTTAGTTATATGAAAGATAAGGAATCTCAATTATTATTAAGATTAGAGCATTATAAAAAATTAAGAAAGAGATGGACTAAAGTTAAGAATGTAACACAAGGAATTGGCATATTCTTAACAATAAGTTTAGGTGCTTTGACAATTGTTATATCTTCAGGTGTTTTAGTAATTCCAGTAGTTGCTACAGCTTTAACAGGTACGGGTGTTTTTGCAACTTCACTTGTTACAATGTTAGATAAATCTTTAATAACTAAGAAACGAAAATCATTAAAAACTAAGCATTTACATATTAAAGAAGTCTATGATAAACTACATTACTACTTTCAGAGAGTATGTGATGATAATGTTATTACGTTAGATGAGATTGAAAAATTTGATCAAATAGCTAATGAAGTAAATCAAATATCATTTCAATCACAGACAGAAAAAGTTAATGATAAAAATAAAAAGGATGGTAAAATTTCTAGTGATGGTAAAACTTTTATTGATGATAAAATTTTTAATGAAGAAAATGATAAAATTTTTTTAGAAGAGCTAAAAATTTTATTAGACAAAACTTTATTAAACAAAACTTAATACGAGAAACCTTTAAACGAAAAGATGTCAAACAACAAAGCAATAAAAAAATAATTTGTTCAGTAAAATGTTTTTGCTGTATTCCAATGTTACCACAAAATTCAAATATTATATTTTAAAAATGGATAAAATTAGAGCTGATAATTTTAAAAGAATAAAACAATTAGAAGAGTTAATAAAACAAAGAAATATTATGAAAGAAAATCATCTTCAACATAGAATGATAAAAGCTGGTATTCAATCTGATATGTTTGAAAAAATGCAGCAAACCGAGCAAGTAAAAACTGATTTTGAAAAAACTATGAAACCATTTAAAACTCTTGAAAAAGAACTTACAAATAATGATAAACAAATTGATATAACAGATCCAGAGCACAAAACTATATTAGATGACTATGGATTACTAGAATCAAACATTAATAAGAAATTACCAAAATCTATGCAATTTGAACATTCTATTTCATTTATAGATGGAAAAACAATACCTAGATTTTATCTCGGACAAAAAGAAATATTTCCACAACCTTTTCGAGGTTTAATTTTTTCACCAGATAAATCTCCTTTTAATTTACATAGAAATTTTGTTAATCTTTTAAGAGGAGCAGATTTAAATAATTATGCTGTAGAAGATCTCATAAAATATAAAGCTATGTTAGACAGAGTTGGTGCAGTAAAATCTCTTAGACGTTATAAACAATTAGAAAATTTATTATCAACGGGAGTTAAAGTAGGGAAAGGTTTATCTGAAAAACAGAAAACTGAAACAACTGTATTCTTACCAGATGATCCACAAGAATTACTAAATAGATTAAATATTTTAATATCTGCAATAAAAGAAGGTCATAATTCTAGTTTCAATGAAATTCATGCTATATTGAAAAGACTGTTAGAAAAGAAGATTCTAAATGAAAAGGATTATAAAAGTATAACGAACCGAATGTTCTAGGGCTTTGCCCGAACCGGACATCTCTGATGTCCTCCAGGGCTTCGCCCGTAGCTGAAATATGTTGTTTCTAATTTTTATCTATGATTTTTATCTATGATTTTTATCTATGATTTTTATCTATGATTTTTATCTACGATTTTTATCTATAATATTTATTTAATTTTTTTAGTTTAAAAATGTGTTCAGCAGATTTAGACAAAATTAATAATCATTTAGAAAATTTGACAGAGATTTTGGGTTCATCAAAATTTAGTACGACGTTAAAAATTATAACAACTACTTCATCACACACTTGTAATTTAGAACCCATTCTACATTTGGAACAAAATAAAAATTATCAAATTGCATTGACTAGTTTCTCTACATTTAACACTATTCAAAACGTTATCAAAGATGTGAATGATCAATTTAGATATTCTACTGATAAAGGTAAAACATGGAAAATACTAACTTTTCTTCCTGGTTCTTACGAAGTTGAAACAATATCAAATGAAATTAAGAGACATTTAGGTATATCATTTAAAGATAAGAAACAATTACATTTTGCAGTTGAACCGGCAGTTAATAAATTTTCTCTTACTTTAGACGAAAATCATCAAGTTGATTTTAATCATGATAGATCATTGTCAAAGCTATTAGGATTTAATAAACAAACCTATAGTCAAGGTTATCATTTAGGTGAGAAGATTCCAAAAATAACTGAAATAAATTCAATTGTTGTACATTGTGACATTATTGAAGGTGGATATATAAATGGTAAATTATCAAATTTAATATTCAGTTTTCCAGCTTTTACTGTACCCATTGGTTATAGATTAAATGTAATTCCACAAACATTAATATATTTCCCTATTACAAGAAAAACTATTAACAACATTGGCATTAGAATCACTGATGAAAAAGGACAAGAAATAAATTTTGGAGGTGAAGAGATTATGATAGATCTTTTGGTTCGGGAGGTATAAACTCCCGTTCGGGAGGTATAAACTCCCGTTCGGGAGGTATAAACTCCCGTTCGAGAGGTATAAACTCCCGTTCGAGAGGTATAAACTCCCGTTCGGGAGGTATAAACTCCCACGCGAAGCTAGAGAAGTTTAATTTTCTTCTTCTTCTTTAGAAACAAAAAATAAAAAAATAAAAATAAATTTTTTTATTAAAAAATGAGTGAACTACCTCCATTAAATAAAAAAAAACTTAAATTTAATCATCATCCAAATTTATCTAATAAAGTTTTGTCAGTTATTTGTGGAAGATCAGGATGTGGAAAAACATATCTATTATTTAAAATTTTAACGACTCCAAATTTTTTGGATTATAACAATCTTATAATTTATACAACAACGGCAGAACAACCCGTCTATCAATTTTTAAAATATGGATTTGAAAATAATCTTAAAAAAACAGCAATTGCTTCATTATTCAAAGAATATGAAAAATCTGAAGATGAAGAAGAAATAAGTTCGTGGTGTGAAGAAGCAGCAAAAAATAATCAGTTAGTAGAATCTAATAAAAATAACCATATAAAAATACAATTAATAGATGATAGTGGTAATATGCAAGATCCTAGTAAACTAGATAAAACAATGAAACATTGTGTAATTTTTGATGATTGTGTTAATGATAGAAATCAGTCAGTTCAGAGAAATTATTTCACAAGAGGTAGACATAATAACTGTAGTGTATTTTATTTAACACAAAGTATGTATTCATTAGACGGAAGTGTTATTAGAAAGAATGCAAATATATTTATACTATTTGAAATAAATGCAAGAAACTTAAGTGATTTGTTAAGAGATTTATGTGTAAGAAATAAAGATGAATTTAAACAATCGTGTAACAATGCTTGGTCAAAAGATTATGGCTTCATTACAATTAATATTGATAAAAAAATTCATGAAAGAGTTATAGAAAATATTTTCGCGGAGTGATAAAAATATACAAATATAGTGTTATAATATTTTTTTATTTTATGTATATATCAAATTTGTCTATCTTAGAAATTAGAAAATTAAAAAGGTTCAGTAGTTATTCCATCAGGTAAAATTTTTCTTTTATCATCAAATGGATCTAATGCTAATTTATGTTCTTCTTTTAAATACATTTTATGTTTCTTTGAATTAAGTCTATAATTACATGCTGTTTTTATTTCATTATTAAATAATGCATTTTTATAATCTTGAAATGTTATTTGATTAGCCACTGATGCCTTTGAAATTCCTTTTAATGTTTTATGTGTTTTAATATTATTAGTTGTATCATAACAGTAACATTTAGATTTTAAAAATATAGCTTCTGTTATGAAATCTTCATTTCCTTCTAATTCATCTTTTACTTTACATAAATCAGAAGGATGAATGATATCTTTTATTTTATTAATTTCTTCATCAAGTGTAGAATTATACGGTATTGTTAATTCTAAGAAAACAGAATCGGTATCTGTAAAGTGTAATTTATAGTTTTTGCCATAAGCAGGTGCTAAATAATCATATATAAATCTATACATAAATAGTTTAGCTAATTCTAATATAGTGAAACCAATGAAATTAAACTTATCATGTTTTACGCTGATTCGACGTAAATGTACAGCACATAGTTCATCACTAAATCTAGTAGTTCTTTTATATGTAGGTTTCCTTGTTAAATTTTGAAACCTATCTTTATCATAAACTATTTCAATATTTTGTCTATTACGCACATTTTCTAAAGTCTTACCATAAAATGCATTATTCATTAATTTGAAGAACACGTTTCCAAAATCATCTTTATTTCTTTTAGCTATTTTGCGTTTTTCAATATTGAACTCTATATAATTTTTTAACCACCTAGATTTTTGATAAAATAATTTTCGATGTATTTTGGTGAGAATCATTCCATGATCTAAATACCAATCTAGCATTCTTCCTTCAACAACATACTTTCCTTTATTGCTTTGTGTTAACATAAGTTTTTTTGTTGGTCTGTATTTTTTAGGAATTAAAGATTTTTGATAATCTGAAAAATCTTCTATATTAGGAATTTTGTTTTCTGGACAGAAAGGATAATATTTTGTTGCGTCTTTTATATAATCAGGGTATACTAAATCAACTTCATATATATAACCATGATTATAATTTCCATCATATGTTTTTTGATAATCTAGAATATTACACCATGTCATTTCACCTGTTGGTAATTCTTGTATCATGCAAGAAGAATATAAGCTATTAAAATCATAATATAACAAATAGTTTTCTCTCATGAATTCATCAATTGCTTTTTCACGTTCTACTCCTTCTCGTTTCGTTCGAAAAATTTCTAATTTTTTTTCTTTTTCTTCTGGAGATAAAGGTTTCATTATTCCATATTCTTGTGGATTTACTTTCTTATTATAACATTTAACATATCTATTACCTAAAACTGATGAAACTCCACCTCTAATTCCAGATTCAAAAAATAATAATTTATCATACGTATTTTCTTTATAATGTTTAAGTTTAACATTTGTATGTTTTAATCCTGCTAACCATGTTAAACCTGGTGTAGAATAACAATAACATGGATCTATTCCGTAATATTCTAAACACATATCACGAAAGTTTTCAAAAAGATCAGCTAGTATTAATACATCTATCTGTAGATATTTCATTGTATAATCATACATTGTTTTACAATTTAACTCTCTCCAATTCTTTTCAGCTTCTGCATAGTCTTCGTCAGATAATTTTGATTGTTTTAATGTTGATTTAAATTTATTTATTGGAGGAAGTTGTTCTTCTTCCATAATTTTATTCACAGAATTAAAATCTCCAGTTATGTACTCATACGGAAATATTCCTTTTAAAGGTTTTAAATTATATTTATTTAATATTTTACATTGTTCAGATTTCAAAGTTTTTCCCATAACATCTAATGAATAAGGAGTAAAAAATCTAAATGCATCTAAAATTCTAATACAACCTAATTGCATTGAAAAATATTCTTCCTCTGTTTTACATAGTACATTTATTTGTTGTTGTTGTAATTTTTCAGATGAAAATAAATCTTTCATTACTAGATGGAAATCATATTTAGAACCATTATAGAAATATAAAGGAACAAAGTTATATTTAAATTTATTAGCATTAAGATTACAAGAATTATGTGCTGCACCTCTATATAATCCATTTAGATGATCATGATCTTTTACCTTGACGGCAGAGCCGTCGCTTCGCCTATCAAGATATCTACCTTTGCCATTTTTATAATTTTTTGTAAATTCTCTTCCACAGTAATAACATTTTGTTTCATTAATAAAATTTAATTTTTCTTTTTCTGTTAATGGCATCATCGGTATATTTGTTTCAAGCAATTGCGAAAAACGTCCTTGTAATTCTTCTACTTTCTTTGTAAACATTTCTGAACTATCTTCACCATAGTATTGATAATATTCTGATTTAAATAATTCAGGATAATTTGAATGAATGTACATTCCCCAACATAATGGTTTTTGTTCAAATAAATATTTTTCTTTACTTTGTTCAGATGCACTTTTTTCATAATTAAAAACCGAAGGTTCTAATTGGCCCGTACCATTTTCAGAATTATCATTTTTAGAATCGGGTGAAGCCCTGGAACTTTCCGTGTTATTTTGTGTCATATTAACATTATATGCTTCAAAATCACAATAAATAGTAAAGGGTACTTTATTTTTAAAATACCATTTATTATATTCTAAATAATCATCTTTAGGAAAAGTATTTTGAACTGCTTCGTTTTGTTGACAATTCTCCAAATGTCTATTCATTTCTTCTAAAGTTCTAAAACTTGTCATACATTGAAGACAAGGAAAATTTTTATTATCTGAAGTTTTTGTAAATATAGAAACATCTTTACACAATATAAAATGACCCTGATAATATAATATATTCGCTTGTGCTGGTTGTTTTGACTGTTCTAGTTTTTCAAATTCATCTTTATATATTTCATGTGTTTCATTAATTTCTTTTGTAATATTAAATGTATTTTGATAATAATTTTGATTTAATATTTGTAGCTGATAAATATATTCTTTATCATATTGTTCTTTATATTGTTGTAGACATTTTTTTAAACATTCATTTAATCGGAGCGAAGCTCCTCTGGCTTTAGCCGATTCTTTATTTTCTTCATTATTTAATTCTTTATTATTTAATTTTTTATTATTTTCTTCATTTAATTTTTGAATTGTTTCTATCTTATTTTGATATTTATGGTGATATTCTTGTAGTAACATTTTTGTTTGTTGTTGATAATCTATTTTACATTTTTGTAAACTTTCATTTAAATTTTCTAATTTTTGTTGATATTCTGAAGATAAAGATGAATATTTGTAATTATAATCATCAGTACGTCCTTTATAATTATTATGATTAATCATTATTGGTGATAGTGTTTTAACAAGTTCAAATTTTTCAGTACATATTATTTTTCCTTGGTAAAAAATATTATGATGCATGTAATTTCCTCTATCATTATATACTATTTCTGATTGGCATAAATTTTTATTATTCAAATAAAATTTTTTTGAATCTGAGTAAAGTGGAGTAATTTTACCAATAGAAACATAATTCACATTTAATTCAAAAACATTTACTTCTATTAAATTTTTATTCTTTTTATGAAACTTTTTTAACCTATTATAATCATATGGAAATTCATCTAAGCCATCAGAAAGATCAAATTCATTTATGTATTCTTCTTTATTATAATGACTTAGTCTTTCTTTATGATATTCTGCAGGATGTAAATGTGCTATAATACTCCACAGAAAACAATAATCATCTTCATTTTTTATGTTGATTATTTGTGGTGAACTGAAAGGTAAAGGAACATAACTACCACCAGTATTATTTTTATATTTATCAATTACTATTTTCTTAGATAGTATTTTAACAAATCTCCAACCAGATTCACGTAACTGGGCTTCAATTATACAATTTTCTAATTTAAGTATCATCGATTGAAATATGGGTTGTATATTATTTACATTATGAATTTCTTGTGACTTTGTAAAATGTCCTTGTATT
Source organism: Prostheceraeus crozeri (assembly GCA_907163375.1). Classification (NCBI taxonomy): domain Eukaryota; kingdom Metazoa; phylum Platyhelminthes; order Polycladida; family Euryleptidae; genus Prostheceraeus; species Prostheceraeus crozeri. The sequence goes on along the minus strand of CAJQUW010000199.1, from coordinate 252,740 downwards.
ATTTCTTCAGGAATTCCATCAGGTCCATTTTTTGTATAAAGTACTTCTACATTCATATAACATTTGAAAGATTTCTTAAATATATTATAAAAGTTGGTTAGAATATCAGAAAAAGTTTCATCGGTTTCATTATATTCAAAAGACTGATTAAATAAATATTTTATATTTGCTAAGGCTTCATCGTTACGTTCAGCTTCATCAAATTCATCAGTATCGCTAAATAAATATCTTCCATCTGTTACGGGCGAAGCCCTAGAACCTTCGGTTTGTATGGTCTCATCTTCACTATTAAAAACTTTTTTATATTCCGAATGTGAATAATCATCAAACATTTTTTTAACTTTTATATCAGTAGGCAATGTTTCTAGATAGTTTTTATAACTATTTAATTTTAATATATTTCCTTCATCAACTCGTTCTACATTTTGTAAATGCAATTTACTATTTAAATGAGATTGATAACTTCTTTTTGTTTGCAATTTTTTTTTACATAAGTTACAATAAAACTTGGTATTTTCCATTTTTTTTATTTTTTTAGAGAAAATTTAAGAAAAAAAATTGTGTTTTAATTTTAGATATAAACATTCTAATATCAAGGACTTGAGTGTTATTTTATATTATTATATATTTCACGTTCTTTAGTTATTTTTTTCTTTATCACATTAAGTTTTATCATATTAAGTTTTATCATATTAAGTTTTATCTTATTAAGTTTCATCATATAACGTTTTATCAAAAGATAATTTAAATTTTTTTTCACTAACTATTGATTCATCATCATCATCATAAATTGTTTCTTCATCATCATCATAAATTGTTTCTTCATCATCATAAATTACACTTTTTGGTATAGGATGCCCTTTCATGATAGGATACCATTCTCTTATTGGAATATCTAACTCTAAATTACATCTTTTATCTGATAATAATATAATAGAGAAAAATATTGGTCTTTGATCTCTTTTGGAAAATTTAATAACACCACCATAATCTGAATCACTTTTAGTTTTTGTTAAAGATGATAAAATTTTAAATTGATTAGATGTAAATCCTAATTTAAATTTTGTAGACCCGACACATAGTTGTCTAACAGTATCTTCAACTATGCCATCATTATTATTTTCAATTGTAAGAAAATGAAATTTAGATAAATTTTTATAATTACTAATATTTTTATAATCTTTTTTACCATTTACACCTTTTTCAGATGTTACAGTATCATCATTATTATCATAAGATTCTTTAAGATCGGGCAAAGCCCTAGAACCTTCGGTTCGTTTATTATGATTATGGTCATTGTTAATAGTATAAGGTGTAGTCCACATATAAATTTTCTCTTGTTGAGCTAAACCATTCATATAAGATTTTAACAAATTAATATTTAAGTTTGAATATAATCCTATATACGTATCATCATCATATCTTTGCGGCTTTTCTAATGTTTCTTGTTTATAAATTGTGTCTCTATAATAAACTTGACATAATAATTCTTCATTATGTTTTTTACTCTCTATGTGAATGTTATATTGATTTTGTTCATCAACAAATAATCTAATTTTTTCTTTGGAAAAAGATTTTAATTTTTTAACTAATTCTTTAATATTAATATAATTAATAATTTTAGTTTCTATCCAATCAGTATTACTAATCGGCAAAACTGCTCTAATAAAACCATAAACATTATTATGACCTATTATAACCATATTTTCTTTATTTAATTCCACATAAGCTACATCATTATATTTACTAACAATCTCCATAAATTTAATAAATGGATCACCTGGAAAAATACAATAATTGGTTTCTATAGAAGGTAAACCTTTAGTCTGTTCTCTAAATATTTCGGCTTGTAATTGAAATAAAATATTAACATCTATACATGGATTTGTAATAGTATTATTATTATTATTATCAAAACATTTATTTTCAAATCCCGTTGATCTCGTCGAATAAGAAGAACAGGATGATGCGGACGAATATAATTTTTTTAAATTTGGGGTTTCCATTTTTTTATTTTTATTAGAAAAAATTTTATTTTTTTATTGTTAAAAAATGATGTTACCAAATGTTGGTGGAGGTGCATATATCCCGAATAATCGTGAATTAGAAATAGAGATAGAAAATTATATTATGAAAACTGGAGACGTTTTATCTGGTCCATTGCATCTTTCCATTCTTCCACAACAAAATACAGAGTTAACAAATAAACAATATGTTGATGCACAAATAAATGACTTAAAAGAAAAATATATAAACGATGTTTTGGTTCCACTGATGAATGAATTGAAGTTGCTTAAACTTAATGACAAATCATTAAACGAAAAATTATTAAAACTTGATAAAAAGGATAGAGAGCTAGAAGCAGATATAGCAAAACTTTTTAAAAAGATTTCTGAACAATCAAAAATTTTAATATTACTTTCTTTAAATTTAAAATCTGCTGTAATTAAAAATAAACATGAGATAAAAATGTTAAAAGAACAATTAGAAGATGAAATAGAAAATCTACCTGAAAGAATTAAAAAAAATTTAAAGCAGTTACAAACTACATTCCAAAAAAGTGTTGATGAATTGAGTTCTAAAATTACTCAACAAATGAAAAAGATGAATAGAATAATAAATGAAGTAAACTCACTCAATCAAAAAGTTGATAAAATGAAAACTCTTAAAATCAATTTAGAAAATGAATTAAAGAAAAATTTACAAGAAAACTCTAAAGAAAATAAAGAACAGTTAGATGCTGTTAAAAGACAATTAGATGTTCTTAAAATTAAGTTAAATGCTCTTAAAACGGCGTTGAAGATTAATCAGCAGAAAATGCAAGTTAATAGAAGAGAAATTAAAGTACATCACACGCTGCTTGACGCAATAGATAAAGTGCAACAGGCAATTAATAAAGTTATCTCGAAGTTGTTGTCCATTCACAAACGTAAATCTTAACACGTAGATATTTTTCCCAAAAGTCAAATTTAATCCTAAAAAATGCCTATAATTTATAAACACAATCTTAAACATTTTGCTTCAAATCAAAAAATTGCTCATGAACCACGTATGAATCCTGTTTATCATTATGATAATAGAGAAACAGTCGGAACAGAAAAGTTCCTAGGCACCGCAGGTGCCGTTCACACGGAAGGAGCTGGGATCTTCTCTAGTATTGGTAGTATCGTTAACTTAATTAAAAATAATAAAGATTTGATTACATCTGCTGCAAAAGGAGCAGCTGCTATAGGTAGTACAGCTAGTGCAATATCAAATGCTGTCAAGTCTCAAAACGAATTAAAACAACTAGAAGCTATTCGTAAACTTAGGAATGATTCCGAAGAACTAAAAAAATTAAAAAAACTTTCAGATGAAACAAAGAACAAAATTGCTAACATAGCTGTTGATGGTGATAGTAAACATAATGAAAATAAAAATAATAAAAAAACAATTGAAGAAATAAGAGGTAATGGCGTGAGCAGCAACCTTCGGTCTAACCAGCAAAGCTGTAGCGGAGCTGGTCTAGCAAAATTCTAAAATTATATTTTAGTAAAAATTTTTTTCTATCTGTGAGAAAAACAAAAAGTCAAATTATTTTTTATAAAAATGTCTTCGCTTATCGAAAATAAATTTAGATTAGATGATCCTCCGTTCACCAGCTACAATCAAAAAAAGAATGACTATATAAGAATTGCTATGAATCCCGGATCTTCCAGTAGAGTAAACACTGGAGGTGATTTAATTTTTGAAGTTGATAATCAGCAGAGCTATTTATATTTACCTGATTCGTTTTTACATTGTGAATATTCTTTATATAGTGATGCTAATTTTACAACACCATTACCAGATAGCGATAATATTACACTAGAAAATAATTTTTTTCCAAGATTATTTACACAAATGCGTTTAGATGTTGCAACTCAAAATATAGAAACAATAAGTGATTCTCCAGGTGTAATTGATACAATGCTTAGATTTATAACAATTGGTGAAAATAATAAAAAGTATGAAATCGAAGGTTGGTTTCCTGATACTAATGATGGTATAATTGTTGATGATTTAACTCACGCTGGAACAGATGCAGCAGGAATTGCGAAAGATGTAGAAAATATTGCAAAACATTTAAATAAAACAAATAATGAAGCATATAAAGAAAGACGTGAATTTAACAAGAAAAGTAAACAGACAGTTAATTGGTCATTGTCTCCATTATTCGGATATTTAGATTATGATAAAATATCATATCAATTAAAATTTAAATTAATAATTCATCGTACAGCAAATAATGAATTAATCTTTTTTGGTAAGACTGGGAAAAAAGCATATTTAAAAATTGATAGACTTGAATGGTGGATTAAGCATATTACTCCTAGTTTAGAGGTTGAAACAGCTATTGCAAAAAGATTAAATACTAACAAACCAATTCCAGTAAATTTTCTAAAGCGTACTGCTAGTTCAGTAACTTTTTCCGAACAAAGATTTAACTGGCATTTTACTAGAACTGCGAATACTCCAAGATATTTATTACTAACATTTCAAAGAAATAATTCTCCAAGTTTTGATAAGAACAACAATATTTTTCATATTAATACAATTCGAAGTTTACAAGTTTCATTAAATCAAACCCGATATCCAATTGATCCATTAAGATTCGATGATACCAATAATCAATTTATGGAAGGATATGATTGTTATCGAAATCTTTGTACAGAATTTGGAGTTGAACCACAATTAACTCCTGGAGATTGGAGACATTTATATCCTGTTTTCTGTTTCGATTTAAGTGCACAATCTGAAGATATTATTAAAAATGGTTGTGATGTAACAATTAATATTGAAAAGAAAGATTCCACAACTTCATTGATGGCTTATGGTTTATTGCTAGAAGATGTAAAATATTCTATTGAAATTCTTAATGGAAAGATGGTAAGGATAGGCTAAAGCCAGAGGAGCTTCGCTCCGATAAGTTAATTAAAATTTTTTCATAACTAGAATAGATTAAAATTTTTGGTAACTTAAAATTTTTTGGTAACTTAAAATTTTTCATAACTAGAATAGATTAAAAAAATTCTTAACTTATAATTTATTCATAACTAGAATAGATTAAATTTTTGATAACTTAAATTTTTTTTATTAAAAATGTCGCAAGCGAAAAGTAATAATAATAAAACTGTTGAATTAAAATTACGTAATATTATTGACAAAAATACCCCTAAAACTATTACGATTAACAAAAAAAAGTATTACATAAGTAAACCAATGATAGAGAATATTCAATTACAAGAAGAAAAGAATGGCGGGATTCTCCCATTAATTCCACTAATAATAGGTGGCATAGCTGCAGCAGGAAGTGTTGCAGGTGGGACAGCTGGTATTGTCCAAGCAGTAAATAAAAATAAATCAGAGAAGGCAGCATTAGAAGAACAAAAACGACATAATAGAGAGTTAGAGAAAGTTGCTAGGGGTGAAGGAGTAGTAGATAATTTTATTAGTAAATTAAAATTAGTTGATGAAGGAAAACGAGTTCTTAAAAATATTCTCCACAATATTAATGATTTAATTGAAATTAAAGAAACTAAGGATGGTTCTGGAATATATCTAAGTCCTAGTATGATAAGGTAATAACCTCAGAACCTTTGGTTCTTTTCGGTAAAACTTTTATTTTATCTTTTAAATTTTTTTATCTTTTAAAATGAATTCTACAAATTCCGAAAATTTAACTAAATTAAAAATTTCTAATTTAGATTTATTGAATTATCTATTAAGCAAAAATAAAAACTCAAATTGTCAGCATATTGGAGGTGACAAGAACAAAGTTCCATACCACTTCGGTGGTGATATACAAAAAACATTAGAAAACTTTCCTGGATTTATTTGGAGTAAATATTCGAAAGAAAAACATCTTCCTGGTCATTCATATACTGGTCCAGGAACTCGATTAGATATAAGACTAGATGAGAATAATAATCCGAAACCAGGTGAAGAACCAATAAATAGAGTAGATGCCGCAGCTTACACGCATGATTTAGCTTATCGAAACCATGATCTAAGTTCTCGACATGCAGCTGATAAGAAGATGATTCAAGAATTAGATAGTATTCAAAATCCTACATTTAGAGACAAAATTGAAAGAATGTTTGTTAAGAAAGCTTTACAAGCTAAAATATTATTCGGACAGGGTTTAAATGAAACGACAGCAAAGCTGTCTGAGAGCAACGCTCGAACCTACGCCTCCGAAATTCATAAAGAATACAGAAGGCCTAAATATTTATTGAAGGTAAAAGTATTTAATAAAGATGATATTTGGAGTGCTGATCTTATTCATATGCCGAATGAAAGGGACTACAAATACGCATTGACCGTTATAGATTTATATACACGATACGCTTGGGTAAAGCCTTTAAAAAATAAAAGTGGTCTTTCAGTTAAATATGCGTTTGAAGAAATCTTTAAAGAAAGTAAGAGAAAGCCAAGGAAATTGTTTGTTGATAAAGGGTCGGAATTTTATAACAGAAACGTTCAGCCACTATTTGAAACTGTTTATTCAACTGAAAACGCAGGAAAAGCTGTAGTGATAGAAAGATTCAATCGGACGTTAAAAAAAAAAATTTTCAAAAAGTTTACTCAGCAAGGAAATCAGAATTGGTTGAGGATATTACCAAGAGTTGTAGAAGAGTACAATAATAAAGTTCATTCTGGTATTGAAGAAACTCCAAAGAATGCTTCTGTCGACCCTGATTTGATAAGAAAAAAATATTCGAGAATAATAATTTGAATGAGAGTAATCCGAATTTGCAGAAACTTAAGCCGAAATTTAAAATTGGAGATAGAGTTAGAATATTTAAATATAAGAATAAATTTGAAAAAGGCTTCGTCGGATACTGGACGAAAGAGATATTTGAAATTTCTAAAATAAATCAAAGTTATCCGTTTACTTATGAAATTAAAGATTTAGATAATGAGGATATCAGAGGCCGTTTTTATCAAAATGAATTACAACGAACTGAGCTTTAGCTTTTTAATTATCATTATTATTATTATTATTTTTATTATTCAATTCTAACATAATATCAAGAAATGATACTCCTTTTTGTAATTTAAATAAAACATAAAGACATAATTGACCACAGTAAGTAGTTCCCGGTTTTTGAATTTGAAATGTATTATAAGTTCCATTTTCAAGTAATTTTTTAACTTCGTTTGTAGGTGGAAGACCGTATGAGTCAAAATAGTAATTATCTCCATTTTTATTAGACATACCTGCTGACCAATGTACGCCTTTTTCATCTGACGTATGGAGATTGGTTACGAAATTTACAGTTATTGATGGAACTTTGTTCCGGGAACTGAAGTTTCCTGTTGGCTTATTTTTTAGGAATTGTAATTCGTCTCTCATTAGAACATGAAAATTCTTTATTCCTAATTCATTTGCGATTTTCTTTAGGTCGAAATTTGTCGTAGTTTGCGTTCCATATAATTTAAAAAACTTATTTATGTTGCTCATTTTATAATAAAAAAATTTCTTAAGGGACCCCTAGAAGACAGAAGGGAGGGGGTAGCAGAACTACGTTCATATGATATTGAAGGATATATTCTTGCTGTCTCTTCCACTTTTGTTTCTTCCCCTATTAAAGAAATATTATTAGTCACATGATATATTTTAAAAACCTGAAAGATGGATAAAATTCATGAATTTGAAATTCTCAACTTTTATGATTTTCGGTGTCCTTGAACGGTCATGATTTTGGGGGTGAAAATTGTAATTCTCAAATTTTGAGATTCTTAACTTTTATGATTTTTTCGGTGTCCTGGAACGGTCATGATTTGAGCAAGAAAATGATCATAATCACAAATTTGAGATTCTTAACTTTTATGATTTTCGGTGTCCTGGAACGGTCATGATTTAAGGGGGGTAAAAATTGTAATTCTCAAATTTGAGATTTTGAAAAATTTGAAAATTGGGTATTTTTAAAAACGCCCAAATCGGAGCGAAGCTCCTCTGGCTTTAGCCGATTTATGAATTTAGGTCTTCATAACCTGAAAAAAGGTTCAAATTCATGAATTTATGTCGTTTTTAAAAATGTCATTTTTTGAAAAAATGGTACTTTTTGAATGGACTAAATTCATGTATTTAAGTCTTAATAACCTGAAAAAGGGTTCAAATTCATGAATTTATGTCGTTTTTAAAGATACTATTTTTTTGAATTTTATGGTGTCCTGGAACGGTCTAAATTCATGCATTTAGGTCTTAAAAACCTGAAAAAGGGCCAAAATTCATGAATTTATGTCGTTTTTAAAGATACTATTTTTTTGAATTTTATGGTGTCCTGGAACGGTCTTTTGCCCATTACTTATGATATCTTCATCATCTAAATCTCTGATTTCGTAAGTGATCGGATAAGTTTGATTTATTTTACAAACTTCAAATATCTCTTTCGTCCAATAGCCAATAAAACCTTTTTCAAATTTATTTTTATACTTAAATATTCTAACTCTATCTCCAATCTTAAATTTCGGCTTACGTTTCTGTACATTCGGATTATTCTCATTCGAATAATTATTTTCGAATATTTTCTTTCGTATCAAATCAGGATCGTCAGAAGCATTCTTTGGAGTTTCTTCAATACCTGAATGAATCTTATTATTATACTCTTCTACAACTCTTGGTAATATCTTCAACCATTTCTGATTTCTTTGCTCAGTAAATTTTTTGAAAATTTTATTTTTTAATGATCTATTGAATCGCTCAATTACTACAGCCTTTCTAGCATTTTCAGTTGAATAAACAGTTTCAAATAGTGGCTTTACATTTCTGTTATAAAATTCCGACCCTTTATCAACAAACAATTTTTTGGCTTTCCATTACTTTCTTTATAGATTTCTTCAAACGCATATTTAACTGACAGACCACTTCTATTTTTTAAAGGCTTTACCCAAGCGTATCGTGTATATAAATCTATAACGGTCAATGCGTATTTATAATCTTTTTCATTCGGCATATGAATAAGATCAGCACTCCAAATATCATCTTTATTAAATACTTTTACTTTCAATAAATATTTAGGCCTTCTATATTCCTTGTGAATTTCGGACGCATAGCGTCCTAGGTCATTCGACATTTCAGACGCGTAGGTTCGAGCGTTGCTCTCAGACAGCTTTGCTGTCGTTTCATTTGCTGACGGATCAATACCCTGACCGAATAATATTTTAGCTTGTAAAGCTTTCTTAACAAACATTCTTTCAATTTTGTCTCTAAATGTAGGATTTTGAATACTATCTAATTCTTGAATCATCTTCTTATCTGCTTCATGTCGAGAACTTAGGTCATGATTTCGGTAAGCTAAATCATGTCTGTAAGCTGCGGCATCTACTCTATTTATTGGTTCTTCACCTCGTTTTGGATTATTATTTTCATCTAGTCTTATATCTAATCGAGTTGCTGGACCGGTATATGAATGACCAGGAAGATGTTTTTCTTTCGAATATTTACTCCAAATAAATCCAGGAAAGTTTTCTAATGTTTTTTGTATGTCACCTCCAATATGCTGACAATTTGAGTTTTTATTTTTGTTTAATAGATAATTTAATAAATCTAAATTAAAAATTTTTAATTTAATTAAATTTTCGGAATTCGTAGAATTCATTTTTAAAGATAAAATAAAAGTTTTACCGAATCAGACCAAAGGTCCTGAGGTTATTACCTTATCATACTAGGACTTAGATATATTCCAGAACCATCTTTAGCTTCCTTCATTTCAATTAAATCATCAACATTGTGGAGAATATTTTTAAGAACTCGTTTTCCTTAATCAACTAATTTTAATCTACTAATAAAATTATCTACTACTCCTTCTCCCTTAGCAACTTTCTCTACCTTTCTGTTATGACGTTTTTGTTCTTCTAATGCTGCCTTCTCTGATTTATTTTTATTTACTGCTTGGACAATACCAGCTGTCCCACCTGCAACACCTGCTGCTGCCTCCTATTATTAGTGGAATTAATGGGAGAATTCCACCATTCTTTTCTTCTTGTAATTGAATATTCTCTATCATTGGTTTACTTATCTTATACTTTTTTATGAATCGTAATAGTTTTAGGGGTATTTTTGACAGCAATATTACGTAATTTTAATTCAACAGTTTTATTATTATTACTTTTTGCGTGCGACATTTTTAATAAAAAATTTTAAGTTAGGAAAAATTTTAAGTTACTAAAAAATTTTAAGTTACCAAAAATTTTAAGTTATCAAAAATTTTAAGTTAAGAATTTTTTAATCTATTCTAGTTATGAAAAAATTTTGATCTATTCTAGTTATGAAAAATTCTTAAGTTACCAAAAATTTTAAGTTAAGAATTTTTAATCTACTCTATTATTGAAAAAAATAATGAATTAATCCTAGCCATCTTTCCATTAAGAATTTCAATAGAATATTTTACATCTTCTAGCAATAAACCATAAGCCATCAATGAAGTTGTGGAATCTTTTTTTTCAATATTAATTGTTACATCACAACCAGTCTTGATAATATCTTCAGATTGTGCACTTAAATCGAAACAGAAAACAGGATATAAATGTCTCCAATCTCCAGGAGTTAATTGTGGATCAACTCCAAATTCTATACAAAGATTTCGATAAGAATCATATCCTTCCATAAATTGATTATTGGTATCATCGAATCTTAATGGATCAATTGGATCAATTGGAGATCGGGTTTGAGTTAATGAAACTTGTAAACTTCGAATTGTATTAATATGAAAAAGATTATTGTTCTTATCAAAACTTGGAGAATTATTTCTTTGAAAAGTTAATAATAAATATCTTGGAGTATTCGAAGTTCTAGTAAAATGCCAGTTAAATCTTTGTTCGGAAAAGTTACTGAACTAGCAGTACGCTTTAGAAAATTTACTGGAATTGGTTTGTTAGTATTTAATCTTTTTGCAATAGCTGTTTCAACCTCTAAACTAGGAGTAATATGCTTAATCCACCATTCAAGTCTATCAATTTTTAAATATGCCTTTTTTCCAGTCTTACCAAAAAAGATTAATTCATTATTTGCTGTACGATGAATTATTAACTTAAATTTTAATTGATATGATATTTTGTCATAATCTAAATATCCGAATAATGGAGACAATGACCTATTTACTGTCTGTTTACTTTTCTTGTTAAATTCACGTCTTTCTTTATATGCACTATTGTTTGTTTTATTTAAATCATTTGCAATATTTTCTACATCTTTCGCAATTCCTGCGGCATCTGTTCCAGCGTGAGTTAAATCATCAACAATTATACCATCATTAGTATCAGGAAACCAACCTTCGATTTCATGCTTTTTATTATTTTCACCAATTGTTACAAATCTAAGCATTGTATCAATTACACCTGGAGAATCACTTATTGTTTCTATATTTTGAGTTGCAACATCTAAACGCATTTGTGTAAATAATCTTGGAAAAAAATTATTCTCTACTAATGCAATATTATCGCTATCTGGTAATGGTGTTGTATAATTAGCATCACTATATAAAGAATATTCACAGTGCAAAAAGGAACCAGGTAGATATTTATAACTTTGCTGATTATCAACTTCAAAGACTAAATCTCCTCCAGTATTTACTCTACTGGAAGATCCGGGATTCATAGCAATTCTTATATAGTCATTCTTTTTTTGATTATAACTGACGAACCGACGATCGTATAATCTAAATTTATTTTCGATAACTGAAGACATTTTTATAAAAAATAATTTGATTTTTTTGTTTTTCTCATACACAGAAAAATTTTACTAAAAAATTTTACTAAAAAAATTTACTAAAAAAATTTTACTAAAAAAATTTTACTAAAAAAATTTACTAATAAAAATTTACTAAAAAATTTGCTAAAATAATTTTAATAAAAAGTTTTACTAAAAAAATTTTACTAAAATAGATATTAGAATTTTGCTGGACCATTGCCTCTTATTTCTTCAATTGTTTTTTCATTATGTTTACTATCAGACGGAGTACTACTCCTAAAGGTTTCACCTGCCACAGCTATGTTAGCAATTTTGTTTTTTGTTTCTTCTGAAAGTTTTTTTAATTTTTTTAGTTCTTCAGAGTCATTCTTAAGTTTACGAATAGTTTCTAGTTGTTTTAATTCGTTTTGAGACTTAACAGCATTTGATATTGCACTAGCTGTACTACCTATAGCAGCTGCTCCTTTTGCAGCAGATGTAATCAAATCTTTATTATTTTTAATTAAGTTAACGATACTTCCAATACCAGAAAATATACCATCTCCTTCTTTTTGAATAGTTTCTACATTGTTATAATGATAAACAGATTTCATAGATGGTTCATGAGCAATTTTTTTATTTGAAGCAAAATTTTTAAGATTGTGTTTATAAATTATAGGCATTTTTCAGGAATAAATTTGACTTTTGGGAAAAAATATTTACGATTGATTAGTAACCTGAGGACCTTTGGTCCGATCGGCTAAGTTTGTGAATGGACAACAACTTCAAGATAACTTTATTAATTATCTGTTGCACTTTATCTATTGCGTCAAGTAGCGTGTGATGTACTTTAATTTCTTTTTCAGTCACTTCTAATTTTTTCTCACTTTTCTTTAATTCTGTTTTTAAGGCATTCAATTTAACTTTAAGAACATCTAACTGTTCTTTATTTTCTTTAGAGTTTTCTTGTAAATTTTTCTTTAATTCATTTTCTAAATTGATTTTAAGAGTTTTCATTTTATTAACTTTTTGATGAAGTGAGTTTACTTCATTGATTATTCTATTCATCTTTTTCATTTGTTGAGTAATTTTAGAACTTAATTCATCAACACTTTTTTGGAATGTAGTTTGTAACTTATTTAAATTTTTTTAAATTCTTTCAGGAAGTTTTTCTATTTCATCTTCTAATTGTTCTTTCAATAATTTTATCTGATGTTTATTTTTTATTACAACAGATTTTAAATTTATAGAAAGTAATATTAAAATTTTTGATTGTTCTGAAATCTTTTTAAAAAGTTTTGCTATATCTACTTCTAGCTCTCTACCCTTTTTATCAAGTTTTAATAATTTTTCGTTTAATGAATTGTCATTAAGTTTAAGCAAGTTTAATTCAATCATCAGTGGAACCAAAACATCGTTTATATATATTTCTTTTAAGTCATTGATTTGTGTATCAACATATTGTTTATTTGTTAACTCTGTATTTTGTTGCGGAAGAATAGAAAGATGCAATGGACCAGATAAAACGTCTCCAGTTTTCATAATATAATTTTCTATTTCTATTTCTGATTCACGATTATTCGGGATATATGCACCTCCACCAACATTTGGTAATATCATTTTTTAACAATAAAAATAATTTTTTTTATATAATGAGAAAAAAAATTTTCTAACAAAAATAAAATTTTTTCTAATAAAAATAAAAAATGGAAATGTCTGAAATTTGTCAAGTTTGTAAGATGCGTTTTTTAAATCAAACGCTATTATATTCTTATATGAAAAACACACCATGTGGTATGCATATGAATCAATTTCAAAAAAATATTCAGCATAATAATAATATTCAATATAATAATATTCAACCGGAGCAGCCATTACAAAGGTTAAAGCATTTATTTATTTCAGATCAAGGGCAAAATCTTTATACTGCTAGAAAAAATACACCTAGACAAAATACACCAAGACAAAATAATAATATATATTTAGCACAAAATGATAATAATTATTTAGCACAAAATAATAATAGTTATTTAGCATAAAATAATAATAATTATTTAGCACAAAATAATAATGTAGCACAAAATAATTATGTTGATAAAAATCAATTTGTAGAATACAATAACAAAAAAATATGTTCCGTATGAAATAAAAATATAACTTCCAAAAATTTTGCACGTCATTTAAAATGATGTGAACAACCAGAAGGTTAAAAAAGATAAAATAGATAAACTGAAAGATCAGCTATGTCGTAATTTAATAAATATTTTACAAGTCAAGGAATTACTAATCATTATAATTCTTGTATAAGTTCTACAAGACAATGTACAAGTTGTCAAATTACTAAACCTAAGACAGAGTTTTATGATAGTAAATATCAGTGTAAGGATTGTTTAAAAGAAAAAGTAAAATGTAGAGGTTTCTAAAAAATTATATTGAAGAAAAAATTTCCGTGACATGTAACACTTTGTCCAAAACTTAATCAAGATCTTAATCAAGATATTTATCAAAATTTTAATCAACATAATAATACAAATCTTATTTAACATATTAATCCAAATCTTAATCAACATAATAATATGAATAATTTTGATTTAGGATTAAGTTATTAAAATAGACTTCTATATATATATATATATTAAAATAGTTGCATTTCTACTAAAATAGTCTTAAAGATATAAAAATAATTTTTTTTTATAAAGAATAAAATATTATTTTATTAAAATATTCTAAAGCATTCCGGAAGAGAGGAGAGGTTCGGAAAATACCTCTTTTGAGTACGGGAACAAAATTCCGATTTATTTCCTATACATTCCGGAGGTCCTACAGAAGTCAAAAACACTCATAAGAGTGTAAGAATGATAGTCCGGAATTAAAAAATAATAATTCCTAAATTTTTTATTTTAAAAATATTAAATGAATAAAGCGAAAAATTTGGAAGATTTATATTCACCGGTTATAATTAAAAGTAATAAAAGTGATAAAAGTAGTAAAAGTAATAAAAGTAATCTAAGTCGTCATAAATCTCTTAATGCAATTAATGAAATGATAAATAATTATATAAATAACACTGAGTTTCAAGATACACTATCCCCTCAAGATCCGAATCTAAATAAAGACGAAGTAGGATATGTAAAAAATATTAATAATATTGTAGATAATCCTAGATATAATACTATAGGTAATAATATATATAGTAAAAAATATTTAGAAACACCACCAAAAAAAATTTTATCTTTAATTCATCTACTAATAAAAAAATAGCACAATCAGATCTTACACGTCTTTGGTCTTTTTTACAATTTCATAGTATAAAAATATTGTTCGCATGTATTTTAATATTTTTTATTTATCATCTTGTTATATGTATTGGAAATCAATTGGGTTACTTTCTAGCAGAGGAACAAAAGAGGATAAATTTTTATAAACAAGAAATGAATAATTTTCAAGGATGGAAGACTGAAGAGGATAAGAATAAAAATCCACAAGGTAAATTGTATCAAGAAAATTTACATTTCATTGTTTACGGTAAAACTGGAAGTGGTAAGACTACGTTTATTAAAAAATATATAAACGAACATTATAAGGATGAAACACAAGTATATATTTTTTGTAAGCATACTTCTGAGTGGCCAACTTTTACGAACGTTTATAATGATAAACAATTAGAGTATTTAGAAGATATGAATAGTTTCGCTGGTACACCTGAAAATAAATCTTTATTAATTTTAGATGATGTTGCAAGCTTAGCAAAACAAAAAAATATGTCAGAAATACTTACAAAAGGAAGACATCAAAATATTCAAATAGTTGTATTAGCTCAAAAAGCTTGTGATGTGGATAATAAGATTAGAGAAAACATTCAAACATGTTTTACAACTACACAAAATAATGCAGCATTCTTTAATGATCTTAATAAAAATTATAAAATAAATATGCCTTTATCATATTATACACATCATAAATACGGTTTAATACGTGTTGATACTCTAGCTGAACAAATGCAAGTGTATGATAAAGATTTGAATATAGTAATAGATACTGAACGTGAAATATATAATAACTCTCCAGACTTTAATATTGAAATGTATAAGAATGCAAAATATTTATCAGAGGAAGCTATACATAAAATAACTATCTTTTTAGAAAATGAAGCAAAAGAACCAATAACAATTATTTCTGAAACATTTTATTTTTATTTTGATCATTATTTAAATGAAAAATTTCGTATACCAATACCTAATAGATTAACAAATAATAAAACATTAACGTATTTAAAAAATGCAATAGATGATACAAGAAATGCCTTGAAAAGAACAACACCAATAATATCTGAAGCCAAATCTACATTATCTGATGCCAAATCTGCATTAGACGAAGCCAAAATAACATATAATGATATAAAACCATTAATAAATGGTGTTAGTGAAATATTTAATAATTCAACAAATTTATCATAATTTTACAGATATATATTTATATATTTATAATATTTTCCTTATATATATTTTTATAATGAACTAAGAAATATTTTCTAATTTATCTTTTAATTTCTTTTATAATATTTTGTTTCAAATTGTAGATATATGGATAAAGATTTAACTGATTTAATGTTTTTAAATCACAAACTGTTAAATTATCTTTATTAATTAACCACCATAAATTATTGTATGCCAAAAATACTCTAAAACTTCTTAAACAAAGTCTTTTGTTTTAGTATATTTTGGTATACCATGTTTTATTTTATAATCTCTTACAAATTGCATATATTTATGGTGATAATAAAATTTAACTTCTTGTTTTGGTGTAAGAGGATTTGTAGGATGCCTATAATTTTTTAAAACTGGTACATGTTCTATTTTATACTCTTCAAACATTTTTTTATTTTTTATAAAAAAATTTATTAAAACAATTTTACTAAAAAAATCTATTAAAACAATTTTACTAAAAAAGTTTATTAAAAAAAATTACTAAAAAAATATTAAAAAAATTTTACTAAAAAAATATTTTAGAATTTTTTCTTTAAAAATTAAAACACAAATTTTTCTTTAAAAAATTAAAAAAATGGAAAAGTTTTATTGTGTCTTATGTGAAAAAGAGTTGCAAACAAAAAGAAGTTATCAATCTCATTTAAATAGTAAAATGCATTAACAAAATGTAGATTGAGTTGATGAAGGAAATATATTGAAATTAAATAATTATAATAACTATCTGGAAACATTACCTACTGATATAAAAGTTAAAAAAATGTTTGATGATTATTCACATTCGGAATATAAAAAAGTTTTTAATAGTGAAGATGAACATGTACCAGATGGGAGATATTTATTTAGCGATACTGATGAATTTAACGAAATAGATGAATTTGATGAAGCTGAACGAACCGATGAAGCCGTAACAGATATAAAATATTTATTTAATCAGTCTGTTGAATATAATGAAACCGATAAAACTTTTTATGATGTATTAACAAACTTTTTCAAAATATTTAAGAAATCTTTCAAATGTTATATGAATGTAGAAGTACTTTATACAAAAAATGGACCTGATGGAATTCCTGAAGAAATAATACAAGGACATTTTACAAATTCGCAAGAAATTCATAATGTAAATGATATACAACCCATATCTGAATCGATGACACTTAACCCTGTATTTGGCACATTATGTTAGAGTGATCAGAAAAATTATTTTTTGACTTTAACTTGTTAAACATTGTCTATTTGAAGATAAAGTACCATTTGTTTTGCAATATCTGTTTTCTGATAGATTTTATAATTTGTTGCATATATGCAACATTGCCAAATAGAGGTACAAAAACGAAGATTTGTCTTATTTTGATAAACTGCTTTTAGATGTCATCTTTTGATAATTTATAGCATTATTGAATGCAAAACGTCCTAATTTCTGAAGAAATATTGATTATTTGCGTTACCAGTTATTGATACGTATATATATAGGCCTATATTTGGCCCTAATAAACTGTTAACTAAAAATCCAAATTATGCCCAATCAAAAAGTTGTGATTCATACTAGCATCATTTATTATCAAAAACGTCAGTTTGGATTTCTGGGAAGATTTAGCAGTGAAAGTCCTTGAAACAGTTCCTGTCTTTGTTCAAACATAGGCATATACCACATTTGGAACAGTAAATGTAGCTGTAACCGGACACGCATTGGCGGCAACGGTTTCTTTTGTCTCTCACTTCCGGCCAATGACTACGTTGATCCCGCCGTACTTCCGGAATAGGTTTAGCAATTGCTGGTTTCTTGCCACAAATAGGAGGTGGAGACAAGCTTCGTTTGATAGGGCGACCAACAGGACGATGGAGATCCACATCTTTCAAGCACAGCGATTGGGCCACCTGGAGAATAAACTTTCTAAGGCCGAACATTTCCTTCTTTGGCAGCTGCCTTTGGTCACAGTGACGGCGATATAATAGCCACCCATTTATCTTCGCTATATCGACGCAATGGAATATTAGCTTCAAATACCATCTTTTCTTAGGATTCATTTTCGTACGATATAAGGAAATCAGCATATCAGCTAGATCAACCCCTCCCATTGAGGAGTTATAATTAACTATCATGTCAGGACATGTGACGTCAACAAAGGCCTTGGTTTTCCCATCCCAACGACGAACGGTTTGTTTTGCATCGATTTCAGAGAAAGTTGAGCCGACCACAACACATTTGTTGTCATACCATTTCATGAGATGAATTCCACTGTTGAGATCCGTCTTGTAATCAAACGTACCTCTCCCTTGAGCTTTCAACTCTTTTTCTGAAGACAAAGGACAGCTCGCAATTCGATTTGTCCTGAAGGTCGCGGTTGCCAGTATTCCTTCTTCCTTCAGCCGACTCATGAGACCTAACGTGGAGAACCAATTATCAAATAGTATTCGATATCCTTTGTGTCTTGGAACTTCTTTCAACAATTTCATCACGATATCTTCTACTCCGCATTTATCCGTTCCAACACTATTCTTTCCAACATAGAGGAAGAAGTCGTAGATCATCCCTGATTTTCCGGCGCGGACGAAATTCTTGAATCCCCACTTGTGTATTTTCTTTGGCAGATGCTGCAGAATTCCACTTCTCTTCGTCTTAGCAGGAATCATTTGTTCATCTAGAGATTGACATTGCTCCTGTTCCTGGTTAATACAACTCTGACGCACAGCTTGAATAATTGGTTCGACTTTGAATAATTTACCTGAATTTTCATTCTTGGTGGTATTATCGACAACATGCAAATATCGACGAAGAGTTTGATACCGTTTTAGGGCCATGACATCAGCGATGGGACCATACCTAGTTTCGGAAGACCAATACATAGTATAACAAGGTTGGATTATGATTGACATGAGCATATTGATGCCGATGAATTGCTGCATCTCCTTGAAATTTGTTGCTATGCTCTTCCCGGCTTCCTGCATGCTGTACAAGTTTGTCTGCTCAACTAGCATAGTGATTATAGAATCCGGCCAGAAAATCTTGAAATACTCTGCAGGTGATGGACTTTCTTCTGGAGGAGAAGAGAAGGAATTTCCTTGGAATTCGATATTTCCCGGCACTGGTTCTCGTTTGCGCCATTTGAAAATCGGTCGCCCTCTTTCTTCATCTTCACTTTCATCATGAATGTCGTCCATACCATCGTTCCTGAAAAAAAGGCATATTTTTGAGTTCATATCACATAACGAAGTTCAATTTTGATTTAAAACATCATATTCATATACAGGTTGGATCAAATAGGAGTGAATTATAATGTATTCATAAGAATAGGCCTACAGACAGGGCTATGCCTAGCCAGTCGAAACATTGTGCTGATAATCTATACAATGCAGAAAATAAGAAAAAATGTCTTTTACTATCATTTTGTAAAAATTAAGTGTCAGAAATTATTTCGAGAATTATATATGAACATGTAGGCTACAATGTACATACATGCAGTCGAGTAATAGTCCTCAATATATCAGAAAAATCTCATTTAAAATTGCAAAGTAACAACCGGATTGATTTCAAAGAATATTATAATAATATGAGTGGATAGTTTCGGTATACATACCTTGCATTTTCATTGTCAGCATAATTGAATTCCTCAGTATGCGCCTCGTTTACAAGCTGATTTGGTGTGATATTTTCTGCATCTTCCTCAGCCTCATCATCAAGATCAGATATTTCCGAATCTGACGTAGGTTCCATAACGAGATTTACAACTTCTTCTATACGATAGCCACGATATCGTTTCCTCCTCTCTGGATTCATTCTGAAATCAATATAAAATAGAGATTAGATTGAACATTAGATCCAACCAACATTCAAAGCTTTTTTATACACTTCATCAACATTTTAAATCTATAATTAGGATTACTTTTGTGCTAGCTCATTTCTAGTTTTCTCTGACATTTTTTAATCTGTCTACAATTATGAATTCATGTAGCGTATCCATGGATTACTATGTACTAGAAATGATAGGAAAGAGAGAAATAAAAAGTAATCCATGACCTATTCCGTTACTTTTGGTGCAAATTTAATTTCAATTTCAAATCCAGACAGACAAAATATTTATTTCAAAGCA
The DNA here is from genome assembly GCA_907163375.1 of Prostheceraeus crozeri. Lineage (NCBI taxonomy): Eukaryota > Metazoa > Platyhelminthes > Polycladida > Euryleptidae > Prostheceraeus > Prostheceraeus crozeri. The sequence continues at coordinate 232,470 of CAJQUW010000199.1, read as the reverse complement.
TTGAAATATTTTAACTCATATGAACTTAACGACTTTTGATTAGTTATCTGTAATGGATAAGGACATAACAGGGTTATGAAACCACCAGAATGCTTGTCATGAATGGTGAACATTTTCCACTATAATTCACATGAATGTAAATTCTTAATTAAATGCGTGGCTGCTAATATATTTCCTAGAATAACCTCACTTGAATGCTGAATGCTGATAAATTCAACTCACCTTAGTCTTCCGGCGCAACGAATAATATGAAGACTCGATTGAATGATATACCGGCAATGAGGCTGACGTACGTACTATAAATAGCAATCAATGATCCTCAAGTTAGCTTGCTATGACGATTCAATCATGAATGACGACACAGCTTTGCATGGTGATTCGCAATTTTGATGCCGAAAGTCGTGGGAATGTTCATGATATTGACATAAAAATCACCCCCTATTTGACAATGTCGCATATATGCAACAAATGAATATCTTCAACCGCAGAATGAGAAAATGAGATTCTGCAGCTTTTCATCGAATAGATTATATGTAATAAAGTCTTTCTCAATATGTTTCATGAGCTAAATTGCTTTGTAAACCCGTCAGTAACATTGAAAAATATATAATGCACTACTATAGAAGAAAAAAATATAGTGGTTATTTTTTTTGGAAACTGTGCAGTCGGAAACTATGCTTTAAGTCAATTGTTCAGATTTTTGCTGCAAAATTACTGTAAATCAAGGTAAGAATTATATTTAAAAGCGGTATTGACACTGAACTATCAATATTATTTTGTTATCCATAGTAAGTTTGATTTGTTGCATATATGCAACAGTGCCAAATAAAGGGTTAAATTAGAAAATTGTATAATTGAAGCCCAATTACGTGAATCTGGTTGGATATTTGTTAAAATACTATCTAAGAAAATAGTAATTGATAAATATAAAAATAATACTGGTGGTAGTTATGTTCCTTTACCTTTCAGTTCACCACAAATAATCAACATAAAAAATGAAGATGATTATTGTTTTCTGTGGAGTATTATAGCACATTTACATCCTGCAGAATATCACAAAGAAAGACTAAGTCATTATGACAAAAAAGAATATATAAATGAGTTTGATCTTTCGGATGGTTTAGATGAATTTCCATATGATTATAATAGGTTAATAAAGTTTCATAAAAAGAAAAAAAAATTAATAGAAGTAAATGTTTTTGAATTAAATGTGAATTATGTTTCTATTGGTAATATTACTCCACTTTACTCAGATTCAAAAAAATTTCATTTGAATAATAAAAATTTATGTCAATCAGAAATAGTATACAATAAAAGAGGAAATTACATGCATCATAATATTTTTTACCAAGGAAAAATAATATGTACTGAAAAATTTGAAATTGTTAAAACACTATCACCAATAATGATTAATCATAATAATTATAAAGGACGTAATGATGATTATGATTACAATTATTCATCTTTATCTTTAGAATATCAACAAAAATTACAAAATTTAAATAAAAGTTTACAAAAATGTAAAACAGATTATTTTCAACAAACAAAAACATTAGTACAAGAATATGGCCATAAATATCAAAATAAGATAGAAACGATTCAAAAATTAAATGAAGACAATAAAGAATTAAATAATGAATAAAATGAAACCAATTAAAAATAAAGGAATGTGTAAAAAAATGTCAACAACAATATAAAGAACAATATGATAAAGAATATATTTATCAGCTACAAATATTAAATCAAAATTATCAACAGTCTGAAAAAGATTTACAAAGATATATCGACTTAACACATGAAATATATAAAGATAAATTTGAAAAATTAAAACAAACAAGACAACCAGCACAAGCGAATATATTATATTATCAGGATCATTTTATATTGTGTAAAGATGTTTCTATATTTACAAAAACTTCAGATAATGCTAATTTTCCCTGTCTCCAATGTATGACGAGCTTTAGAACTAAAGAAGAAATGAATAGACATTTGGAGAATTGTCAACAAAACGAAGCAGTTGACAATACTTTTCCTAAAGATGATTATTTAATTTATAATAGACATTATTACAAAAATAAAGTACCCTTTACTATTTATTGTGATCTTGAAGCATATAATGTTAACATAACACAAAATCAAAACGAAGGTTCTAGTGCTTCGCCCGATTCTGATAATGGTACGGACCAAGTAGAACCTTCGGTGTGTAAATATGAAAAAAGTGCATCTGAGCAAAGTAAAGAAAAATATTTATTTGAACAAAAACCAATATGTTGGGGAATGTACATTCACTCAAATTATCCTAATTTATTTAAATCAGAATATTATCAATACTATGGTGAAGATAGTTCTGGAAATGTTTACAAAGAAAGTAGAAGAATTACAAGGTCGCTTTTCACAATTGCTTGAAACAAATATACCAATGCTTCCATTAACGGATGAAGAAAAAAATAATTTTGTTAATGAAATAAAATGTTTTTACTGTGGAAAAGGTTTTACAAATAATTATAAAACTGGCAGAGGTAGATATCTTGATAAGCGAAGCGGCGGCTCTGCCGACAAAGTAAAAGATCATAATCATCTTAATGGATTATATAGAGGTGCAGCAAATAATTCTTGTAATCTTAATGCTAATAAATATAAATATAACTTTGCTCCTTTATATTTCTATAATGGCTCTAAATATGATTTCCATTTAATAATGAAAGATTTATTTTCATCTGAAAAATTACAACAACAACAAATAAATGTACTATGTAAACAAGAAGAAGAATATTTTTCAATGCAATTAGGTTGTATTAGAATTTTAGATGCATTTAGATTTTTTACTCCTTATTCATTAGATGTTATGGGAAAAACTTTGAAACCTGAACAATCTAAAATATTAAATAAATATAATTTAAAACCTTTAAAAGGCATATTTCCGTCTGAGTACATAACTGGAGATTTTAATTCTGTGAATAAAATCATGGAAGAAAAACAACTTCCTCCAATAAATAAATTTAAATCAACATTAAAACAATCACAATTATCTGAAGAAGATTATGCAGAAGCTGAAAAAAATTGGAGAGAGTTAAATTGTAGAACAATGTATGATTATAGAATGAAATATCTTCAGATAGATGTATTAATCCTTGCTGATCTTTTTGAAAACTTTCGTGACATGTGTTTAGAATATTATGGAATAGATCCATGTTATTGTTATTCTACACCAGGTTTGACATGGTTAGCAGGATTAAAACATACAAATGTTAAACTTAAACATTATAAAGAAAATACATATGATAAATTATTATTTTTTGAATCTGGTATTAGAGGTGGCGTTTCATCAGTTTTAGGTAATAGATATGTTAAGTGTTATAATAAAAAAGTAAATCCTGATGATTATGGAATAATGAAACCTTTATCTCCAGAAGAAAGCGATCAGTTTATAAAATTGTTCAATCAAAATATAGAAGGACTTATATCAAATGAAGATAGTCAAGCAGCAGTTAATGAAATCATGAGAGAAATCTATTTGTTATATTATGATTTTAATAGCTTATATTCTTCTTGCATGATACAAGAATTACCAACAGGTGAAATGTCATGGTGTAATATTCTTGATTATCAAAAAACACATGATGGTGAAAATAATTTTGGTTACATATATGAAGTTGATTTAGCATATCCTGATTATATAAATGGTGCAACAAAATATTATCCTTTCTGTCCAGAAAACAAAATTCCCAATATGGAAGATTTTTCAGATTATCAAAAGTCTATAATTCCTAAGAAATACAGACCAACAAAAAAACTTATGTTAAGACAAGGTAATAAAGGAAAGTATGTTGTTGAAGGAAGAATGCTAGATTGGTATTTAGAACATGGAATGATTCTCACTAAAATACATCGAAAACTAGAGTATAGAAAATCTAAATGGTTAAAAAATTATATATAGTTCAATATTGAAAAACGTAAAATAGCTAAAAGAAATAAAGATGATTTTGGAAACGTGTTCTTCAAATTAATGAATAGTGCATTTTATGGTAAGACTTTAGAAAATGTGCGTAATAGACAAAATATTGAAATAGTTTATGATAGAGATAGGTTTCAAAATTTAACAAGGAAACCTACATATAAAAAAACTACTAGATTTAGTGATAATCTATGTGCTGTACATTTACGTCGAATTAGCGTAAAACATGATAAGTTTAATTTTATTGGATTCACTATATTAGAATTAGCTAAACTATTTATGTATAAATTTATATATGATTATTTAGCACCTGCTTATGGCAAAAACTATAAATTACACTTTACAGATACCGATTCTGTTTTCTTAGAATTAACAGTACCGTATAATTCTTCACTTGATAAAGAAATAGATAAAATAAAAGATATCATTCATCCTTCTGATTTATGTAAAGTAAAAGATGAACTAGAAGGAAATGAAGATTTCATAACAGAAGCTATATTTTTAAAATCTAAATGTTATTGTTATAATACAACTAATAATATTAAAACACATAAAACATTAAAATGAATTTCAAAGGCATCAGTGGCTAATCAAATAACATTTCAAGATTATAAAAATGTATTATTTAATAATGAAATAAAAACAGCATGTAATTATAGACTTAATTCAAAGAAACATAAAATGTATTTAAAAGAGGAACATAAATTAGCATTAGATCCATTTGATGATAAAAGAAAGATTTTGCCTGATGGAATAACTACTGAACCTTTTTAAAGTTTATTTATTATTATTTTAATCCGTCTAGAAAAAATTTTTTATTATTTAAATCAGTCTAGAAAAAACTTTTTTATTATTTAAATCAGTCTAGAATAAAAATTTTATTATTTATTATTCAGTATAAAAATTTTTTATTACTCAGTAAACAAATCTTCTATAACTCTATCATGAATTTTTTTATCAATATTAATTGTAATGAATCCATAATCTTTTGACCAAGCATTGTTACACGATTGTTTAAATTCATCTTTATTTCTTACACATAAATCTCTTAACAAATCACTTAAGTTTCTTGCATTTATTTCAAATAGTATAAATATATTTGCATTCTTTCTAATAACACTTCCATCTAATGAATACATACTTTGTGTTAAATAAAAAACACTACAATTATTATGTCTACCTCTTGTAAAATAATTTCTCTGAACTGACTGATTTCTATCATTAACACAATCATCAAAAATTACACAATGTTTCATTCTTTTATCTAGTTTACTAGGATCTTCCATATTACCACTATCATCTATTAATTGCATCTTTATATGATTACTTTTATTGGATTCTACTAACTGACTATTTTTTGCTGCTTCTTCACACCACGAACTTATTTCTTCTTCATCTTCAGATTTTTCATATTCTTTGAATAATGAAGCAATTGCTGTTTTTTAAGATTATTTTCAAATCCATATTTTAAAAATTGATAGACGGGTTGTTCTGCTGTTGTTGTATAAATTATAAGATTGTTATAATCCAAAAAATTTGGAGTCGTTAAAATTTTAAATAATAGATACGTTTTTCCACATATTGATCTTCCACAAATAACTGATAAAACTTTATTAGATAAATTTGGATGATGATTAAATTTGAGTTTTTTTTTATTTAATGGGGGTAGTTCCCTCATTTTTGATAAAACAAATTATTTTTCTTTTAACTTAATTTTTTGTTTTTAAAGAAGAAGAAGAAGAAGAAGAAGAAAATTAAACTTTTCTAGCTTCGCGTGGGAGTTTAAAACTCCCGAACCAAAAGATCTATCATAATCTCTTCACCTCCAAAATTTATTTCTTGTCCTTTCTCATCAGTGATTCTAATGTTAACGTTGTTAATAGTTTTTCTTGTAATAGGGAAATATATTAATGTTTGTGGAATTACATTTAGTCTATAACCAATGGGTACAGTAAAAGCTGGAAAACTGAATATTAAATTTGACAATTTACCATTTATATATCCTCCTTCAATAATGTCACAATGTACAACAATTGAATTTATTTCAGCTATTTTTAGAATCTTCTCACTTAAATGATAACCTTGACCATAAGTTTGTTTATTAAATCCTAATAGCTTTGACAATGATCTATCATGATTAAAATCAACTTGATGATTTTCGTATAAAGTAAGAGAAAATTGATTAACTGCCGGTTCAACTGCAAAATGTAATTGTTTCTTATCTTTAAATGGTATACCTAAATGTCTCTTAATTTCATTTGATATTGATTCAACTTCGTAAGAACCAGGAAGAAAAGTTAGTACTTTCAACGTTTTGCCTTTATCAGTAGAATATCTAAATTGATCATTCACATCTTTGATAACGTTTTGAATAGTGTTAAATGTGGAGAAACTAGTGTGGCAGCAAACACCTTACCTCCAGCTCCGACCTCGATGACTCGCAGAATGAAACCAGCTGAGTTATTTGAACATCACTCGAACAAACAATAGCTGTATTTGTTTGTCCGGGTTAATGTGAACATTGATGAGCGGTTCACTTCACTCCTTGACTTTGTCGTATAAAAAGACCGACATGTGAAATGAAAATTCATCCGCTTCTGTGCTTTTCAATAAAGCTGAATTGGAGACAATTGTTTTCATATCTATGATACAACAATTGGCGTCGCTGAGCTATCTACTACTGCTCTCTACTGGTTCTACTGCTACTACCTACTGGCTCTGCTGCTTCTACCTACTGGTTCTGCTGCTTTCTACGAGTACTTCTGCTGCAAAATTAAACTAAACTACATTCGACGGCTGTTGACCCTACCCGGCAACGCTGTGAACACTCGCTATTGGCCTTCACGGCTCGATAGACATCATTATCACTCTTACACACCATTCATACTTTGCAACACACATATTACTAACACTCTACACGACACGTGAGGGACTACTAAACCTAAGGACTTAAGGACCTAAGCTAAGTTTCAGCCTCAAGCCTCGACGTCTACCGAGGAGCAAAGACGACACCTGCACGATGGACTTCCATCCACTTGAGCCTCTCGACATTTCCGACGTCAACGGCGTCACGGAGTGGCACATCCGCTTCGAGGAGTTCCTCAAAGTCAAGCCTCCTGCGAAAGGGACGGAAACGGCCTTCTACATCACGCTTATGGGTAAACAAGCCTTCAGACTACTTCGCGACCTGTCGTACCCAGACGACGTCACAGCGATGAGCGTTGCAGACTTGAAGACACTACTGCTGAACCACCTGTCTCCCGTTAACATCACGCTAGTAGAACGCGAAAAGTTTCACAATCTGGTAAAGAAGACAGAAGAAACCAACAAGTCCTTTGTTCTGCGGGTTCAACAACAGGCGGCTAAGTGTGGGTTCGGTACCGACTTGCCAACACAACTACGCGACAGACTGGTAGCTGGTGTACGAGACCAAGACCTGAAGAGGAAGCTGTGCAGGGAGACTGGTTTAGACTTCAACAAGGCGAAGACCCTCGTCGAAGAGTGGGACGAATTCAACAACGTCGTCACCCAGGCTTCGAACGTCTTCATCACTTCTCGATACAAGACCGACTTTAAGCCGAAGTTCGCCAAACATCGACCTAACCACCAAGTCACTCAGCCGAAGACTAGACAGACCATCAAGTCAAACAACGCTTGCGACTCTTGTGGAGGGATGCACCTACGACGAACTTGCCGCTTCAGACGTGCTGTATGCAATCTTTGCAAACGAACTGGCCACATACAACGAGTTTGCCGTTCAGCGAAGTCTACCACAGAAGTTACTACAGTTTCGATCGACGAGGAAGCCAGGTCGAACACTATTCCGGTCTTCACAGTTCTCCACAATGGTCACATCTGCCAACCGTTGGTTTTCGTTCAGACGGGTGAACAACTGCTTTTCATCGTTGACACTGGCAGTCCAGTTACTTTCCTGCCACTGAACCACTTCACTAACTTGGGCTTTGACAACAGCATGTTACGCACTTCGACTGCTTCGCTTCGTGGCATCACTGGTCATCAGTTGCAAGTTCTGGGTCAATTCACTACAGCAGTACGTACTGAAGACAATGAAGCTAACGTCACCTTCATTGTCACACGCGACGGTCCGACAGTTTTGGGACTTGACGGTCTGCGGTTGCTACAGGTTCGAATCGTATTTCATGTTGACGCATCTTCATCGATCACCGAGCTCGTTGCTAAGTGTAACGGCAACAAGGGTGGCATGCGAATCAGTCCAGTCAAGTTGGAACACTCGGGACAACCGGTTTTCGTCAGATCAAGAACAATTCCGTACGGATTGCGTGACCCTGTCAAGAACATCATTGACAACCTCGTTTCGGACGGCATTCTTTGTCCTGTCTCAACAAGTTCTTGGGCTTCACCCATTGTTACGCCAATGAAGTCAAACGGTCAACCAAGGGTCTGCGGTGACTTTCGTCAAGTAAACCTGCAACTACGACAAACTGCGATGACTACACTACAGGTTGAAGACATGTTTCAAGGGTTAGAAGGCAACACCGTGTTCTCGAAGATCGATCTGTCCAACGCCTTCCTCCAGATTCCTTTGGAAGAATCGGCTTGTGAGATTACGACCATCAACACGCCTTGGGGCCTTTACCAACATCGCTTCCTACCGTTTGGTCTTCACGTTTCGCCTGGCATATTCCAGAAGACAATTGATCACATACTGAAAGGTCTACTTGGTACTCGAGCTTACCAGGACGACATCGTCATCTTCGGGTCAACAAAGCAAGAACACGACGCGAACCTTCTGGAAGTACTGAAGGCACTTGACTCCTACAACGTCAAGATTAACGCGAAGAAGTCTGAGTTCAACCTTCCAAGCCTGAAGTATCTGGGTTACGTCATCAATGGTCAAGGTATTTCTGCTGATATCGATCGTGTCCAAGCCTTGAAGCTTGCTCCAAAACCGACAACAGCTGACCAACTTCGCTCGTTCCTCGGTTTTGCGCAGTATTACGCACGCTTTGTACCCAACTTCTCCGACTTGACGTGTTCGCTCTACGACTTGCTCGACGATTTTCGATGGAGTTCGGAAGCCGATCACCAGTACGACCAGGTCATCGAAGCACTTACCAACAGCAAGGTTCTCTCCAGTTACCAACTTGGCGCTCCAACTACGCTTATTGTCGACGCTTCGCAGTACGCTCTCGGTGCGGTGTTAGAACAATGCGACAAACCAATAACCTGCATATCTCGCAAGTTGTCCGCGTCAGAACGAAACTACAGTCAGACGCAGAAGGAAGCACTGGCTATCTATTGGGCCGTATCTCGTTTACACAAGTTCCTGTTCGGGATTCACTTCGAGATTTTGACTGATCATCAAGCGTTGCAGTACATTTTCAATCCAAATGGTCAGAATCGAACGACTTCGGCGATGTTACAACGGTGGGCGGTTCACTTAAGTGGCTACGATTATGACATTCGACACCGTCCTGGGACAGACATAGCTCATGCTGACTTCATGTCTCGTCATGCTTATGCCTCCGAAGAGCTACAAGAAGAAGAACAAGACATCTGCCTCGTGAATCCACTGCCATTTGCTTCACGCAACGTGTTGATAAGGGAAACAGAACTTGCGTACGGACCGGTTATGGCTGGATTGAAACGCGGTTGGTCTAACTCTGCTCGACGTCGATTCCCAAAGTTGCATTCCCTGCGAAATGATCTACGTCTACAAGCTGATGGTACTATCCTTTACCTCGATCGTCTCTTGATTCCACCAGTGTGCCGCAAGCACATCCTAGTTCATCTTCATCTGGGACACATCGGAAGAGACAAGATGCTTTCTCTCGCTCGCATGCTTTACTGGTGGCCTTCGATTAACAACGACATCATGACATTCACAAAGGAATGTGGGCCGTGTTCGCGGAAGCCACGTTCACACTCGCAATGGAGTCCCTGGCCTGTGCCTTTTCAAGCTATGCAGAGAATCCACGCGGATTACTGTGGACCATTCCTTGGAACCCATTATGCTCTAGTGGTTGAGGATGCTTACTCAAAGTTTCCTGAGGTTTTCTTGACGACCTCTCCAACTGCTCAATTTACGCGTCAAGCGCTTCAGAAGCTTTTTGCGCGAGAGGGAATTCCGATGGCTCTGGTAACGGACAATGGAACACACTTCACGGCCACGCACTTGACGGATTGGTTGAAGTCACTCGGGTGCACACCTGTTTTCACGCCGCCCAGACATCCTCGTTCCAACGGACAAGCTGAAAACTTTGTTCGGACATTGAAGACTGCGATCACCGCTGCCGCGCCTACTACAGTTAAGGAACTCGATCGAACCGTCGATACCTTCCTTCTCCAGTATCGGAACGCAACACACGCAGCCACAAACAAGTCTCCAGCTTTACTGTTCAAGGGACGGACTCTCCGGTGCTCTGCCAACTTAGACTCTGCGGACGTTTGGTTTGAACGAGGCAACGAGGCTAGGCCTTGCGAGGGTATAGTCCTTGGGAGAATTGGTGAAAGACTGTTCAGTGTACTAGACAAGTCAGACGGTACAGTTCACAGACGACACACCGAACAGATCACCTTCACTCCACCACAAACATCCATAACAGAACATGTCCCATCTCAAAGGCACTACAATACACACCAACAACTTTCACCCTCTACACATTCAGACTTTTTCAGCAGCCAGCCAGCAGCTAGTGAGCCAGTGGGCCAACCAAGAAGTTCTCCAGTTCCTGCGGATCCTACTGATGCGCCAGCATCACCAAGACCTCGCTCTCCTTCCTTGGAGTCAACTCCAATTCCCGAGTCTTCTTCTCTTGACTCACCATCACCGGGACCACCGCTCCGAAGAAGCAACCGTTCGCGGAGACGACCGGTGAGGTTCGACGACTTCGTCTAACGGGGAGGAGTTGTGGCAGCAAACACCTTACCTCCAGCTCCGACCTCGATGACTCGCAGAATGAAACCAGCTGAGTTATTTGAACATCACTCGAACAAACAATAGCTGAATTTGTTTGTCCGGGTTAATGTGAACATTGATGAGCGGTTCACTTCACTCCTTGACTTTGTCGTATAAAAAGACCGACATGTGAAATGAAAATTCATCCGCTTCTGTGCTTTTCAATAAAGCTGAATTGGAGACAATTGTTTTCATATCTATGATACAACAACTAGTCAATGCAATTTGATAATTTTTATTTTCTTCTAAATGTAGAATGGGTTCTAAATTACAAGTGTGTGATGAAGTAGTTGTTATAATTTTTAACGTCGTACTAAATTTTGATGAACACAAAATCTCTGTTAAATTTTCTAAATGATTATTAATTTTGTCAAAATCTACTGATGATAATTCTCTCGAAGACATTTTTAAACTAAAAAATTTAGATAAATGTCTTTTATAAAAAAAATTAAAAGCAACAACATATTTCAGCTACGGGCGAAGCCCTTAAAGACAACAGAGATGTCCCGTTATACTTTTATAATCGTCTTCATTTAGAATCTTCTTTTCTAACAGTCTTTTTAATATAGCATGAATTTCATTGAAACTAGAATTATGTCCTTCTTTTATTGCCGATATTAAAATATTTAATCTATTTAGTAATTCTTGTGGATCATCTGGCAAAAATACAGTTGTTTCTGTTTTAAAACCTTTTCCTACTTTAACTGCCGTTGATAGTAAATTTTCTATTTTTTTATAACGTCTAAGAGTTTTTACTGCACCAACTCTATCTAACATAGCTTTATATTTTGAGATCTTCTACAGCATAATTATTTAAATCTGCTCCTCTTAAAAGATCAACAAAATTTCTATCTAAACTAAAAGGAGATTTATCTGGTGAAAAAATTAAACCTCGAAAAGGTTGTGGAAATATTTCTTTTTGTCCGAGATAAAATCTAGGTATTGTTTTTCCATCTATGAATGAAATAGAATGTTCAAATTGCATAGATTTTGGTAATTTCTTATTAATGTTTGATTCTAGTAATCCATAGTCATCTAATATAGTTTTGTGCTCTGGATCTGTTATATCAATTTGTTTATCATTATTTGTAAGTTCTTTTTCAAGAGTTTTAAATGGTTTAATAGTTTTTTCAAAATCAGTTTTTACTTGCTCGGTTTGCTGCATTTTTTCAAACATATCAGATTGAATACCAGCTTTCATCATTCTATGTTGAAGATGATTTTCTTTCATAATATTTCTTTGTTTTATTAACTCTTCTAATTGTTTTATTCTTTTAAAATTATCAGCTCTAATTTTATCCATTTTTAAAATATAATATTTGAATTTTGTGGTAACATTGGAATACAACAAAAACATTTGACTGAACAAATTATTTCTTTATTGCTTTGTTGTCTGACATCTTTTCGTTTAAAGTTTTCTCGTGTTAAGTTTTGTTTAATAAAGTTTTGCTTAAATTTTCGCTTAAAGTTTTTAGCTCTTCTAAAAAAATTTTATCATTTTCTTCATTAGAAATTTTGCCATCACTAGAAATTTTACCATCCTGTTTATTCTTATCATCAACTTTTTCTGACTGTAATTGAAATGATATTTGATTTACTTCATTAGCTATTTGATCAAATTTTTCAATCTCATCTAACGTAATAACATTATCATCACATACTCTTTGAAAGTAGTAATGCAATTTGTCATAGACTTCTTTAATATGTAAATGCTTAGATTTTAATGATTTTCGTTTTTTAGTTATTAAAGATTTATCTAACATTGTAACAAGTGAAGTTGCAAAAACAAACGTACCTGTTAAAGCTGTAGCAACTACTGGAATTACTAAAACACCTGAAGATATAACAATTGTTAAAGCACCTAAACTTATTGTTAAAAAAATTCCAATTCCTTGCGTTACATTCTTAACTTTGGTCCATCTCTTTCTTAATTTTTTATAATGTTCTAGTCTAAGTAATAATTGAGATTCCTTATCTTTCATATACCTAACTCTATCTTTGTGTTTTTCTTTGTTCATTTTTTCAATGTCCATTAAAGTAGAACTACGTTCATATGATAACGAAGGATATATTTTTGCGTTTTCATCCATTTTCTTCCCCGTTGAGGTTTCTTCCACTTTTGTTTCATTCATTTTTAAAGAAATATTTTGAATAAATATTTTGAATACAATCTTCTGAAATTCTATTTAAATCGAAATTCGTAGTTTGTTTGCCGTATAATTTAAAAAACTCATTTATGTTGCTCATTTTTATAGACGACAAAATGTTTCTATTATATTCCCGTAAATGTGCAATTAAAAACAACACATGGATATTTCAATTTACTTTGCATACATTAAAATACATGTAAATTTGTCCACGCGTGGACACGTTTTAATTGGCTGAAACACTATATTGTATTTACATGTGCAACAGGAAATAACATTGCATATAAAACAGGAAATAGCATTGCATATAAAACAGACAGATACAAGTTTTCTAAACAATGGGATTTCTGTCCACGCTGTGGACGCGTTCTGATTGGTTGAAACACGGTATTTTAGCTGAATGGCATAGTAATTACATGTACATGTAAAACAGGAAATAACATTGCATATAAAACAGAGGGGTTTCAAGAATGATAAATTTTCTTCACAGCGCGTCTAATGTTAACGCGTGAACGTGATTTGATTAGTTGAATGGCGCAGTATTTTAGCTGAATGGCGCACCATTGTTCAAGAAAATAATGGCATAGGTCTAAACATTGAAAATAAAGTGTCGTGCGGCCGTCGCAGTAACAAAGCATCCAATTTCCATTGAATATGTCACCGCAGTATTGTCGTTAAAAGACGCACCATTGTTTGACAGAAGAATGGAATCATTTGGAATGTCACATAATTGCTTTACACAATGAAAATTATCCATCCTTTTGTAGTCAATCTTCCGATATTGTTAGGTCGTGATTTTAAAAGTACAATAGAAACAGAATAAAAAAAATACAATAGAATCTGTAAATTCACGCCTCTCAAATATTTTCCTCTTCAATTCCTCTCCTAATTTTCTCATCCTCCCTCGCAACGATTGTTTTCTTCTATCTTCAAATTAATCTTGTCTCATTTTGAGAAATATATGACGAGAGCGTTTTGACACAACCTTCACTGACAAGAAACAATTTTAAATTAAATAAGTCTTCAGCAGATTTGTTTGAAATAGCCATATCGATTATTGTTGTTGTGTATTGGTTCACGGCATTGCAGCCGGAGTAGGATTTGCTGGATATATATTCCACGTCTTACAAATGTCTAAGTGGGTGTAGCAGCTGTTTGTTCTTTCATACATTGTCTCCTTTCAAATGTTTGAGTCGGAGGTCACAGCTCTTTACACTGAAATGCCTTTTATTCATAAATGCGAGAAGCAGATGTTCTCTACAATTGAGTGTTCATCTGAGTGCAAAACAGTAGCAACAACAGGAATTACTAAAACACCTGGAGCGGTCATGATTTAAGAGAGAGAGAGAAAAGAATTTTAATCTCAAATTTGAGATTCTTAACTTTGATGATTTACGGTGTCCTTGTACGGTCATGATTTGAGAGAGAAAAAATAATCTTAATCTCAAATTTTGAGATTTTGAAAATTTTGAAAAATTGGTTATTTTTAAAAACGCTTAAATTTATGAATTTAGGTCTTAAAAACCTGAAAAAGGGTTCAAATTCATGAATTTATGTCGTTTTTAAAAATACCATTTTTTCAAAAAATGGTACTTTTTAAATGGACTAAATTTATGTATTTAGGTCTTAAAAACCTGAAAAAGGGTTCAAACTCATAAATTTATGTCGTTTTTAAAGATATCAATTTTTTGAATTTTATGGTGGTCCTGGAACGGTCTTCTTCCCATTACTAACAGGGATATCTTAGATAATGGAAATACATATAAGCTATTGTCTAGATCTAAATGTGAAAACATACAACGACAAACTAATAAGATAATTAACTCTTGCTACAAAAATTAATTAAGTAGAAATCAGTTAGAGCGTCTTCATGCATCCAACTCTCAACCGGCTGGATTTTACACTCTTATAAAAGACCATAAGCCTGAAAATAATGGAATCTATCCTATGAGACCAATAGCATCTACCATAAATACTCCTACTGAAAAAATCGATTGGTTATATAGTAAAATACTAAATCAATTGGTTAACTTTGTCCCTGCACATTTAAGTAGTTCCAAACAATTAAGTGAGATTCTTGATAATTACACGGAAGTAAAAACTGGTGATATTTTCATATCTCTAGATGTTATTGCTTTGTATCCGAGCATACCGATTAGTCTGGCACTCGAAGTAGTCGTAGAATTTGCTCAAAGACATTGGGATGAAATAAATCATTTTGATCTTACGATGGAGCAATTTGGCAACTGCCTTAAGTTTGTGAGCTACAATTATGAGATACAGTATGGTGATGAAACATATCTCCAAATTGGTGGCGTCCCTATGGGCACACATTATGCTCCTCCCTTCGCCGTTATTTTCATGAACTACATAGAAAATAGATCTTTAAAAGAATTGAAAAAATTAATATCTCACCTCCGACATTCAAACGGTATATCGATGACATCATTATGGGTCCTTTCTCATCTAGTTTTCAAGATAATTATAAAATTCTCAACATATTCAACAGTATAAATAAAGATGTTCAATTTACTTTAGAAATTCTACAAAATTGTCTAAACTTTCTAGATTTGAGCATCTCGATTAAAAACGATTGTGTTTGTTACAAGCACTATAGTAAGCCATTAACTTCGGATAACTCTCTACGCAAAGACAGTCGGATACCACATCATGTTAAAAGTAACTTCATAGAAAATACTCTGAACACAGCCGATGAAAGATGCAGTACGATAGCAGATAAAACTGAAGCAATTCATAATGCTAAACAAAAACTTAAGAAAAACGGTTTCAAAGAAAAAGATTTTAAACGGAAATCGAAGAATAGGAAGCGTCATTCCAATGCAAGTAAAGATATTAATTTGTCTATGCCTTTCGTTAGAGATAGCTTAAACTTAAACAGAAAAATTAATTCTCTGATTCGCAAATATAATCTCAATGTTCGTCTTGTTAATACTACCAGTCCTACATTGTCCCGCTGTCTAAATAGTCGCAATAAACATAAAAATAAAAAAACATAACAGCTGCAACCTTTTTAATCGTTTGCCTGAAAAAATATATTTTAATAGTTACAATGTTGTCTATGAGTTTAAATGTCGGATTTGTAATGCTAGTTACATAGGTAAAATTTCAAGATCTTTCAAAATTAGGTATCAAGAACATAAGCGGAGTATTATGAATAGGGACAGTAAGAGTGCATTGAGTGTGCATCTTCGTGATTGTACTGCTGTTGACCTTGATGATTTCGATGTGAATATCCTTCAGAGAGCGCGAAGTACGGTTGACACTGCTTTGATAGAAGCTCGCATGATTCAGGACAGATGTCCATCTATGAATCGTCGTCATGAGCTTGCTGACTTGTAGGAGAACACAGGTCGCGCCATATAGATTTTTATTCAGCTTTTACATATATATGTCCAAGTAGCATGTCATATGCGCCTGTTTTACACAAACGTCGAGTAAAAGCTAGTTTTTTCTTTACTATTTTAACTAACGGATTTGCAGAAATTCAAGGGAGTGCGTTTCTCGATTACGAGTACAGCCTATAATTTATTACAATGTTAGAAAAATCTTTAATATCAAAGAAACGAAAATCATTAAAAACTAAGCATTTACATATTAAAGAAGTTTATGACAAATTACACTACTACTTTCAAAGAGCATGTGATGATAATGTTATTACGTTAGATGAGATTGAAAAATTTGATCAAATAGCTAATGAAGCTAATAAAATATCATTTCAATTACAGTCCCAAAAAATTGGTGATAAAAATAAAAAGGATGATAAAACTTTTAGTGATGGTAAAATTTCTAATGAAGAAAATGATAAAATTTTTTTAGAAGAACTAAAAACTTTATTAGACAAAACTTTATTAAACAAATCTTTAGACGAAAAGATGTTAGACAACAAAAAAATAAAACAATAATTTGTTCAGTAAAATGTTTTTGTTGTATTCCAATGTTACCACAAAATTCAAATATTATATTTTAAAAATGGATAAAATTAAAGCTGATAATGATAACAAAAAAAATATTATAATACCATATTTGTATATTTTTATCACTCGGTAAACAAATCTTCTATAACTCTATCATGAATTTTTTTATCAATATTAATTGTAATGAAGCCATAATCTTTTGACCAAGCATTATTACACGAATGCTTAAATTCATCTTTATCTCTTATACGTAAATCTCTTAACAAATCACTTAAGTTTCTTGCATTTATTTGAAATATTATAAATATATTTGCATTCTTTCTAATAACACTTCCATCTAATGAATACATGCTTTGTGTTAAATAAAAAACACTACAGTTATTATGTCTACCTCTTGTGAAATAATTTCTCTGAACTTACTGATTTCTATCATTAACACAATCATCAAAAATTACACAATGTTTCATTGTTTTATCTAGTTTACTAGGATCTTGCATATTACCACTATCATCTATTAATTGTATCTCTAGATGCTTATTTTCATTGGATTCCACTAATTGATTATTTTTTTCTGCTTCTTCACACCACGAACTTATTTCTTCTTCATATTCAGATTTTTCGTATTCTTCGAATAGGGAAGCAATTGCTATTTTTTAAGATTATTTTCAAATCCATATTTTAATGATTGATAGACGGGTTGTTCTGCTCTTGTTGTATAAATTATAACATTGTCGTTAAAATTTTAAATAATGAATATGTTTTTCCACATCCTGATCTTCCACAAATAACTGACAAAACTTTATTAGATAAATTTGGATGATGATTAAATTTAAGTTTTTTTTATTTAATGGTAGTACTTCACTCATTTTTAATAAAAAAGATTTATTTTTTAAGAAGAAGAAAAAAATTAAACTTCTCTAACCAAAAGATCTATCATAATCTCTTCACCTCCAACATTTATTTCTTGTCCTTTCTCATCAGTGATTCTAATGTTAATACTGTTAATAGTTTTTCTTGTAATAGGGAAATATATTAATGTTTGTGGAAATACATTTAATCTATAACCAATGGGTACAGTAAAAGCTGGAAAACTGAATATTAAATTTGACAATTTACCATTTATACATCCTCCTTCAATAATGTCACAATGTACAACAATTGAATTTATTTCAGCTATTTTTAGAATCTTCTCACCTAAATGATAACCTTTACTATAGGTTTGTTTATTAAATCCTAATAGCTTTGGCAATGATTTATCATGATTAAAATCAACTTGATGATTTTCGTATAAAGTAAGAGAAAATTGATTAACTGCCGGTTCAACTGCAAAATGTAATTGTTTCTTATCTTTAAATGGTATACCTAAATGTCTCTTAATTTCATTTGATATTGATTCAACTTCGTAAGAACCAGGAAGAAAAGTTAGTACTTTCAACGTTTTACCTTTATCAGTAGAATATCTAAATTGGTCATTCACATCTTTGATAACGTTTTGAATAGTGTTAAATGTGGAGAAACTAGTCAATGCAATTTGATAATTTTTATTTTGTTCCAAATGTAGAAGGGGTTCTAAATTACAAGTGTGTGATGAAGTAGTTGTTATAATTTTTAACGTCGTACTAAATTTTGATGAACCCAAAATCTCTGTTAAATTTTCTAAATGATTATTAATTTTGTCGAAATCTACTGATGATAATTCTCTCGAAGACATTTTTTTAGTTAAAATTTTAATAAACATTTTTAATAAAAAATTAAAAACAACATATTTCAGCTACACTTTTATAATCCTCTTTATTTAGAATCTTCATTTCTAACAGTCTTTTCAATATAGCATGAATTTCATTGAAACTGGAATTATGTCCTTCTTTTATTGCCGATATTAAAATATTTAATCTATTTAGTAATTCTTGTGGATCATCTGGCAAAAATACAGTTGTTTCTGTTTTAAAACCTTTTCCTACTTTAACTCCCGTTGATAATAAATTTTCTATTTGTTTATAACGTGTAAGAGATTTTGCTGCACCAACTCTATCTAACATATCTTTATATTTTATGAGATCTCCTACAGCATAATTTTTTGAATCTGCTCCTCTTAAAAGATCAACAAAATTTTTATCTAAACTGAAAGGAGATTTATCTGGTGAAAAAATTAAACCTCGAAAAGGTTGTGGAAATATTTCTTTTTCTCCGAGATAAAATCTTGCAAATAATTTTTTATCTGAAAAGAAAGTAGAATGTTCAAATAACATAGATTTTCGTAATTTTTTTATCTATGTTTGCTTCTAACAAGCCATAATCATCTAATATTGTTTTAAGTACTGGATCCGCTATATTAATTTGTTTTTCAAGAGTTATAAATGGTTCGACAGTTTTTTCATAATCAGTTTTTACTTCTTCAGTTAATTTTAATTGATCAAACATATCAGATTGTATACCAGCTTTTTTCATTCAATGTTGAAGATGACTTTCTTTCATAATATTTCTTTGTTTTATTAACTTGTCTAATTGTTGAATTCTTTTAAAATTATCAGCTCTAATTTTATCCATTTTTTATATTGTATTTTTATATTATATTATTACATTATTTTATACTATTTTATACTTTTATATTATTTTATATTTTTATATTATTTTATATTTTATTAAATTTAACTATTTTAGAAATTAGAAAATTAAAAAGGTTCAGTAGTTATTCCATCAGGTAAAATTTTTCTTTTATCATCAAATGGATCTAATGCTAATTTATGTTCTTCTTTTAAATACATTTTATGTTTCTTTGAATTAAGTCTATAATTACATGCTGTTTTTATTTCATTATTAAATAATGCATTTTTATAATCTTGAAATGTTATTTGGTTAACCACTGATACCTTTGAAATTCCTTTTAATGTTTTATGTGTTTTAATATTATTAGTTGTATTATAACAATAACATTTAGATTTTAAAAATATAGCTTCTGATATGTACTCTTCATTTCCTAACTCATCTTTTACTTTACATAAATCAGAAGGATGAATGATATCTTTTATTTTATTAATTTCTTCATCAAGTGAAGAATTATACGGTATTGTTAATTCTAAGAAAACCGAATCCGTATCTGTAAATTGTAATTTATAGTTTTGCCATAAGCAGGTGCTAAATAATCATATATAAATCTATACATAAATAGTTTAGCTAATTCTAATATAGTGAATCCAATAAAATTAAACTTATCATGTTTTACGCTAATTCGACGTAAATGTACAGCACATAGATTATCACTAAATCTAGTAGTTCTTTTATATGTAGGTTTCCTTGTTAAATTTTGAGACCTATCTCTATCATAAACTATTTCAATATTTTGTCTATTACGCACATTTTCTAAAGTCTTGCCATAAAATGCATTATTCATTAATTTAAAGAATACGTTTCCAAAATCATCTTTATTTCTTTTAGCTATTTTACATTTTTCAATATTGAACGCTATATAATTTTTTAACCATTTAGATTTTCTATACTCTAGTTTTCGATGTATTTTAGTGAGAATCATTCCATGTTCTTCCTTCTAACATTCTTCCTTCAACAACATACTTTCTTTTATTACTTTGTGTTTTTAGGCATTATAGATTTTTGATAATCTGAAAAATCTTCTATACTGGGAATTTTGTTTTCAGGACAGAAAGGAAAATATTTTGTTTTATCTTTTAAATAATCAGGATATACTAAATCAACTTCATATATATAAAACCAAAATTATAATTTCCATCATGTGTTTTTTAATAATCAAGAATATTGAACCATGACATTTCACCTGTTGGTAATTCTTGTATCATACAAGAAGAATATAAGCTATTAAAATCATAATATAACAAATAGATTTCTCTCATGAATTCATCAATTGCATTTTCACGTTCTACTCCTTCTCGTTTCGTTCGAAAAATTTCTAATATCTTTTCATTTTCTTCTGGAGATAAAGGTTTCATTATTCCATATTCTTGTGGATTTACTTTTTTATTATAACACTTAACATATTTATTACCTAAAACTGATGAAACTCCACCTCTAATACCAGATTCAAAAATTATAATTTATCATATGTATTTTCTTTATAATGTTTAAGTTTAACATTTGTATGTTTTAATCCTGCTAACCATGTTAAACCTGGTGTAGAATAACAATAACATGGATCTATTCCATAATATTCTAAACACATGTCACGAAAGTTTTCAAAAAGATCAGCAAGGATTAATACATCTATCTGAAGATATTTCATTGTATAATCATACATTGTTCTACAATTTAACTCTCTTCAATTTTTTTCAGCTTCTGCATAGTCTTCTTCAGATAATTGTGATTGTTTTAATGTTGATTTAAATTTATTTATTGGAGGAAGTTGTTTTTCTTCCATAATTTTATTCACAGAATTAAAATCTCCAGTTAAATCAGTCTTTGACTGTGAACCGCAGGTTATATATTCACATGGAAATATGCCTTTTAAAGGTTTTAAATTATATTTATTTAATATTTTACATTGTTCAGGTTTCAAAGTTTTTCCCATAACATCTAATGAATAAGGAGTAAAACATCTAAATGCATCTAAAATTCTAATACAACCTAATTGCATTGAAAAATATTCTTCTTCTTGTTTACATAGTACATTTATTTGTTGATGTTGTAATTTTTCAGATGAAAATAAATCTTTCATTATTAAATGGAAATCATATTTAGAACCATTGTGGAAATATAAAGGAACAAAGTTATATTTAAATTTATTAGCGTTAAGATTACAAGAATTATGTGCTGCACCTCTATATAATCCATTTAGATGATCATGATCTTTTACTTTATCAAGATATCTACCTCTGCCATTTTTATAATTATTTGTAAATTCTTTTCCACAGTAAAAACATTTAATTTCATTAAGAAAATTATTTTTTTCTTCATCCGTTAATGGAAGCATTGGCATATTTGTTTCAAGCAATTGCGAAAAACGTCCTTGTAATTCTTCTACTTTCTTTGTAAACATTTCTGAACTATCTTCACCATAGTATTGATAATATTCTGATTTAAATAATTCAGGATAATTTGAATGAATGTACATTCCCCAACATAATGGTTTTTGTTCAAATGAATATTTTTCTTTACTTTGTTCAGATGCACTTTTTTCAGGTGCACTTTTTTCATATTTACCATTATCAGAATTTTGTGTTATGTTAACATTATATGCTTCGAAATCACAATAAATAGTAAAGGGTACTTTATTTTTGTAATAATGTCTATTATAAATTAAATAATCATCTTTAGGAAAAGTATTTTCAACTGCTTCGTTTTGTTGACAATTCTCCAAATGTCTATTCATTTCTTCTTTAGTTCTAAAGCTCGTCATACATTGGAGACAGGGAAAATTAGCATTATCTGAAGTTTTTGTAAATATAGAAACATCTTTACACAATATAAAATGATCCTGATAATATAATATATTCGCTTGTGCTGGTTGTCTTGTTTGTTTTAATTTTTCAAATTTATCTTTATATATTTCATGTGTTAAGTCGATATATCTTTGTAAATCTTTTTCAGACTGTTGATAATTTTGATTTAATATTTGTAGCTGATAAATATATTCTTTATCATATTGTTCTTTATATTGTTCTTGACATTTTTTTACACATTCCTTTATTTTTAATTGGTTTCATTTTATTCATTATTTAATTCTTTATTGTCTTCATTTAATTTTTGAATCGTTTCTATCTTATTTTGATATTTATGGCCATATTCTTGTACTAATATTTTTGTTTGTTGAAAAAATTCTGTTTTACATTTTTGTAAACTTTTATTTAAATTTTGTAATTTTTGTTGATATTCTAAAGATAAAGATGAATAATTGTAATCATAATCATCATTACGTCCTTTATAATTATTATGATTAATCATTATTGGTGATAGTGTTTTAACAATTTCAAATTTTTCAGTACATATTATTTTTCCTTGGTAAAAAATATTATGATGCATGTAATTTCCTCTTTTATTGTATACTATTTCTGATTGACATAAATTTTTATTATTCAAATGAATTTTTTTTGAATCTGAGTAAAGTGGAGTAATATTACCAATAGAAACATAATTCACATTTAATTCAAAAACATTTACTTCTATTAATTTTTTTTTCTTTTTATGAAACTTTATTAGCCTATTATAATCATATGGAAATTCATCTAAACCATCCGAAAGATCAAACTCATTTATATATTCTTTTTTGTCATAATGACTTAGTCTTTCTTTGTGATATTCTGCAGGATGTAAATGTGCTATAATACTCCACAGAAAACAATAATCATCTTCATTTTTTATGTTGATTATTTGTGGTGAACTGAAAGGTAAAGGAACATAACTACCACCAGTATTATTTTTATATTTATCAATTACTATTTTCTTAGATAGTATTTTAACAAATATCCAACCAGATTCACGTAATTGGGCTTCAATTATACAATTTTCTAATTTAAACGTTAGCAGTTAGTTTTGCGGACGCACTGATAGTGGATACGAACCTGGATAGGAACACATGTTCCGAATTGCCAATGGGTGCGAACATGGATAGGAACATGTTCCGAATTACCAATCGGAACATGTTTCAAACATGTCAATTGGAACCGCGTTCCGATTTATCAACCGAATCGAGTTCATACTTAATGATTCGGTACACTTATTTGTGTTGGGATCGG
The DNA here is from genome assembly GCA_907163375.1 of Prostheceraeus crozeri. Lineage (NCBI taxonomy): Eukaryota > Metazoa > Platyhelminthes > Polycladida > Euryleptidae > Prostheceraeus > Prostheceraeus crozeri. The sequence continues at coordinate 208,792 of CAJQUW010000199.1, read as the reverse complement.
AACGGCTTGTTCCGAAATTGAATTAGAGTATGTGAATTAGAACAGGGATGCGAACATGTATTTCGGTACTTGAAGAGATGTTTGTTTTGAGACTGCTTGCTAAAATGCGACAATTGTGACCATTGTGACTATGATGACAATTGTATTGAATTTCATAAAAACAGATTCTACAGATCAGAAATTATGTTATCAATGTTATATTATTTGCTAATCAGAATCCCATTAACAGAATTTGTAAAGTAAAAACAAGAGGTTTACAATTTAAGTTTAATTAAGCATGGAAAATAAATGATGAATGCAAGTCACGTCCCTCAGGGGACTCCATGATCTGAAAGAAATCCTCTGCCCATTCGTGGAATGTCACATTGTCACTGAAATCGTGGTCACAGTCATGAACGGGGCACCTCGCCGGCAGTCCCTGTCTCCGTTGGAATGCGGTAACAGTTAGAGTCTTCCACAACTCTACGTTGCATCCACAAGATAAATTCACGTTCGTATCTAACTCCCCTACCATTATAATATGACTTTCATTCTTGAAGCAGAACAGTTGTTTCTGGGTAGTCATGTTTCGTTCTTGGTGTTTGCTCAAGTCACGAGAATTAGAACTTACTTAATTGGAACAATTACATCCTTATATACGCCTTTAGGGAAAATCGGAACCTCTCTGATTGATTGTTGGGAATTCCTTTGTTTAAAAAGTATATAAGTCCTAGCTGTGTACCAATTCTCATCAAAGGTTCTAATCCTCAAGTACCATATTATCAGCTATCTTATCTATATTATTCTAATCACATTGAAAATGGAACGTATCACAGCACCTCCCGCTTCTCCTGTCGAAAAGATGGAATCGCCATGCGAACCCATAGTGTTGGGAACAGGATCCGTAACTCCAGGATCATCAGATGATGAAAGCGTGGTTCTAAGGAGGAGCGTCATCGAAACACTGCTGGAAGCTCTTATTACAATTAAGACAAGTAGTGGAAGTCACGTTCGTAATGCTCCACGAAAAACAAACATGAAAAGGATATGTGTGCTTTTGGAACCTGAAAAAAGGAATTTGACCATTGCGCTGGAGTTCAGCATAATTGATCCAGCCACGCCCCGCCGCTGCCCTGGTGCCCCCAAAAAGATTTAAGTGTGTGTTCGCGTTGACCTGAAGAGAGTGATTCCTTTCCCCAATATCGACAATGTGTAATTTTATCTTTAGTAACACTTACATAATGAACAATCTTGCTTTATATTTTCACAAATTGAATTCCTGGTAAGGTTTGAATGGGAACTGGGGATATTTTCATCTGTGAAATAGCTACCTATAAGTATTTCTAAGTTTCATATTTCTAAGATATATATTTCAAATCACTTTTTTGTGACTTTGAAACAGCACCGAACATACTAGAGCAAATTTGAAATGAATACTAATGTGTAATTCAAATTGGATGAAAGTTTGAATAGATTTACAGTTTTTTAAAATGCTTTTATGACTTTAGGATGATATCATACTCATTGCATGCAATACATCATTAGCTAGAGAATGAAAAGAGCATTCAAATGATATTAAGTACGTACCCATTCGAAGAAACAATCCCTATTGTATGCAAGTGTATGCAGGAAGTAAATCTATGATTTCAAATTTCTAAGTTTCTCAACTAAATTCTACCTATCTTTCAAAGGGCTGTATCTGCTCCAGATGGTGTCATACATATTGCATACAATACACCACTGGAATCGGAATGAAAAGAGGTTTCGAATGATACAACATATGTACCTTTTCAATGAAAAAATCCTTCTTGTATGCAAGTGTATGCAGGAAGTAAATTTATGATTTCAATTTCTAAGTTTGTCAACTAAATTCTACTTATATTTCAAAGGACTATACCTGCTCCAGATGGTGTCATACATATTGCATACAATACACCATTGGAATCGGAATGAATAGAGGTTTCGAATGATATAACATATGTACCTATTCCTTGTTGCATGCAAGTGTATGTAACTTGAAAAATTCTGAGTTTTTCACAAAAATGACTAAGTTTTTAAAATTTTCAAAGTTAAAGTTTGATCACTCGAAATGACCATAATGTAACAACCTATACTTGAACTTGACCTTCACCTTTGACCTTCATACACATCATACACGGCGGGGGGGGGGCTCAAAATTTCTCAGGCGCTTCGCGCCCTCGAAATTTTTCGGATTCTAGGGAAAATGTATTTACCCATAGGCTCCGGGTGGCATAGCTACCGTTTTTCTTTATTTCCTAACCTTAACCCTAACCATAACTGCTGTTAAATTTGGCGCGAATTTGATTTTTCAAAACTTGGCGCGAAATTCGAATTTTCGAAATTTGGCGCTAAATTTGAATTTCAATATTTGCGCGTTTTATATAAGGTCTCAATTTAACTGCTTAAAACTTAGTGACTTTTTCATTGTTATTTGAATTTATATGATAATTCATTAATATTTGAATTTAGATGTTAATTCAAATTATATCCTATTTTTAACTTTGATGGATTTTAAAGTTGAGAACTACTGGAAATCCATCTGCATCTCATGTTAATTGATTTGACTTCGCGTTTACATGTACCACTCTAGCATCATAAAGACTTTAATGGCACTTTTCTATTATCGTATTTAAATATATCAGCTGTTTAGTTTTATTTGAATTCAACAGTTTGTTTTTCTATGTCAATGTGATGTTATGATGACATCCGGTCTTTGTTCATGGTTCCTTTGTTAGATTCATATATGAAGAAGTTGTATAGCTCCGTTCTTCACTCATTTTTGAATTATTCTGTGTGCATAGTAGACCTCGTTCTCCGTCTTTCCGTTTCCTCGATTTATAACTGCAATTCTGAAGTGAGTTCTACATTCTTCTATTCACTACTTTTTGTAGTTTGAGAGTAGGAACATTACTATGTTCTTATAACCAGATAGTTTAAAATATGTGATTGGGTCCTAAGTTAGGAACACTATATGTTATATTATTAACCAGAATTATTAACATTCAAAATTAATCATAGCAGTTTCAAAACCTGTGAAGCATACAAGCTTACATTATGAAGTGTTTAAATAAAAATAAATATTTCCAAAGTGTGCTTCAAATTTGTAAATAATTCAAATGCTAATTTTGTTTTCAAAGTGATAGTCTGCAGACTATTTACGAATTAAAAGTTGTTTAACCAAAGTCAGAAATGTTTATCTTTTTGAAACATCAGTTTCGTTTCTATGGTTTCATTTCGAAATAAAATAATTCATTAGCTGATTTCAATTTCATGATCATATGTAAACAACCCTTTTCAAGATAAATTTAATATTTCGACTTTCGGTTTCTATCTCGAAATTACATATCTATGTCTGAAAATCAATGACTGTAGAATTACTTTCCAATATTTATGCAATAGTTACTTAAATGAGTTCACATTTGCTGACAGACAATGCAATGACAAACGTTTTCCACGACTTAAAGAAATGGTTCGTCATGCAAGTATCGCACGTCAACGGTTAATTTTCCACTTTTGCAAAACATGTAATCAACCTGTACGACATGCGAACAGGAGTGGGCATAAGGAATGTACATTCAAGGAGGGCTGTACCTATGTGTACTGCCTTACATGCAGAACCTACGTGAGAAGCACGGAAATGGGAAATGATGATACATCAAAAGCCTTCATCACTAAACACGCATCCTGTGCGCAGGAAAATCGCAGGGATGGCCGTAACATAACATCGAAAGATGAGAAAAGGAAATTGGCAAGACTACTCGCCAAGGAGGATAGGGCTGCAATGGGAGTTCTCAGCCAATGCGCCGAACCCTCAAAACCCCCCACAAAAAGAAGGCTCAAGTACAAATCAAGAGAATTCCTGGACAGTGACTCATTATCCAGTGATTTAGAGGTGAGTACCGATAACTGTACATGCTAAATTTTACTTATAAATGAATAATGTAAAGAACATTTGTTTCGTTATGTATGAAGTAAATCAAACTTTTAAAAACATTTCAGTTTGAGAGGCCTCATGCGAAGAAGACAAAGGTTGTCAAAAAGTTGCCTCAAGTGAAAAATGTAAGTCATGTTGATAGAAATTAATCACCTTCGATGTAAAATAATATGTTAATTCTCTTTACAGCTGTTTAAAATTCTACCACCGGTGCCCAAGATGAGTGCGGTAGAAGAAACAAGTACCCCTCGTCCCGTAAGTACAGTTGTTATAGTCGTTATTATAAGTTCCTATCACCACTTGCTAATGTATCATCCATTTGCTCAATTATCCTTCTATCTTTTTCTACCGCTTCAGATAATGAGATACTTATCCCTGAAAAAATCGAGGGTTGATAGCATCGTCTCAACACCGGCTACAACTACTTCTATTGAGGACAATGAAGAGCGTCCGTACACGATACGGGAGTCCTCATCCGATGAGAGTAGCGACACGTCATCGACATCATCTTCTGATGAGGATGAAGCAAGGCGTTCCCTTGTAAGTACCGAACTTAACAATAACTACATAACATAATTATTAACCAAATCTCATGATTTCTCTTGATAAATGTAGTTCTAAAAATTATAACAGTGATATCTATTTTCAGAATAATTCGATTCGGGAGAATTTTTCGGCGATGGCTCCTGAGGTACGATTTTTACAAATTTATTTAGAACTGTAGTGCTTTATCCTCATTATAAGGACATATAGGTAGTAAATAATTATTTCTTCTCATTTCAGGATATGTGTGATTTCCCATCGCAAGAGGAGATCTCCTTCTCTCCGATCCGAGCGTCGCCAGAAACTGTAGACTTTTTTACTTTTTTACCTTCACTTTTTAACTTTGAATGGAAAAAGAAATTGTTACAAGTCCTGTCTTCTTAATTCATCATAGATTGGTACAAATATCATAGGCTAGTAATAGATGTGACGTCATAGGACGATAAAAATATATAAAGTCTGCAAAAAATTATAGTCCTCACCAGTTTAATAAACATGGTTGTCTGTTGTAAATGTGGAAAAACGTTTACTCTCAATGGCAATTTGCAACGTCATGAAAAATTTTGTAAGTTGGGAAAAACTTATCAGTGTAGGAAGTGTCCATATGAAACGAAGCGACAGGATAATCTAAAGCGACACAATCTAGTTTGTGATAAACAACAAAGTAATTGTAATTTAAATTCAAATCCTCGAAGTATGTCAGCTAATGATAGTCAAATACTCGAATCTAGACATATACCAACCAGCGCTTCAAATAATAATGTGGTCTTTATGCAATGTTGCTACCGTTGTGGTAAAACATATAATTCTGTAAGCAAATTCCGTCAGCATATGAATATGCATGATACAAATAATGAGATGAATATTCAAAATAATCATGGAAGTGTAAGTCTCAGCGAAAGCGCGCTCTACGGTCATGCTCGTGTATACGGCATCACCCCATCAGCACACATAGTAGATATAACTTCCTTTTTATTAAGCATGCGATCTATATTAGAGAACTTAGTGTCAAAACTTCAAGAAAATTTTCAACTACGTGGTCGTCTGGTAGCACAATTTTGTTATGTGCGATCAAATCGTCAGGAAGATGAAACGTTTCTCGCACACTTTACTTCATCATCTACAAACTATATTTATGACTATGATACATGGTTCCAAGACAACTTAAATAGTCTCTCAAGTCATATTGAAGCTTTTGCAAATAAGGGCAGTAATTGGGATATAGATGAAATACTAAATATAGAATTCATTGTCATTACTAGTCTTTTCTGGTGGAGAAGTATTTAATCTACCAAAGAGTCTGAAAGATTCGAAGGCTGCAATTAATGTACATTCAAATGCAAATGACTGTTTCTTATATTCAGATCTATCAATGCTACATTACAATGATGTATCATATTCTAGGAATGAGATAAAATCATATAGTAAATGGAAATCTGAACTAAATATGAATGACATCTCTACACCCGTATCAATTAAAGATATTCCTAAGTTTGAGAAAAATAATGATATTAAAATCAACATTAACCTTTACGAAAAAGGACTAAAGGTGTTCGTTATAGCAGCAGCTTTATTGGTAAACGAACTGTGTATATACTATTAATTATAAACAGTAAACGTGCACACTACTGTGGAATCAGAAAACTATCAAGATTATATAGAACAATACATAGAAGATATAAACATTTCTGCGAACGATGTACTCAATCATTTACATATAAGTCAACTTTGGAGCGACATTATCAATTTTGTGTTCGTGGAAAGGCACAAATAGAAAGAATGCCTCAACAATTAGAGGTAAGCTTACGTAGAATGGAATAATAATTAAGTCCTCCTTTAGTTGTTTATGCAGATTAAGAGTGCTACATCGATAATAAAGTACACAAACCGGCAGCAGTTGGTGTTTATCATGTTTGGCATGAAGCTCTCCACTCCAGATTTGAAAACAAATATTATGTCTTTAAAAGAGAGAATTGTGTTATGGACTTCTTGGATCATCTAGAAAGTATAGCTCAAAATCTGTATGATAATCAGCGTCCAATAAGTCGGCAACCAATGTCTCTTTCTTCTGATGAAGAAGAAAAACATACAAATGTAAAAAATTGCAATAAATGTAAAGCTGCGTTTAGTGATGATTGCATAAAAGTAAAAGATCACGACCATTTAACAGGAAGATAAAGACAAACAATATGCAGGAAATGCAATCTTCGATTAAAGCTAAAAAGGCGGGAACTGCCCATGTTTTTCCATATGTTTAAGAGTTATGATAGTCATATCGTTTTTTATAAAGCAATTGGAAAAAAGAATTCATGGAAATTGGAAGTAGTAGCAGCAACAGCTGAAAATTATATAACTTAATCCGCCAGCATCCCTGTGAATGAATACAAAGGAAAAACAATCTACTTCAAGTTAAAATTCATGGATTTTTGTCAATTTTTAAGTGCATCATTGAGTGAGTTAGCAAGAGGATTGCAAGTTTATGAACATGTAGAAAAACTAAGAAATGAATTTCCTCTGTTAACAGATGATATTCTTGATCAAAAGGGAGTGTTTCCCTACTGTTATTTCAAAAGTCTAAATACATTGTCAGAAAAAAGTCTACCACCACAATGTGAATTTTATAATGATCTCACTCGCGAACATTGTTCTAATGAAGAATACGAGCACGCTAGTAATGCGTGGTTTGCTTCCAATTGTATCAATTTTGGTGATTACATGCTTGCATATCTGAAACTACATGTATTATTACTGGCAGATATTTTTTAGATCACTAAGTCAAAGTGAAGATAAAGTAGATCCTGTACATTTCGTTAGCCTCCCACATCTTAGCTTTACTTCAGCCTTAAATTTGTCATCTAATGATCCTCCACACTACATACAAGATGAAAGTATGTATAATCTCTTCGAAAGGGGAATACGGGGATCGAATGACTTTTACGAACATTCACAGAGCACGTACACGCATTTCGGAATTACAAAATAATACAAATAAAAGTCATCACTTGTCTTACATTGATGTCAATAACCTTTACGGTTCTTCACTCAGTAAGAGTCTACCACATTCAAATTTTAAATGGTTGGATGAAAGTGAAGTAAGCTATTTTTTAAACGAAGAAAACATTCAAACTATCGATGATGATGGTGAAATTGGTTATATCTTTGATCTGGACTTGGAATATCCTGCAAACATACATGATGACACTGCCGATTTCACATTAGCGCCAGAGATGCAGGTCGTAGAGCAAAATGCGTTCTCAACTTATATGAAGGATTTACATAGGAAATTAAGGCCAGACACTAAATTCAGTTCAACTAAGAAACTCTTGCTTCATCAATTTAATAGAGAAAATTATGTTGTACACTGTTCAATATTAAAATTTTACTTATCCATGTGTATGAAAATCATAAAAATTCACAGCGGTATAAAGTTTACCAGAAAGTCATGGTTGAAAATGTACACTGATATGAATTCACAAAAGAGAGCTCAATCAAGTACTAACTTTGAAAAATCATTTTATAAGTTGAAAAATAATTCTGTATATGGAAAAACAGTGGAAAATGTAAGACGAAGGAAAAAATTCAAATTAGTAAACAGCGTGGAACAAAGCCGGAAATTGGAGGGCTTGGGCGTAAAAGGGGATAAGCCACACTTACCTAATTTTACAGGAGAGCAGTCTAAAATTTTTGACATAACACTGTGCAAAAAATATGCAAGCTTATCTCCTGGTAGTGTGAGAATATAATGCCATATGTATCAATTACATAATGACAAAGTATCGAAGCAATTGATTCAGCAGATTGACTTGTACAGGAATCCAAATGTACACTTGCAACTGTATTTTTGTGGGTTATCCCCTTTTACGTGCAAAGATTTGGAACAATAAAATGTTGAAATTTAGTATCTTCCTTTTTAGTCATTTCAGCAAGTATATACTGTAAATTGTATTTACGTGCATCAAATAGAATTTTGTATTTTACATATTTGTGCAACTCTGATTAAATCAATTCGTTTAATTTGGATTATATTGCATTTAGGCCCTATACCGGACCTATCGAAATAAACCCGTCTAAGCACATCCCCTTTCACAAAAACGGCATTAAAATATTGAACACAAAATTCAAAATGATTCCACAATTAGTAAACTATGAAGTTCATTTTATTCTTAAACTGCAAGCATCAAGCAAGTCATCTCTACTGTAGCTCTAATGTTAAAATGTCGTTAGTATAGGCCTACGCACAAAACTACTGCATGTGTAATGTTACAGCAATACAAGACAAGGAACGGGAAAATAGTTGCTTTGAAGTGAAAACGATGTCACTTTCTTAATCGTCCATGAGAACCTATTCATCCATAGTGCAATGTCATGTAAGCGTGGTTGATTTGGAGAGTCAAAATATTCGGCCACTTTATAGCGATTGATGTATACTGCAACCCAATGTTTACCAGGAAGAATGTTGCTATCCTTATTAATGATAAGCGAGCAAGGATAGAAGGGAATTGAATTAGGTAAATTATCTCTAGAAAAGACATCAAGAAATATTGACTTGCAGTAGGGATGAGCTTTCCTCATTTTCCTCAAGATTTCTATGTTGCTTAAGTTACTCATCTCTGATAGCTGACAGTTACGTCTCGCATTCTCGTTATTTCAACTTTGCTATCATAGATGGCATAAATAAGGCAAGTAATTGTTTTCTTCAAAGGTGACTAAAATGATGCCTCCAGTCGTAGATTTCCAGGCTTTGTAACTCATACGCTTTCACCACCTAGATCTGCATCTGCTGTGAGATCGTATAAAATGAAGAAGTAGCCATTCTTGTACATATCCATTGTAATTCCATTTGAATCATCTGTGTTAAACATGTTGAGGGCGGTGAAAGTAGAACCATATTCACGTGAGAATTTACCCTCTTTAAAATTGGGTTCATAAGCTTTGCAAGCAACAAATTTTCCATCTTGATAAAGTGCTAGTTTACTAACGTTGAAGTATTGGAAATTGAATGAATTCTTTTCAAAAGCACCAAAATGACTCATTTTCCAAAAATGTGATCTACACCGCCTTTGGCATCGCAGTAGGAAAAAAATTTGGGTAGGCATGAGAGGATGAACCCGTACCAATTGTGAAGTTTGTTAACACACTGTGATTAACTGGGTATATTGCATTGCTTTTCTTCAATCCTGTCGCATGGTCGTTGATGACTGACGGGTACATTGTTACTCTCCTTACATTGAGCACGGCACTACTTATGTTAATTTGATAGCTTGTAGCTCCAAAAGCCATTAACGCAAACTTAGGATTTGCACGAATGAATTTTATTTGTATTTTAAGCTGCGATCGTAGATATCTAGATTGACGAACGAAATCAAGACAGACAGGTCCTTTCAAATATAATTCCTTTGAATCTGCCGTCAATTCCAATCGCTTTTTTAAACCTCCATTTGAAACCTCATCAAATTTCTGTTGCTGATCATCATACCACCCAGCAACTTGTAAGTGTGACTGTTTCGCTTGCTTCTGAAATTCCGTCATTGTATTTATGTATGCTCCATAGGGATATGCTCGATCCCCTCCTTCAATCTGTTCATCATTCAATATTAAATACACATCTGAGAATAGACTGGCAATAGGAAGATTTGTTAATCCCACTTTATCCTTGGATGAATCAATATTGGTACCATCAGTCTTCTTAATTTGTATACACGATTCTAAATCAATAGAGTGACAGTCAAAATAATCTTGAGGATCAAGCTAGAATATAGAAGGTATATCAAGCTGAATAGGCTGTTGGTTACCATCGATATTTGTTGTGGGGACTATGTCTACAATAGTTGAGGCAATAATGTCAGTTTGATGAGGTGGTGAATCAAAGAAACACAAAGCCGAGTTGATACTCTGTATCGTATTAGCTTTACAAATATATTGTCTTCCTTCGTTTTGACTTGTTTCCAGTCGCTGTAGAATTTCGCTTGCGCTTTCTTGTTTTCACACGACGTCTTGATTTAGAACGTGCTGCTCTGGTGGGCTTTTTGCTTTTCCTACGCCTTTGCTTAGTAACTCGGCCTGATCCAACTTGTCTTGACTTCCTACGTTTCTTCCGAACTGTACGCCTCGTCTTTGTTTAATCATCTAATTCATCTATGTCAGATTACTGTGCACGCAATTTCATAGATTCAACGATATCCTCACCTTGAAGCGCATTAGCTGCAACATTTGCACCAAAATCTAAAGCCCTGCTTCCAACACGCTTCATGATTGGTACGCCAAACTTTTTGAGCGTTGGAAGAACCATACGTTTTAGGGCACCGAATATACCTCCTCCTACTTGTCGTCTACCTCCAACAAACACGGGATAGCCGCTCTGATATGATGGACTACTGTGAATGCCTGTCATTATGACTATTGAATAACTATGGAAGTCACAATAGCGTAAAACCCTATTCTCGTGACCTAATATGTAGGGTCAAAACAGTAACACCACCACAGAACGGTACTACTTCTCCTGCGTCATCATGAATTGATATGTCAATTCTATTGATGTAATTTCGGCTGATTGGTAGATACATTGTGTTAAAAAATTCTCGATTGATTAGTTGCTTCCCTACGGATGAGAGAGGAAATGTGCGCAGAAGTGGGGCCTCAATGTCGCCAACCCTTGTATATTCAATAATGTTACAATAGACGTATTGGTTACTTATATCACGCTCTAGTGATGAGGCTGTATCGCCTATTGATGTGCCTTCATAAATAGTTGATTTTGAGAATCCCAATGTGGTCGTTAACACGCTATCCAGCTTGATAAGAGAGTTCTTCCCTACCTTTAGAATCATGCGTTTCTTATGTGGGTCATAAGAAAAGTGATATTCATCTACACCAAACTCATTTAACTTTGTACACAATTCAGATGGCGTTTTCAAGCTTTCAATGTTCAAATTAAGTCTCTTTACAAGTTCACTGGAAGTAGACAAATCATCACCCAATATGTCTTCGCTGTATACGTGGATATCCCATGAAGCATTTGTTGGTGCTTTGAGTTTAGAAGAGGACAATTGAACCTTGAATGTATCATTTAATTCTGTCAACCAAGGTGCGCTTTCAAGGCCCTACATTGAAAATCAGTGACTTTCGTCTCCGAATTCCACCCACGTCCATTGTACCAATACCTTGATGAGAACGTTGTTCTGGAGTACCCCAAAGTATGACTCAAATCCTTACCCAATACAATAAGTACATGCTTCCCTTCCTTCAACAATTTTGTTGACCCCTCTATGACTGGTCTGTAGAATTTATTCAAAGTCAGCTTGAAGAGATCATTTATTCGTTGAAACATTCTACCGATTTCCTTTTCTGTATCTTGCAAGCTAATTGTGGGAACCTTAGAATTAAAAGTTGACGTTGCAAATGCCTTTTGAATCTTAATCATGTTTTGGACAGATGGAAGAGATGTTGAAAAAGGATGTAAAGTTAGATGATGAAAAGCCCAGGTACCATGTAGACTATTGTGAAATATGCGAAAACAATCATCCTTCTCTCGTACTTCTTTATGTAATTCAAAATAGTTGTTTTTTAGCAAACTGATATCGTTGTAATAAGTAATTTCAGTTAGAGCAACTTCATGGGGTCCATGCAGAGTAATTGGATTAGCGAATTCAACAGAGTATAGAGATGGTTTGTTACTTGGGAATATCTTGGGGTTGCTATTGCTTGGAAGAATGATGTTGAAGTTAGTAGACATGTTGAACTCATATATGGAAGAAGCCATATGCTGTATTAGCTTAAAAGTTACGAGTATCTCCCACCTCCACACTTTGCAGGTCTTGGTGCGTTATCCAGCTATTGAATGAATCAGGATAACCTTTTCATTTAACTAGATATTTCCTTTGATTGCTATGTCCTTTCTTCCTAATTATTTTGTCAATCATATACACCTCTTCACTTCTGTCTACTACTTGCAATTCACAAGAGTAGAATTTTCCTTCAATTGGATTGCCACGGTAATCTATTAATTTATACATAGTGGTTCTAAATTTTGTATTTACTTCATCTACAAAAAACTCTTCTTCAGTCCAATTAAGTAGACAGCCCTTCTCAAATGTAACTTAACCTTTGAAATCCGAACTCTATCCATCATCGCATATACATCCATCGCATTAGCTGTGGTGACTTCAACTGGTCGCATCTTAATAATACGATGTTAGCTTTCATTGTAATTCTTAACAAATTTCTGCAACTCACCTACCCAAACATGTGTATTTTTTGCAGTGAAATAGCGCATATTTTCGTCTTCAGTTCGCGATTGAACCTCTCAACCATGGCAGCTTTATAAGCACTTTTGACACTAAACAATTCCACATTATGACTTTTAAGGAGACTTCGAACATGAGAGTTTTCGAATTCCTTCCCTTGAACGGTCTGTATTCTTTGCGGAACATGCACCTCATCGAAAATACTCTGAAAAGACGCTTCAACTTCTGGTCCTCGTTTAGATTTCAGCGCACGTGCCCAAGCATAGCGAGATAAAATATCTATTCCGGTTAAGATGTATTTATAGCCATCATTGTACTGTGATATCTGTTGCATGTCAGTCAAGTCCGCTTGCCATTGACTATCTATATTGATAACAACATATTTTCTCGTTGGAAACCGCTTAATTGCATTTTTGTGAAGAGTGTAAGTCGGTTGACTCATTAACCACTTCTTGACTTTCTCTATTCCCACACCTGCTTCACGAGCTAGAACCTCCGGACGACTGAAACTTGCGGGGTGATTTAGATCGTAGTAAATCTGTCTGAGTTTCACTGCTGTATTCATCGTCTTTGTTCTGATTTGCACGCGTATTACTACCACAGCAACAACTAACACAATTGATATCAACCTCTATGCCCTCTTCTGCTTTACCTTTATTTCAAACAGCAGCAAAATTTTTGTAGCGACATAATATGAGAGAAGCAAAGCTTAATTTATAATTGCTTAATATTTACTATAATCCTTTCCAACACGCATTGAGCGCCTAGTAGCTCTTTTTGGTTGCAGATCATCGGGATGATGAAGCTCTCGCTTGACCGCCATCGCAGGTGTTTTACTTTTTCATCCATCTTTTAAGTGACCCTTATCCAACTCATTCACAGTCGGTCCTCCATTAATATTGTGAAGTACATTTTGATCCGATAAAAGTTTCGGAAAATATGACCACCCTTGTGGTGCACCTAGTTTTCGCCCTACATCTCTGACAGCATATTGCAGAAGGTCATCTATGTGACTATTTCTAATAACATCACCAGTTGTTTCATCTATTATCTCCCCTCTCTCATTGAACTTCACATGTGGATCAGTGAAGTCAAATAATCGCTCAGCGCGTACACGATGTGGTCGAGGTGTTGACAAGGTTATAAATCGTCGCAACTTGTCACGAATCTGTCACCTCTCATCAATGTTTTCAGCTGCTAGCTGCATTCGTCGATAAAGATCTTTAATCTTCTGAATTTCCATATCCTTTTGTGTTAGTTCCTTAAGTTGATTCGCAATAGGTTGATCTATATTTTTGACTTCCTGTGCACTTTGTAGTGTAGTCAATTGTACATACTCCTCTTGAGGAATCACTACCATCTTTGAATACGACATGTTTGAAAATAAGAAGGCAACAAAGCACATTGCTCAAAACTAACTGTGAACCGAGAAAACTGTCATTGGTTCAGCGAAATTAGGTATGATATTAGTTCGAAATCGAAGTCGTTCCGGACATTCCTGGGTTAGATCAATAAATAGATAGCCATGTGGTTTCCTTGTTACATCTTCATATATTTTTGAAAGTACTTTAGGTTGTTGAGGTAATATCTGTCTACTGAGATGATGTATCTGACTGCTATCTCTTGGATTTTTAAATATTGCCAAATAATGTGTATTCAAACTTCTAGTTCTTTGCTGTTTCCCTCCATCGAAGATGTTTTGGGTGATGTAGATAACAAAAGCTTCCCTATGATGTGCAGTTTGAATGAACATTTCAGTTACATCCTTTGAAGATTTGCTTCCACGTTTCTATTACCACCTTCAAGATTGCTAGTAATAGATCATCTAATACCAGTAAATCACCTGCTTTAATATCCTCAGTTGTCGGTAACCCTTGCTTCACATCATAACCTTTCTGGCGAAGTGCAGAATGTAGTTGTGGTTAAAATATTCCATAATACCATTTAACTCATTTAATTTCTTTATTAAACATCTCATTTCTAAATTGTAGAAATTGAGTTACAAAAGTTGATTTACCGGACTGACTTGGTCTGGCCATACACATTGTGCGATCAGTGAATAGGCAAAAATCTGTCATCCTGAAATTTCAAAAGTTTTAAAGACTAACACCCACCAGTTTGCTTGGAATAAAACAAGTCATATTCCATAACAACTTTATTTACATTAGAAACTTTCATTTCACATTCACAGCATTTGTGTTTCCTCATCAATGTCAGCATTAAAATAACTTCTCGCGTCAATTTTAGCATCTTGGCGTTTCAATTTCAACTGAACACTCCCTTCCTTGGATTTCCGTCCTCGCTTTTTGCATTCTTCAACATCCTTCCAATCTTTTGAAGTAGATTTGTCGATTGTGATTAGACACTTATCAATCGGCATTGGCTCATAAACCAACTGTAGAACTTTCATTTGTAATGAAACCACTTTTCCGGTTGAGCCGTGAACACCAATGTATAGTCCGTTGACGTGTATTAAACCCATGTATCGTCCGCGCTTCAGATCATCACGTTCCATTGTATTTCCAAGTAGATCGAATGCTTGTAAGTGATCGGACAATTTCAAGAATAGTGTATCGAACTCGGGTAATTCCTTGTAACCAATTCCTTCCTCCAATGTGAAGGAGCACTTTCGGGCAACTGAACGAATTCCTTCGCCAAAGAGTCGATGGTTCTTAGTATCACCTGCTGCCATTTCGGAAAGGTCACTCGCATTTGTCTTATATTGCTATAACCAGATGATGACATACCATTACTGTGGAAGAATGGAACTTGAAGGTAGAAAACATCGTCACCATAGCTCAACGTTTGGAAGTAAAAGGTATTTCCAATCCCTTGAACTTTCCTCGTCGGTCGGAATTTTAAGAGATCACGTTCAAATGAGTCGCTCTCCTCTCTAACTATATAAATTTTTTGAGACATAATTCAAAGTTGTACTTATTCGGAACTTTTTAACCACCGGCGATAAATGATAGCTTGAGAGTGATTAAAGAGTACAAGCGCGTCTCTCTTATATACATATTCACATGAGTCATCAATCAATGATGACGTGCCAATCCATGATTCGTCGTCTACAGCAACACTGCGGCACCTGCTACAACTTTCCCTAGTAGACTGTTGAGTACTTTGTAAATGCTGTTTCAAATATCATTCAACATAATCAAAAACCCACCACCTCCATGCTGAACTAAGTTCTGCCTCTTCTTATCACTACTTCTTGGATTTGAAAATTTTCTAATGTTATTCAGAGAATCAGCACTCAATAAAGGTTTGTATATTGGGAGGCATTTGTGTATTGCAAGAGCCAAATCACGGATGAAATCATCACTTGAGTTTTGAATTAATTTGCACTTAACTTTATTGTTTCGCATGCTGTTTAACTTTCGCAACGCCTTCTTAAACTGACTTGAAGGTCTAAAAGAACCATTCTTCCGAGAAAAAGATGCCTTTCGTTTTGCAGTCATTTTTATTGTGTTAAAAGCAAAGCATTTATGAAAATATACATTTTTGCTTGGTTTCATGCAACAAAGTCAAACGGTAACAGATGGTAGGTCGTAGTCATCAACATCAATCAAAGTCTGAGTCGTTGCAGTTATAAGCTGTTCTATATTACACATTAAATCCTTTGATAGAGGACAGCATGAACAGCATGGTTTTGAAGCGAAGACTTTTAAAAGATTAGCATGGTATGCTCTAAACTTGATTATGTCCCGCTCATCTTGCACTGCCACGTTGACGCTCATCAATGGGGGGTCCGGTAAACATGTCCACTTTGAATTTACCACCATTTTCTTCGTAGTGGCTAAATGTGATTATATCATGCAAACAAGTCTTCAATTTCCGTGTTCTCATTTCACAATAGCAACGAGAACTCTGTGGAATAGCTTCCGTCAAACTCAGAGGTTTGAACACTTCATCGAGCCAAAATCTTAGTACTCGCGTAAGGGCATTGGTCAATGACCTCATAAAGAGTTTCTGAAGTTCAATATCATCTTCACAATGGTAGAATGTGACAATATCCTCCATCAGATCTATAAGATCAGCTTTGTAACCAATAACATCATTTGCAGAATAGAAAATCTTGCTAGTAAACAGATTGTCTTTGTGAATAATTGAAACAGGAATGATCGTGGTAAATGGCATGTTTATTAATGTCTACAATCCTCAACAAGTATGACTGTAATAGAAGTGAGATAACCATATGTATAAAAGCTTGACAATAGCAACCAATCATAGACAGGCATAATGACTCATCATGAATGATATACAGTGACTGTTGAAATTGTTTCTTCATCACAAAGGGGACAAAATATAGTTTCCAAGGGTACATAACATGTAGAACACGTAACAAAATGAGAACATGGTGACAAGAGAAGGGATCTTTCCCGTTCAAAACACTTAATGCAGTTTCATTCACATAATAATTCAAACGTCTCTATTTCTAATTTCTTTCTGAAGTCACTTTCATTGATAGAACTTTTCGTTAAATCACTTGCAAATGTCAACTAGCCATCAATATTCACATCATCAAACAATTTCCACGTATTTATAACTTAACCTAGCTGTGAAAATCAATAAAGATTGACATCATAGTCACAATGGTCACAATTGTCGCATTTTAGCAAGCAGTCTCAAAACAAACATCTCTTCAAGTACCGAAATACATGTTCGCATCCCTATTCTAATTCACATACTCTAATTCAATTTCGGAACAAGCCGTTCCGATCCCAACACAAATAAGTGTACCGAATCATTAAGTATGAACTCGATTCGGTTGATAAATCGGAACGCGGTTCCAATTGACATGTTTGAAACATGTTCCGATTGGTAATTCGGAACATGTTCCTATCCATGTTCGCACCCATTGGCAATTCGGAACATGTGTTCCTATCCAGGTTCGTATCCACTATCAGTGCGTCCGCAAAACTAACTTCTAACGTGTGTAGTTTCAGTGAGTTGATGTCATGTATCTACATATGGGCGAACAAGTGCATGTACAACTATACGTCTAAGACCGTCCTTAATCAGGTTCTCGTAGTATTTTTGAAATATTCTGTTGTTAATCCTTTGTTGACAAGAAGCTGCTATACGCGCATACCAGTGGCGGCTTGTACCACAAGCTAGTGAGGAAGCAAACTTATTTAAACTATATTATTAGCATATTCATTATTGCAGTCGCCATTGCTATTCAAGCGACTACATGATTCTGTGATATAAAATCAAAACCTATTTCACGAGAGGGTGAATATTTCCAAAAACATTTTCTTTTATTCGAAGTCAGCTCCTACCTTTCTCATGATGATATCTTTTCTTTCTGTACTATTATGAAGCATTCTGAATTCGTCTGTATAGTTTGATTTTCATTCACAAATATATATATATACTTTCCATGAAAGACATATCCGAATATATCATAAAATTGTTCATATTTTAGGACGACTTAGTTTGGCGCTTTCGACAGTGATTTTTCTAAACAAACTTGCCAGTGAATTCTTTTGTCCTTCTCATAAAGACTGTCAATGACCTTTTTCACATGCATGTACTGTTTATTGACAGATGACAACTAAACAAAATTTGAAATACTATTATGGAAAATTTGTCGTGAGATCTTCCTCCACAAAAACAAGTTCAACGGTTGTAACCCTTGAAAATAGGAAATCGTCCATTGAGAGGTAAATAATAAGAAATTGTAAAATCCCGCGTTGTAAGAAACCAAAACGACCGCTTTACTTCACGCTCACAAGCGAGATAACGCCTCTGCATTGACTCGCCACATATATTCATGCACACACACAAAAACATTGAGATACATTAGGGCAGGGAACATGCATTGTGAATGAGTCACAAGAATAAGTGTCACCACCAGGTGGGCGCACAGTAAATGATGGAATAGCTACAAGGAAGACAAAGGTTACATAGAGTTCAGCCGCCAGCCAAGGATAATCGTATTATTACAGAAATTGAAACGATTTCATGAGAAAATGATGCGAAAAAGACTTGATACGTCGAAAATTCTATCTGGGATAAAAGTCCTAATTTTGAAAAAATCTATCAATTGAGTTTTGAGTTGTGGAATACAAAGGTTGAGACCACTTGATAGTGTTGGATTTGAGCATAGGGGGAAGTTTTCGACCGGAAGTTTTTGGAGTCAACGTGATGATCAAAAGGAAGAGGATATCGATTCTTGTAGTACCAATCTCATCATCGCATCTAGAGTGCACGCGAATGATTTTGAAATAGCTACATAAATGGAAGCCATGAATGCAATGAGGAGGATATAGTCCTATTTGATGCTTGAAAGGGATTCTCCAATGTATTCATTTAGTGCTACCCTTATTCATTCAAATAATGATCCAAGTAAGATCCATAGATACCCTTGTTAATCAGAGGTTTATGGTACTTCTACGCATGTAAAGATCCACAAAAATGTTCCTCACATGATCATTCTGTAATATATTTCAACTAGACCTACATGCATAATGAATTCACAAATATCAGACTTTTATCAATATTCACAGAGTGAAAGGTAAATGATGCTCCCAGCCTGATTTTCTCGATTGCGAAGAAGTTTATTACAATAATATGAATCAAATCGCATGTGTGCGTTGTCGAAAAAACTTTGAAAGAAAGATAGCTATCTGGATTCCACTCCTTTTGTTCATTTTGTTAGCATTTTTCCATCTCGAATTCTTTTGTCATCTTTCTGAACAAGGAAAGTTCATAATTGATGATTAGACAATTAAGTTTATGAGGAATCATGAGGAAGTTAGTCCTACACATATCAGTGCTCATAACGAAAATAATAAATTAATGCTGATGTATAGCTATGTTAATAATCTTAGTGCAACAGATCTATTATCTGCGATTCACTTACGTTGAACTATGTTTATATTGTTGTAGTGCAGCAAATCTATGATGCACTTATGTTTTAGTCGTTGGAACATTCATGTATCCTAGCAGTAGAATTTGAATATCATTGATTACATTATATTGCGCTGTACATGTACTCATTACAGAATTTGTGAATCTTGTCAGGTCATCATCTGTTAATAAACATAATGTCTAGTCATGTACTCATTCGTAGAATACTACAAATCCTCAGTCAATCTGCTTGAGGCAATATAAGGCCTATCTACTGGAATTACTCTCACCCCCTCAGTAAATAAAGGCATGTTTTCAGTACCGGGGATGAGGGGAGACAGAGCCTAGAGGTGAACTTCTGCACTTTCCCTACGCTCAAATCCAACACTGCCTCTTGATCGAGCTCTCCTGAACACAGATTCCTAGCGTCATTCACCAAAGACAGCATTTGAGCAATTTGACTCATTTGAACAGAATCACATAAAAATTCGTAAAGGTTGATTAGGTCGCGTGATCACGGTCAGAGTGAGTAGCATTGAAAATTCTCCGGATGACGTCATCACATGAAAATTACGCTCCCTGGAGGCATGCCCTCTCCGATCCAGTAAAACTGCCCATGTGCGAAATGATTAACTCGTTCAACGATGCTGTACTTTGCAATGGTCCGCTTATTCCTGGCTGAAATGGGAAAGCTAACCTGGTGGAGAGAGAAGCGATACCACAGACCTGTGAGCCTGTGAACGAGACGAACTTGTTGACTGTATATACATTTGCCAGTTTGATAAATACGTACGACTGACTGATGCTGGTTGTAGGAAAATAAAGAATAAGAAGTAGAATACTAGAAAGCGTAGCGGATTAAAAGTGA
This sequence comes from Prostheceraeus crozeri, assembly GCA_907163375.1. Classification (NCBI taxonomy): domain Eukaryota; kingdom Metazoa; phylum Platyhelminthes; order Polycladida; family Euryleptidae; genus Prostheceraeus; species Prostheceraeus crozeri. The sequence continues at coordinate 188,346 of CAJQUW010000199.1, read as the reverse complement.
TAACTTTAAGGTCAGCTATTCGTGAATCTGAAAATCAGTGGAAGCATTTTCATCAACATTGTGCATATTGATGAATTATGATCTTAAATATAGGACTATAATATCAATGTTATGAATCATGATATTGATATTATAAATTAGAGTTCCATCCTATATGATATGTATTGCATAATTATGGTTATCATTTGCAATATTAACAATAAGAATGACATGAAATAAACGATAGATCAAATTGTCATAGAAAAAGAGTTCAAATTCTTCTAAAATTGTTGGTGAAGTGGTAGATTGGACTGCATTTTTAACATAACCCAAAAGAAAAGAATCAAATGGCTTCCTGGTAACCAAGGATGAAGGGATTTGTCTGCAGATGAATGACGTCCAATTCACCTTACATGGTGTTTGTTTGTTTTCTTTTGCGGAAACGGGAAAAATATTAAAGAAGAACTATTGAACATAAGTGAATATAACTTACATATCCGTAGTCCTCACATCGCAAAGATTCAGAGGATACCAATCATGAACACTTTTGATTCATGATATCACTAATTTGTTGTCAGTTCACTGATTTTTATGAACAATATGTCGAACCCACAGTGCGCACGAAGCAACTTTTCGGTATTGAAAAATGTCCATGAAAACAGTTAGCATCTTCTGATGTAGTTTTCCATGCTGATTCCGAAAATGACATTTATAAAACCATTTAAATCGATGTTTATTGATTTCTATACATGGCAACGTGATCAATATTTATTAAGAAAACGTTTTCTATTATTGCAAGCCTCTGTGATAAAAATGCGCAATTTATGGAAGAATCCATTGACCTGTTTATGAGTAAATCGATATTTTTTTATCTCAAAGGTTCCTATTTATTGATTATTTTCCCGCTAGGCAGGGTCGGCCGTCCGAATTGTCGCCATCCAAGAGGTCCGGTCTTCCGCGTCGGCTTCTATGAGCTGCAATTCCTCCATGTCCTTCTTTACGTTGTCCCTCCACCTCTTCCTTGGACTGCCTCTTGGTCTTCTGCTTGTTACTTTCTTGATCGGGTTGGAATCGTCCATTCGTTTCACATCACCAAGCCAACACAGTCTTGTCTCGCGCACCTTCTCCATCACCATTGCCAGTTGTTTCAAATGTTCTCGGAATGTCACACATCTGATCCTTTGCAACATCCGCATTCTCCAGCATGCTCTCCTCCAGTTTACCAACTGTCCAGCATTCGGCTCCATACGGCATTCGGCTCCAGCATTCGGCACGAGTCTTATCATCGCCTTGTATATTTTCGTCTTCAACTTTGTACTAATACCTTTATCACATATGATTGGTTTCAGCTCCGTCCACTTGGCCCATGCTCTAGTGATTCTTGCTTGTACTACAGTGCTCCAGCCGCCCTTTTCGTGAAGAGTTGCTCTTAGATATTTTAACCTTTCCACTTTGCAATGGAACACCTTGACGATCTCCTATACATCGATGTCAGATGCATTTTAACAAATATAGCGCCAACAACACTGATTACGTAGAGTTGGCATGAACATCAATGTTGCAATAATGCCAAGAAAACATCCATCATAATTACGATATCGTAAGATCAGAATTTTGTTTCAAATATGGCACATCACGCAAATGTGGGTTATTATAAATGCTTTTCGAGATGGGGTCACTCATCAGTGTTTCACAAGGTTGATGATTTCGCTTTGAAGTTGTATTGTTCACCTTTCCTGAAGGTCTTCTTCCTTCCTGTATGGGTAGTACAATTTTTGCAGGTCACGTTTTAAGATATTTACGTATTTGCTCACATTCATGCTATGTTGTTGATAAGATCAGAATCACATGTCAATATTTACAAAAAGAGGCCATCTTTTATGTGATGTAAGAAGATGCATGAAAAAACTTCAACGTAAGCATTTTTCACTCCTGCTAAAGTTTGGCTGATGAGCCCCTTGTACTCTTGCTTGTTTTAGTGTTGCTATGTCCCGTTTCATTTGTATGGTTTTGTTTCTGCTTTTGTCTGTGTGAAGTTTTGAGAATACGTGTGTACAGCCCAGTGAACGCTTAATGAGTCATTTTCAAAACTATCTTACATTTCATATATACAAATAATTTCTAGATCTTATTATATGTGTTATCCACACGTTAGCGGACTTCACTTACAATTATTATTGAGGATTAGCATGTATGTTTACATGCAATGATAGATGATAGGAAGTCAAACAAATGAAAAGAGGCGATGTTAATATGGATGGACAACAGGTAAGCCGTCAGGCTTGTTATCATGCAATGAAATATATGTAACATTTATATGAGCTTTTTGTTCATGGAAAGTATACAAATAAGTTAATTGCATGTTATGCATATTCATCACAAATCGTTAGAGTAGGCAATTGCATTTTAGTACAAGTGATTACAAGCAAGCTATAATGAAGATGCCGTTGTCTGCATAGTACATTACTCTCGTATTGGTTAAGACATTATTTTCAATTTTAGATCTGTCGTTGTCCTTGCGAACGATGACGAAGGTAGTAGTAAGCTCATCCCAGGCGCAAGCACAAAATGCGCAAACCCCCAACCCCACCCCCTCTGTCTGGAAGGTGAGGGAGTTCGCCAAGGATGTGTTGGGGGAATGGGTCCGAGAGGAGGAAACTGTCCCCCCCTTCTGGAAGGAAGGCAGGAGTTTTCGGGTAAGGGTTGGGAAGGTGATAGCAATGTGTGAGGGATAGAGTTGGAAAGGGTAGGTGTTGATGGTGTTTAGGATGAGAAACGTTGGAAATCGTGATGAATTTTCGGTTTGGAAATTGGAGTTCAGATGTGGAATCTACGTGAAATTTTGGGTGGGGAAGGATGGAAGGAGCCGCAAGGGGTAGAATCTCTGAAAACGTCAGAGTTGGAAAAAGGCGGGGTTGGGTGGTTTTGGGATGAGAAAAGTCCTTTTTCGTCATGAAAGAGGTCTTGGATGGGAAAACGGAGGCCAGATTCGGACTCTACGTGAAATTTTGGGTTAGGAAGGATATTTCCAGCGACATCGGAGAGAAGAAGTTCTGACCCTCGCCCCCCCCACCCCTCGGCAACGATCTTCCAACTTTGGTTCCAGAGATGGTAGAAAGTCGTGCAATAGCTCATTTGAAAGCTAAAAGTGAGAAAAATGCAGTGGAAAGCTCAGTTTGGACTAATTTTCCTGGGTTGAGGGAGGAAAATGGCAGGAAAACGTCAGAGTTGAAAAAGTCAGGTGTTGGAGGTTTTGGGATGAGAAAGTCCATTTTTCGGGCAGAAGGAGTGCTCGGATGGGAAAATGGAGTGCAAATTCGGACGTTTTGACCAAAGTTGGGTCTAGGAACGCCTTCCCAACTCCATCGGAGAGAAGAAGTTCTGACCCTCGCCCCCCCCCCTCGGCAACGATCTTCCAACTTTGATTCCAGAGATCGTAGAAAGTCGTGCAATAGCTCATTTGAAAGCTAAGAGTGAGAAAAATGCAGTGGAAAGCTCAGCTTCGACTAATTTTCCTTGGTTGAGGGAGGAAAATGTCAGGAAAACGTCAGAGTTGAAAAAGCCAGGTGTTGGAGGTTTTGGGATGAGAAAGTCCATTTTTCGGGCAGAAGGAGTGCTCGGATGGGAAAATGGAGTGCAAATTCGGACGTTTTGACCAAAGTTGGGTCTAGGAACGCCTTCCCAACTCCATCGGAGAGAAGAAGTTCTGACCCTCGCCCCCCCCCCCTCGGCAGCGATCTTCCAACTTTGGTTGTAGAGATCGTAGAAAGTCGTGCAATAGCTCGTTTGAAAGCTAGGAGTGAGAAAAATGCAGTGGAAAGCTCAGTTTGAACTAATTTTCCTGGGTTGAGGGAGGAAAATGGCAGGAAAACGTCAGAGTTGAAAAAGTCAGGTGTTGGAGGTTTTGGGATGAGAAAGTCCATTTTTCGGGCAGAAGAGTCCATTTTTCTTCTGTTATGGTTAGCGTTAGGGTTAGGAGTTTTTCCACTCGGATGGAAAAATGGAGTGCAAGTTCGGGCGTTTTGACCAAAGTTGGGTCTAGGAACGCCTTCCAAACTCCATCCAACTTTGGTTCCAGAGATGGTAGAAAGTCGTCCAATAGCTCATTTGAAAGCTAGGAGTGAGACAAATTCAGTGGAAAACATGGCTTGTTCGTATCTGCCTTCGTTTAGAGGTGAGACGTCATTGAAATTTTGGACCTTGACGAAAAAATGACAGAGTTAGAATTTTTATGAAAATCGCTCTAGCGGGTGAAGCAAGCCTCGGACGGGAAAACAGAAACCAGATTTGGAATCAGCGTCAAATTCTGCTTCGGCATGGTAAATTTTAAAGCCGTCGGAGAGAAAAAATTTTTCATCATTTTCCTGAAAAAACGACAGTTAGAAATTTTGCGATGGCTGTGGGTGTAGAGCCAAAACGAAGCATCGGATGGGATAATGGAGACAGATTCGGATTCAGCATCAAATTCTACATGGATATGGTGAATTTCCACCTCAATCGGAGCACTAGAATCGGAGATAGACGGATTCAAAGATTTGGATGATGGGTATTACGTCATCAGCTGATAGCCACACACTATATAAGCGGGAACCGACAGAGACTTTTCATTTAGAGGAGAGCGATTGTCAAAGGTAGGTTGTCTCTCTCAGCTGCGATGATAGCTTCGGACATTCCAAATTCCGGGTTTTTGAAAGAAACCGACTTATAAAATTTCATTGCTGAAGTTAGCTAAGGCGTCAGACTTAGAGGTTTGCCAGGAGATGGCCTTCGTCTCCAGGCCATAAAAGACTCCAAAACTTTAAAGGCTTGTAACTTTGCTTCTACAAGTCCGTTTGACTTGATTCAAAAAAGGTTCGGTCGCTATTGACCTGCCCTAAGTGACAGACTACTTATAAAATTTCATAAGCAGTGCTAAAAAGTTGAAAAATTTAAATTCACTAGTTTTGGAGGTTTTCTGGGGTTTTCGACCCTGCTGAAGTCACTTAGAGGATTTTTAATGATGTTTGAGCCAGTCTTCTCATGTTACAAGCAGCTTTTCACTGAAAGCGAGCAAGACACGGAGACTTTTGCTGTAATATTCCACTGACAGGGTGTTCCTTCGGGACGGCGGACGATGCCGTAGTGATAAGTGTGGCAAGAGAGTGTGTCATAGTTTAGACCGTAACCGCTGGGGCAACTCATGTCTCATGTTGGGCATTTGACACAGTTCTCAACGTAGCACTTTGAACGCCAATCGGTTGAGTCTTAGCTATCTTGTCATGGGTGGCCTCTAAACATCTCCATTGCAAAACGCTGGTGAATCAATCTCTCTACGGCTTGATATCAAGCTGATCAAAGTCTGTCAACCTCTTACCAACTCTACCGGTTTTCATGTCTGGCGATCAAATCATGGACGGTGCAAGTCACGGAGATTTTCGGTGTGATACTTCCTGTGTGTGGGCGTTCTTTCGAAACAGCGGTGAAGTCCGTAGCGATGAGTACTGCACGGGACGTCGGCAATGGTAATCCTTGTGAAACCTCTCTGCGTCATGTTTCCAAGTGGTTGCCTTTCGTCTCAACGTTGTACTCTGACCGCCAGGGCGACATTTAGCTATCTGCCACAGGTTACCTCATAAAATCTCCATTGCACTTGTCTCCCGACAGTTGGCCAACCATGGGAGAATGAACCATCAGTTCTTTTAAGAACTGTCTCTATCACGGAGACGAAATGATGAATGGAACGAAGGGAGGACATTCATGCGCCACACGCAACACATCACAGACTTCTCTCTTCGCTAATGAACAAGCTCCTGTCAGTGTCGTCAGAAACTTTATCATGTTGTACAAACGTTTTACCGCAACGCAGGTTGATGTATAGTTAGAAAGTTTGATCATGGCGTTTATTCGTAAGTCTAGTCAGAAACGTTATCATGTTGTATAAAGGTTTTACTGCAGCACAGGTTGATGTATAGTTAGAAAGTTTGATCATGACGTTTATTCGTGAGTGTCGTCAGAAAGTGTATCATGTTGTACAAAAGTTTTACTGCAACACAGGTTGATGTATAGTTAGAAAGTTTGATCATTGAAGTTGTATTCGTAAGTCTAGTCAGAAAGTGTATCATGGTTTGCAAAGTTAGTGTAGTCAAATAATTTTACTGTGACACCCGTTTGACAAAGTAAAGTCTGATCATCGAAGTTGCATTCGTGAGTGTCGTTAGAAAGTGTATCATGGTTTGTAAAAGTTTTACTGCTACACAGGTTGATGTATAGTTAGAAACGTTTGATCATCGACGTTTACGAAACACAAGTGTCATGAAATGCAAGCGTTAGTGTAGTCAAATAATTTTACCTCGACGCACGTTTGTGAAAATAAAGTTTGATCATTGAAGTTGTATGACTGACCGAACTCATCACAGCATTAGAAAGTTTTATCGAAAAAGTTTTACTGCACAGTGTAGATTGTCTTGTAACTTACTTTCACAGTGGTAGAAAATTTTATTGGAGACAGTTGCCAAATGTTTCCCTATTAGAAAATTCAAACTTCATGACTGTTAGATTAGCTTCATCAGGTTCAGTAAAAGCAGTTTTCTACTGCAGTAAGACTGCGAGTTTAGAATGTTATATGAAAACAGTGTTCACCACAGCGTTAGAAAGTTTTACTGTGCTGTGTAGATTGTTTCACACAAGGTCTTATAGTAAGCGTTGAATGTTTTATAAAACCAGATGTTGTTACAAACGTTGAGTGTGTGAGAGCTAGTTCCATGCCATTGAATCGCATGGGTTGTAAAAGTCCATAATCCAAGGCTAGGCTCCTCTATGGTTGGATTTAGGGTTTTATATTACATGCGTTAACCGTTCGTGTAGAATATGTAAAGCACATGTTAGCTTAAATGCAAATGTTGAAATAGGTTTGTAAGAAGTCTTTGACAGGTTGTTGTGAAACGTAGCGAACGTTGAAAAAAGTTTTATAAAATGTTTCTGCAGTCACACTCGTTAGGGTACCAGCTTTACTAAATGTGTTGTTTGCCTTTATCAAATTGAATGCGTGTGTAGACTGTTTTGTAAATAAAGACAGCGTGTTTGCACTCTACATCGACAGCATACAAGTATAGACATAACAAGCTGTAACGTTGTTAGTCGAATGCATATGAGTTAGGAAACACTCAAAGCATGTGTGAGATAAAAATCAACCTGCTAGATGAAGTGAAACACAAGTGTTACAACTAGTTTGCGGGAAATAAAGGAGAACTGTGACAACGTTTACACTCATCATAGACAGATGAACATATAGTCTAACTTTCTGACATTCAAATGAAAGTCGTAAACATGAACTGCGGTGTAAGAAACTTTATGTCAACAACTTTATGTTGGTAAAACTTTCATAGATTGCATTCACGTTGAAAGCTGATATAAAGACCTGTAGAAACGCATAAGTCTTAGTTCAACGACTTGGACATTGAACTCACACAATGAACACGTCTGTGTAGAAAACTCATTTGTAGGAAACAGCAAAGCTTGTCATTGAATGATCAAGACTGACTGACATAACGGAATTATTTCATGAGTATGAAACAGCGAACATTAGGACTGACCATGAGCATGAAAGGTTAGAATCAAAGTTTGCTTTTCATGCACATGACAAATGAAACCGTGTCTCATTTCTGAACGAATCGTGCATTGATCATCGAATCAACATTGAAATCTACATCAAGTGATTTTCTGTACGAATGCAGACGATGTAAAAATGATGCACGGATTGACATTTAACTTTGCTTGCAATAGTCAACACGCTGCCATTCAAAATGTTTATCATAAAACTTATCAGTGAAAAAACCCCTCCTGTGCCCACAAAGAATCATAAGTGCACTCTGACGCCTGTTTGTCTCGCTAGCCCCTCAGCAGATAGAGTACAACACAAAGATGAATGACAGCGCAGCCGGTGGGCGACCGTCTGTCTCGCTAGCTCCTCAGCAGATAGAGTAGAACACAAAGATGTACGCGCTCTCTCTGGCACCCGTCTGTCACAATAAACAGAGATCTATCGCATCTGTCCCACGAGCAAGGATGCAGGAACGTATCGCCATCTCAGACCTCCCACCTGGCTGATTCCCACACAGCTCGTTGCTATCGCGTCGGAAGGGAGATTCACGCGATAAATGCATCTAAGTTTGTTGAGTGGTTGAGGATGGCAGTCAATGAAAATATGACTTCCCTTTTCGTCCACCAACCATAAGCTTAGGGCGATTTGATTGCGCGAACCAGACATTTGAAAGATTGTATCACTCTCATATAAAGCAGAGTGTCTTACAGTTTACTATCATAATCATGTTTGAGAAGCCGACTGCTCAAGTTACCCCATATAGGATTACTTATATGGGCGAAACTTTTCTCTCCGATGAGAGTGAGGATATAGTATTTCAGTTTATGAAATACTATTCCTTGTTCGATGAATCGAACGTCATACCTCCACCCGAATCCCCGATGATGGATCTGCAGGAATCTCCGAGTGAGAGCGAGACGGTGGGGAGTGAGGCCGAGACGGTGACGAGCGAGGCCGAGACGGTGGAAAGAGAGGAGATGATGTGGAGTGAGGACTCGGAAAGTGATAACATGGAAAGTGAGGAAGTGGAAGCGAGTGAAGATGTCATTGTGATATCGGATGATGAAGTAACAGTTTTACACATACATACGAATGGCTATCATCTCAACTCATTCACGTTTTCTTTCAGTGATGGAGTGAGTGATGGGCGTTCTTTAGTTCATAAAATCATCATGCGCACATACAGCCCACTGTTTCACCACATTTCCTCGTGAATGCATCATGAGTTCTTATAAGTACTTCCTTCTAATGCAGCTAAAGCGGTCCCAAGCCCGCCACATGTCTTCGGATATGGAATGCAGAGGGGAAGGATATATGATGAAATAGGAGGACACCCTTGCACCACATGCAGCCACAAACACATTTCTATCTTCATTAAGATGACATTCAATTACTTGAATTCTAATGTGACCAAATCCTTAGATCTCAGTACAGTCAACTCTCTAACGTGCTTGTTAAACTTATTATCTCTAACTTTACAAAAACTCAAAGGATTCTAACATGATTTCAAACCTTACAAACGTTAACTTCATTTCTAACGATGCAAACAGTGAAATGCTTGTGACATTATTTTGTATTTTACCTATCTTGCAAACAGTGAAATGCTTGTCACTTTATTTATACTTGACCTATAAATTGCTAAAGTCCATCATCTTTCTGGATAGCAGCAAAACTCCTAAATCCATAGGATATGTGTCCCTGTGTTGAGATTTAGGGATTTAACGTTTTAGAAGTGCAAGTTACATTGATAAATCACTAAGTCTATAGCATAGTCAACCCTATGACAAGACTTAGCGTTTTATATGATCCGTGTTAGCAATATCTGCTCGTGTAGAATGTGACTCAGTGCGTTAAGTCAGATAATGCATCATCAACTTTATTCACTTGGTTAGATGATGAAGAAAGTGTGAGATAGAAGTGAAAGTTATCTCATAAAGTTTAGAACACATAGTAGTAACATTGTAGGAATAAGTAAAGTAAAAATTTATGTCGCATGAAATCAGTGATGCAAGATTAGCTCGCATTGAAATGAATTGGTAGTGTAACAAGCAAGCTATGTGGGATTCAGCATATGTTTGAAGATAAGCGCTGTGAAAAGGTTTTGAGATGATGTGAATTTTATCACGTCATGTTCATGGATGTAACAGAATGAATGTCTCTACTGGTTGAGTGTATAAGATAGAACACATATCGTAGTTGTTGCATGTAAACTGGAGGTTCATATTCGACGAAAGCAAAGATTGAGATTGCAAAGTTTAATGAATAGGTAGTGTAGCTAACTGGTTAGACATAGTTATAAGAAACCGCAGTAACATATCGAGATAGTATCATATTGCATTAGGACTGTTAATTTATGAAAGTAATTCATGTAAAGTTAAACTGAAGTAGTTTGTATATTTGATGAAGACAAGATACTATGAGTGTGAACGTAGGAATAGCATGCAATGGAGTATGCGTTGAAATGATTGTATGCCAACTGTATATGAAAAGTTATTTCCAACAGCAAATGAGTAGCACGAACGTATTAAGGTGCTACAAGTCTTTCATATTGATGAGGTTGACTGGAAGAAATGACTGTTGTCGTAAATGGGGAATTCAGCCTATGTTGAAAGTCAGGTACTGCGAAAGTTTTTATGATGATATTTGTCAAGATTGAATGCAAAGTATCACATCATGTTTATAGATGAAAAGCGGAAGAGAATAAATGTCTTTGCAGATTTTGAGTGTATAGGATAGAACGCATGAAACGGTTACACTATGTAAATAAAGTTAAAGGGTCACAGTTGATGAAATGTAGCTTTGATAGACTTCACATGGGTTGTTATGTAGAATGAATCGATATTCATAAATGGAAGTATGATGTAGTGATAAAGTTTCTAAGCCTTTCTTATGAGTGTCTATGTAAGGCTGACTTTCATAAGTTGAGAAATGACTGTCTTCATAAGTGCAGAATAAAAGTATTTAGCTAGCATGCATTCATTATCTTTCAGGGATGATTGAACTTAAGTATTGTTATGCAGTATGTCTTGTGATGATATTTCGTATTGAACACTGTATCAAGTTATAAGTATGGGTATGAAGTATAATAGAATAAATGTTTCATTCACAGGTTGAGAATATAGGAGGCACAAAGTATTGGTTGTATGTCATAGAGGGAAAAGCAAATAGCTTATAGAGTGACAGAGTCGATGTGTATGTGAAAGTATGTTAACGTATACATCCTATCTGAGAAATAGTATTACGTCTCTGTGTAGATGTCTCAATAACGTTTCATGGTTGCATTAGAATAAATCTGGTCAGTTGGGTAGTTCTCCCTTTAATTTTTTCTTTATATTCTATCTCTCTCTATGTCTGCCTGTGTGTATTTTCTTCTTTGTATCTGGTTGGGTGAGTGTTGTGACTTTTTAAGTTGGTTTCCTTTAGAGTATAGAATATTCATTTCGTATAGAATATGATAATAGGAATATATTAAGGTTAGTATCTTTGCATATTGCAAGAGGTATAGCATCATGCTTAGCAAGGTAGCAGCTCTATGTGAGCGAATTCCATGCATGTTTGTGTGAGCGTGTCTATGTGCGTATGAGTGCGTGATAATAAAGCGATGACATCAAACTAATGAACATTATACTAAAAGCAGAAGAAGCAAATGGCATCATTTGGCTGCTACCTTGCTAAGCATGATGATATACCTCTTGCAATATGGAAAGATACTACCCTTAATATATTCCTATTATCATTCTATACCAAATGAATATTCTATACTCAAAAAAAACAACTTAAAAAGTCACAACACTCACCCATTCAGATACAAAGAAGGAAATACACACAGGCAGACATAGAGAGAGAGAGAGAATATAAAGAAAAAATTAAAGGGAGAACTACCCAACTGACCAGATTTATTCTAATGCAACCATGAAACGTTATTGAGACATCTACACAGAGACGTAATACTATTTCTCAGATAGGATGTATACGTTAACATACTTTCACATACACATCGACTCTGTCACTCTATAAGCTATTTGCTTTTCCCTCTATGACATACAACCAATACTTTGTGCCTCCTATATTCTCAACCTGTGAATGAAACATTTATTCTATTATACTTCATACCCATACTTATAACTTGATACAGTGTTCAATACGAAATATCATCACAAGACATACTGCATAACAATACTTAAGTTCAATCATCCCTGAAAGATAATGAATGCATGCTAGCTAAATACTTTTATTCTGCACTTATGAAGACAGTCATTTCTCAACTTATGAAAGTCAGCCTTACATAGACACTCATAAGAAAGGCTTAGAAACTTTATCACTACATCATACTTCCATTTATGAATATCGATTCATTCTACATAACAACCCATGTGAAGTCTATCAAAGCTACATTTCATCAACTGTGACCCTTTAACTTTATTTACATAGTGTAACCGTTTCATGCGTTCTATCCTATACACTCAAAATCTGCAAAGACATTTATTCTCTTCCGCTTTTCATCTATAAACATGATGTGATACTTTGCATTCAATCTTAACAAATATCATCATAAAAACTTTCGCAGTACCTGACTTTCAACATAGGCTGAATTCCCCATTTACGACAACAGTCATTTCTTCCAGTCAACCTCATCAATATGAAAGACTTGTAGCACCTTAATACGTTCGTGTTACTCATTTGCTGTTGGAAATAACTTTTCATATACAGTTGGCATACAATCATTTCAACGCATACTCCATTGCATGCTATTCCTACGTTCGCACTCATAGTATCTTGTCTTCACCAAATATACAAATTACTTCAGTTTAAGTTTACATGAATTACTTTCATAAATTAACAGTCCTAATGCAATATGATACTATCTCGATATGTTACTGCGGTTTCTTATAACTATGTCTAACCAGTTAGCTACACTACCTATTCATTAAACTTTGCAATCTCAATCTTTGCTTTCGTCGAATATGAACCTCCAGTTTACATGCAGCAACTAGGATATGTGTTCTATCTTATACACTCAACCAGTAGAGACATTCATTCTGTTACATCCATGAACATGACGCGATAAAATTCACATCATCTCAAAACCTTTTAACAGCGCTTGTCTTCAAACATATGCTGAATCCCACATAGCTTGCTTGTTACACTACCAATTCATTTCAATGCGAGCTAATCTTGCATCACTGATTTCATGCGACATAAATTTTTACTTTACTTATTCCTACAATGTTACTACTATGTGTTCTAAACTTTATGAGATAACTTTCACTTCTATCTCACACTTTCTTCATCATCTAACCAAGTGAATAAAGTTGATGATACATTATCTGACTTAACGCACTGAGTCACATTCTACACGAGCAGATATTGCTAACACGGATCATATAAAACGCTAAGTCTTGTCATAGGGTTGACTATGCTATAGACTTAGTGATTTATCAATGTAACTTGCACTTCTAAAACGTTAAATCCCTAAATCTCAACACAGGGACACATATCCTATGGATTTAGGAGTTTTGCTGCTATCCAGAAAGGTGATGGACTTTTGAAATTTATAGGTCAAGTATAAATAAAGTGACAAGCATTTCAATGTTTGCAAGATAGGTAAAATATAAAATATTGTCACAAGCATTTCACTGTTTGTAACGTTAGAAATGAAGTTGACTGTACTGAGATCTAAGGATTAGGTCACATTAGAATTCAAGTGATTGAATGTCATCTTAATGAAGATTGAAATGTGTTTGTGGCTGCATGTGATGCAAGAGTGTCCTCCCATTTCATTTCATTCATCATATATCCTTCCCCTCTGCATTCCATATCCGAAGACATGTGGCGGGCTTGGGACCGCTTTAGCTGCATTAGAAGGAAGTACTTATAAGAACTCATGATGCATTCACGAGGAAATGTGGTGAAACAGTGGGCTGTATGTGCGCATGATGATTTTATGAACTAAAGAACGCCCATCACTCACTCCATCACTGAAAGAAAACATGAATGAGTTGAGATGATAGCCATTCGTATGCATGTGTAAAACTCTTACTTCATCATCCGATATCACAATGACATCTTCACTCGCTTCCACTTCCTCACTTTCCATGTTATCACTTTCCGAGTCCTCACTCCACATCATCTCCTCTCTTTCCATCGTCTCGGCCTCGCTCGTCACCGTCTCGGCCTCACTCCCCACCGTCTCGCTCTCACTCGGAGATTCCTGCAGATCCATCATCGGGGATTCGGGTGGAGGTATGACGTTCGATTCATCGAACAAGGAATAGTATTTCATAAACTGAAATACTATATCCTCACTCTCATCGGAGAGAAAAGTTTCGCCCATATAAGTAATCCTATATGGGGTAACTTGAGCAGTCGGCTTCTCAGACATGATTATGATAGTAAACTGTAAGACACTCTGCTTTATATGAGAGTGATACAATCTTTCAAATGTCTGGTTCGCGCAATCAAATCGCCCTAAGCTTATGGTTGGTGGACGAAAAGGGAAGTCATATTTTCATTGACCGCCATCCTCAACCACTCAACAAACTTAGATGCATTTATCGCGTGAATCTCCCTTCCGACGCGATAACAATGAGCTGTGTGGGAATCAGCCAGGTGGGAGGTCTGAGATGGCGATACGTTCCTGCATCCTTGCTCGTGGGACAGATGCGATAGATCTCTGTTTATTGTGACAGACGGGTGCCAGAGAGAGCGCGTACATCTTTGTGTTCTACTCTATCTGCTGAGGAGCTAGCGAGACAGACGGTCGCCCACCGGCTGCGCTGTCATTCATCTTTGTGTTGTACTCTATCTGCTGAGGGGCTAGCGAGACAAACAGGCGTCAGAGTGCACTTATGATTCTTTGTGGGCACAGGAGGGGTTTTTTCACTGATAAGTTTTATGATAAACATTTTGAATGGCAGCGTGTTGACTATTGCAAGCAAAGTTAAATGTCAATCCGTGCATCATTTTTACATCGTCTGCATTCGTACAGAAAATCACTTGATGTAGATTTCAATGTTGATTCGATGATCAATGCACGATTCGTTCAGAAATGAGACACGGTTTCATTTGTCATGTGCATGAAAAGCAAACTTTGATTCTAACCTTTCATGCTCATGGTCAGTCCTAATGTTCGCTGTTTCATACTCATGAAATAATTCCGTTATGTCAGTCAGTCTTGATCATTCAATGACAAGCTTTGCTGTTTCCTACAAATGAGTTTTCTACACAGACGTGTTCATTGTGTGAGTTCAATGTCCAAGTCGTTGAACTAAGACTTATGCGTTTCTACAGGTCTTTATATCAGCTTTCAACGTGAATGCAATCTATGAAAGTTTTACCAACATAAAGTTGTTGACATAAAGTTTCTTACACCGCAGTTCATGTTTACGACTTTCATTTGAATGTCAGAAAGTTAGACTATATGTTCATCTGTCTATGATGAGTGTAAACGTTGTCACAATTCTCCTTTATTTCCCGCAAACTAGTTGTAACACTTGTGTTTCACTTCATCTAGCAGGTTGATTTTTATCTCACACATGCTTTGAGTGTTTCCTAACTCATATGCATTCGACTAACAACGTTACAGCTTGTTATGTCTATACTTGTATGCTGTCGATGTAGAGTGCAAACACGCTGTCTTTATTTACAAAACAGTCTACACACGCATTCAATTTGATAAAGGCAAACAACACATTTAGTAAAGCTGGTACCCTAACGAGTGTGACTGCAGAAACATTTTATAAAACTTTTTTCAACGTTCGCTACGTTTCACAACAACCTGTCAAAGACTTCTTACAAACCTATTTCAACATTTGCATTTAAGCTAACATGTGCTTCACATATTCTACACGAACGGTTAACGCATGTAATATAAAACCCTAAATCCAACCATAGAGGAGCCTAGCCTTGGATTATGGACTTTTACAACCCATGCGATTCAATGGCATGGAACTAGCTCTCACACACTCAACGTTTGTAACAACATCTGGTTTTATAAAACATTCAACGCTTACTATAAGACCTTGTGTGAAACAATCTACACAGCGCAGTAAAACTTTCTAGCGCTGTGGTGAACACTGTTTTCATATAACATTCTAAACTCGCAGTCTTACTGCAGTAGAAAACTGCCTTTACTAAACCTGATGAAGCTAATCTAACAGTCATGAAGTTTGAATTTTCTAATAGGGAAACATTTGGCAACTGTCTCCAATAAAATTTTCTACCACTGTGAAAGTAAGTTACAAGACAATCTACACTGTGCAGTAAAACTTTTTCGATAAAACTTTCTAATGCTGTGATGAGTTCGGTCAGTCATACAACTTCAATGATCAAACTTTATTTTCACAAACGTGCGTCGAGGTAAAATTATTTGACTACACTAACGCTTGCATTTCATGACACTTGTGTTTCGTAAACGTCGATGATCAAACGTTTCTAACTATACATCAACCTGTGTAGCAGTAAAACTTTTACAAACCATGATACACTTTCTAACGACACTCACGAATGCAACTTCGATGATCAGACTTTACTTTGTCAAACGGGTGTCACAGTAAAATTATTTGACTACACTAACTTTGCAAACCATGATACACTTTCTGACTAGACTTACGAATACAACTTCAATGATCAAACTTTCTAACTATACATCAACCTGTGTTGCAGTAAAACTTTTGTACAACATGATACACTTTCTGACGACACTCACGAATAAACGTCATGATCAAACTTTCTAACTATACATCAACCTGTGCTGCAGTAAAACCTTTATACAACATGATAACGTTTCTGACTAGACTTACGAATAAACGCCATGATCAAACTTTCTAACTATACATCAACCTGCGTTGCGGTAAAACGTTTGTATAACATGATAAAGTTTCTGACGACACTGACAAGAACTTGTTCATTAGCGAAGAGAGAAGTCTGTGATGTGTTGCGTGTGGCGCATGAATGTCCTCCCTTCGTTCCATTCATCATTTCGTCTCCGTGATAGAGACAGTTCTTAAAAGAACTGATGGTTCATTCTCCCATGGTTGGCCAACTGTCGGGAGACAAGTGCAATGGAGATTTTATGAGGTAACCTGTGGCAGATAGCTAAATGTCGCCCTGGCGGTCAGAGTACAACGTTGAGACGAAAGGCAACCACTTGGAAACATGACGCAGAGAGGTTTCACAAGGATTACCATTGCCGACGTCCCGTGCAGTACTCATCGCTACGGACTTCACCGCAGTTTCGAAAGAACGCCCACACACAGGAAGTATCACACCGAAAATCTCCGTGACTTGCACCGTCCATGATTTGATCGCCAGACATAAAAACCGGTAGAGTTGGTAAGAGGTTGACAGACTTTGATCAGCTTGATATCAAGCCGTAGAGAGCTTGATTCACCAGCGTTTTGCAATGGAGATGTTTAGAGGCCACCCATGACAAGATAGCTAAGACTCAACCGATTGGCGTTCAAAGTGCTACGTTGAGAACTGTGTCAAATGCCCAACATGAGACATGAGTTGCCCCAGCGGTTTCGGTCTAAACTATGACACACTCCCTTGCCACACTTATCACTACGGCATCGTCCGCCGTCCCGAAGGAACACCCTGTCAGTGGAATATTACAGCAAAAGTCTCCGTGTCTTGCTCGCTTTCAGTGAAAAGCTGCTTGTAACATGAGAAGACTGGCTCAGACATCATTAAAAATCCTCTAAGTGACTTCAGCAGGGTCGAAAACCCCAGAAAACCTCCAAAACTAGTGAATTTAAATTTTTCAACTTTTTAGCACTACTTATGAAATTTTATAAGTAGTCTGTCACTTAGGGCAGGTCAATAGCGACCGAACCTTTTTTGAATCAAGTCAAACGGACTTGTAGAAGCAAAGTTACAAGCCTTTAAAGTGTTGGAGTCTTTTATGGCCTGGAGACGAAAGCCATCTCCTGGCAAACCTCTAAGTCTGACGCCTTAGCTGACTTCAGCAATGAAATTTTATAAGTCGGTTTCTTTCAAAAACCCGGAATTTGGAATGTCCGAAGCTATCATCGGAGCTGAGAGAGACGACCTACCTTTGACAATCGCTCTCCCCTAAATGAAAAGTCTCTGTCGGTTCCCGCTTATATAGTGTGTGGCGATCAGCTGATGACGTAATACCCATCATCCAAATCTTTAAATCCGTCTATCTCCGATTCTAGTGCTCCGATTGAGATGGAAATTCACCATATCCATGTAGAATTTGATGCTGAATCCGAATCTGCCTCCATTTTCCCATCCGATGCTTCGTTTTGGCTCTACAGCCACAGCCATCGCAAAATTTTTAACTGTCGTTTTTTCAGGAAAATGATGAAAAATTTTTTCTCTCCGATGGCTTTCAAATTTACCATGCCGAAGCAGAATTTTACGCTGATTCCAAATCTGGTTTCTGTTTTCCCGTCCGAGGCTTGCTTCACCCGCTAGAGCGATTTTCATAAAAATTCTAACTCTGTCATTTTCTCGTCAAGGTCCAAAATTTCAATGACGTCTCACCTCTAAACGAAGGCAGATACGAACAAGCCATGTTTTCCACTGAATTTGTCTCACTCCTAGCTTTCAAACGAGCTATTGCACGACTTTCTACGATCTCTACAACTAAAGTTGGAAGATCGCTGCCGAGGGGGGGGGGGCGAGGGTCAGAACTTCTTCTCTCCGATGTCGCTGGAAACATCCTTCCTAACCCAAAATTTCACGTAGAGTCCGAATCTGGCCTCCGTTTTCCCATCCGAGACCTCCTTCATGACGAAAAACGACTTTTCTCATCCAAAAAAACCACCCAACCCCGCCTTTTTCCAACTCTGACGTTTTCAGAGATTCTACCCCTTGCTGCTCCTCCTTCCATCCTTCCCCACCCAAAATTTCACGTAGATTCCACATCTGAACTCCAATTTCCAAACCGAAAATTCATGACGATTTCCAACGTTTCTCATCCCAAACACCATCAACACCTACCCTTTCCAACTCTATCCCTCACACATTCCTATCACCTTCCCAACCCTTACCCGAAAACTCTTGCCTTCCTTCCAGAGGGAGGGAACAGTTTCCTCCTCTCGGACCCATTCCTCCCAACACATCCTTGGCGAACTCCCTCACCTTCCGGACAGAGGGGGGTGGGGTTGGGGGTTTGCGCATTTTGTGCTTGCGCCTGGGATGAACTTACTACTGAAGGTGCAAACGAAATTCAGACGATCTACAGGAGACAGAAAGGGTCCAGTGGCAAGGTTCCTGTGAACTGTCCAGTCAAGCAATGTAATGTCGGAATGGAAGGTGTTGATCTTGCCCATCAGTTGAAGAAACGATCAAATGACGAAGATGGGAAGTTATGAAGATGATGCGGTCAATATCCTGATTGCATTCATTTGAGTTACAGAATATCTTCGACTGACTATCTTCCCATCAGTTGATAATGAATGAAATTATAACAAAATCTTTGTTGATCGTTCTTGAAAATGTTGCATTATTTTGATTCACATAATACCATGATTTTTGTAATTTTATAAGGACATGAGTTGACATGCACATTCTCCATACATAACATGCATCTAATAAATTTGATAAGACATTTAGTGACATCTACTGATTCGATGTAGGAGGAAAAATGTATTCATGAACAATATCTAAATTTTACCCTTACCGACGACGCGGTCACCAGTGAGCCTAATGTAGTAAGTAAATTAAATCAAAAGTAATTAGTGTAGTAAGTGAATGTGTAACAATATGAATAAGTTATCTTACTCCTTCAACATCCACATGAGGGAGAAAAATTGATAAAATTCAATTCCTGTTTCTTATAGTCGTTAAAAGGTTAATGCGGTATAGCAAATGTAATATTACGTCTGGAGAACGGTGAATCATTTTTAAGTTGCGAAGACCATACAATATTTTTTACAATAGTTGAAACCTACTCATCCCACGTCACGTTGGAAGAAAGCGTGTTGCCAAGTAAGCAAACAGATTTTACATTTGGAGATGGTGACTTAACTGAGGAGGAAATAATAGCACAAACACAGTTAATTCACGTTTCTGTCAACAGAATTTCACTTTGTTTTCAAAGCTATGGAAGCCAGTTACATTTCAATAGAACGAGTAAATCCTATTCTTTAAATCAAATAAACCATGTCATGAGTTGAATTTGTCCGAGTTTGAAACTTGATATTTGACGAGTTGTTGAGGACGCGCACAACATGCTCAGAAATTGTGATTTATTCTCGGATTTCACATTGTCCCTTACGGAAATATCATGAATTTTCATGATATTTTAAAAACCAGATGGCATTAAAAATATCATTATCATATTCTCATGAACTCCCATGATATTTTGGCTTCAAAATGTCATGGGAGCTAATGACAGTATCATGATGATATTTCTGATGATGTGGTTTCAGAAAAAATACGTTCTGTCACTGTCAATTATGAAATTAAAGATATGGGCTTCCGACACGTCATGAACCAACTCCAGCAGAACAAAAAAATACTTCAATGATAATTTCAGTATTTAGAATAATCACACTGAGCTGCATGCGTGTCAAGCTTGAATTCGGTGAAACATTAGATAATCTCGGAATTCAAATGCAAAGAAATACAAATCTGAATAACTTGCCAGATATCCCACACACTGAAATGATCAATAAAGTTTACAGAAATTGTATTCACAATTAAGGAAAATGATGTGCGGATCAATGTAGGAAAATGACGGGCAGAATTAAAAATAAGAGTAAATAAAAGATCCAGACGAGCTAAAAAGTCTCCTTCGTATTTTAATTGAATTATTCCAAATATCATTATTACGGGATATATTGTTGCTGCCTTTTTACCACATTACATCAAAGGTAGAGAGCCAATAATAAATGTTTTGATGAAAGAAAATTTGACAGATCTCTAGTAATTGAATCATCAATTCTGTATGAAATAATCTATACGATAAAAGAACCGTCATTTTCGAACACTTACTGTATTATTCTGAAAACTTCAGAAACACTTCACATTTCCTTTGGTTCCACAAATGGCTAATCCATGCTATGAATTATGCTCAGACAAGCAAAAAATGCCATAAATGTGCGCGAAAGCACAAGAAAGATACCGCGAGGCATCAAAACTGATATTGGAGGTCGCATCGCTTATCTCATGCCGTACTGGAACTTCTGTGACTTCTTTGGATGATATCTTTTCGGGGACAGTGGGTTTCAATGTAAGATGCACTTCACCTGAAAATTCAACATGCCTGTTTCAATTCTGTCAAAGATGGGAATAGAAATTGAAGTTGGAATCTGTAGTTGCATTGAATTTCTGTCAACATTTCAAACAGTTTCAGACTAGCCATCTCATTAAATTCCACATACGCCTCACTTTACATTTTCAATATATCACAAGTTAGATTTAAGATCACAAGCAAATATACACGAGAAAAATAATATGAAGTTAACGTGAAATCATGCAATAATGCCGGCGTTTTCATGCATCTAACAGTTACCGCAGGGATGAGACAATGTAGGCAGAAACTCATATTTCAAGGGTCTCCGAATGGAGAGAAGTATACATCACGCAGACGTATTGGCGCCCCGCGAAATTCCTAATCAACTGTATAATCAGTGCACACCAAGATCACTGACACAATCATGAAAATGCATCATGCAGATCATGCGCATGATAACCATGTGTGTATGGACACTGCATGCGTATTTATGCGAACATTTTGTAAGTTTACCGTATGTACACGTGTAAGCTGTTTGTACTGCTGATATACGGCTTACGTGTGCCGTATGCCATATATTAAAGATTCACGGGTAGGAGTGAACTCTCCACCCTTTGTACTATTTGACGATTCATAAACTTCGTGAGTTGCATGGCTATTAGATTGATTTAATCAGTCAGTGCCAAAATGACATCATGTGATGTGATTGACAAGTAAGAATGAAGTAGGTCTTCACGAATTGTATGTAGAACCAAACAGCTTTACTAAGGAACCATAGACTTGGCGAAAGTTTTTACATTTAGGTTTACATACGAAAGTAGCACAGTAGATGAAATTAAATATTCGATTCAGTGTTTACCACAAGATATGATGAGGAAAATAGAAAATCTTTGAGTTTGCAAGTTATGCATTTAAAGGATTTTAAAAGTCAAAGTTATCTTTCGTCACTTTTTAATTTATGCATGGTGATTGACAGGGTGGCGGCTACTATCCGATCTTCAAATTTCGGATTCTCCTGGGCAATTTTGTCAAATTCTCTGGCTCTTTTTTAAATATCGACCAATTTTGTTTTTCTAGTTATATAGTCGGAGTAATGTTATTCCGTTATTTTCAATTGCTACACCATCATTTGATAACTGCAGTACCTACCAGGCAACCACATTAAATAAGTGTCAATTTGAATGTTCATGTGTTATTTTTACTTAGTTATTGATGATCGTGGACAGAAGAGTTTCAGCTCTTCGATTCATTTCTCAAGTTCTCCAACTTTGCCAAATTATCATTTTCTTCGTGCCTTTTCTTTTCCTCATGCAGTGGTAGGTTTTCTTTTGTTTCAAAAATGAAACATACAGTAGCTACATGTATTAAATGCACTTATGGTTTGGCAATGTTCTAGATGATATATTCATAGACGAGATAGATAGGAATGGGCTTCAACTTCAAGAAATACGTCTCTCAATTCAGACACGGTCTAGATTGAAATATGAAGATAAAGTCTTATCGGAGGAAGATGTCCTAATAGACAGAGTTGTCTAAATAGAGAGATTGTCTTAACAAAGAGTGTACGGCAAAACGGACCGGCAAAAAATCATAGTTTTCAGCTTTTTGTGTTTCTTGAAATGCTTACATGTAATTTCGTAATTAATTCGCAAAATGACACAGCATGTCACTATTACCAGGTTTTATTTATTATATCTTGGTATATATCTTTTTTCTTGACATATTTACATTACCCGGTACAAGAAATATTTACAACTGCATTTTGTCATCTCGACTTTGGCTTCCCGCTGTTTCCCCTGGGCAGGGCTTCTTCTGAGCATAATATTTGCTAATTTTTCAGTCCTAACTAAACCTGACATTATCTCCATTCATTTCTTTTTTTGAAATAATTTGTTTGGTAATATATAACGGAAGAAGCAAAATTTTAATTATATACACAGCACCTGTCACATGTTTAAAGACAATTTCACTGAGTTTTCTGCTCAATATTTTCCTTAAGAAGTAATAGCCTTCTCTTGAAAGATTCATGCGAATTTCAACCGTGCGCAGTGAAACTATCCAGCCTTTGTCCTTTGTTGCATCATTTTGTCGCATTTGAGGAAGAAAAATATTTAATTAGGAAAATTTTGTTAACGATAATTCTGTCGTGCAATAAATAGAAGAAAACTATTCAACAAATATTTGACTGCTGAGTAATTAAGTAATTGATCAGTTCTCATTTAAAATGCAATTTCTCATGAAGCACCATGCCTATGAAACCATAAATCAATGTTGATTGTGACGAATTATCTTCGATTTTCTATATCTATCCTGCAATTATGGCTAGCATAATTACTATAGCTAGTATAATGATGAACAGCATAGAATGAAAGCAATACATAGACGGTTATTAGAAATCATAGAAGGCATTTTGCAGCAATGAAGAAGGTGACATCTTCTAGAGGGTAGAATTTTTTAAGGTATTTGAAAGACATTCCATGAAACAAATCCATATGAAGACAGTCAGGAAACTTCATTCCCGCAGTGTTGTATTTTTCTTTCCGGAACTTGTCAGTCATGAAACATGAAGTAAGTTGAGGACCCTCGTACAATGTGAATCTTGTGCAAAACAAATGCCTGCAATTTAGGGCAGAATTTCTGTAAAGCACAGAAAATATGTGCAAAACATGATCGTATCTGTGCTTGCAAAATGTCTGCAAAATAATAGGAAAGAGGGAAATAAGAGATTCAAAGCACAAATTCTCATCATTCTTGAGAAAGATGAAGAAAGTTAATTGACAGATTTTAGTGAAGACATTCGTCTCATGCACCGCATCTATTGACCGAACGCTACTGCGTAGTAATCACGTAGCTATCTGCTACGTCTGCGTATTGCCTATGCGCTGTATAGCAACTGCCTACGACCAAATTTGTGTGTTTAAAAAGAAAGCGATTTATCTTTAGCTTTACCTTAGTAATTAACTTTAATCAATTTTGTTTTTAATGATTTCTCATCATTGTTGAAACTTATTAGTGATTTATGATTTCTATGGTGTGCAACAATTTAAATGCTTGTGCATTTTTCACACCGCGGTGTAATGCCTGAAGCAGAACCGGTCGAAAGGCCTCGCATGCGCTTTGCGTTGCTTTTTATTTTCAAATTATGCAAAGGATCAAACTTCTTTCATGAAATGGAAAGAGTCAATTGCTCTATGTTGTGAATTTAAAGGAACAGAAGTCCATCCGCCGAAGACCAATATAAGTTTGCTCTATTGCTTGGACATATTTTGAGCTTTTTTACCCATTCGTCTTTCTAAGTCGTGCATTCGTTCTCATGTGATGGCTTTTCATAAAGTTACTCTTTCATATCGACCTTGTCTATTTGTATAAAATCTATAAGCATTATCCCACAAAAACATCAGATTTAAAAATCTCTTCTCATGAACTATGAACAATTGCTACATCTTGCTGCTATCTGTTAAACGCCTGTAGTTTGCCAT
This sequence comes from Prostheceraeus crozeri, assembly GCA_907163375.1. Taxonomy (NCBI): domain Eukaryota; kingdom Metazoa; phylum Platyhelminthes; order Polycladida; family Euryleptidae; genus Prostheceraeus; species Prostheceraeus crozeri. The sequence continues at coordinate 164,099 of CAJQUW010000199.1, read as the reverse complement.
CGTCATGTTTTGCTACTCTTCGGTCCACTTTAGCTTTCGGCAAGAGAGAGTGCAACTGTTTTGGTGCGTACGAGTATTTGAATTTGCGATTCAGTTTCATGAGTTTGCATGTAAATTTGCACAATTCTCTATGCTGTAAACTGTAATATCCGTTAATATCCGTTAAAATTAGCAGATAAATATATTTTCACGGTAAATATCCTAAAAGCAGACTTTATCTGATATGAACGAATTTTAACGTTATCACTCATCATGTTGTGACGTCATCATTTTAGCAGATATTTACGGATATTTTCTGTGAAGATCAACAGTTATTTTAGTTGCTATTGGTTAGTTTACAGTCTATCGTACCAAACGTTCTATGGTGTCGCTGAAGTGTGTTTAACGATCAAGAAACAAACTTTTTGGAAAACAAACTCGCTTTACAACCATGATCTGAGTGCATGCAGGAATTGCCATGTTCAGTTTGTGACATGAATTCATTCATCCTTCGCTTACAGATTCGAATGTTATGAAGTCAAAAAAAGAGTAGCCGTGAATCAAACAAAATATTGTACAAAATTGTTAAGGACTTCGCAGAAAATGTAAAAATTGTGGTCTCGAGCCGAAACTCTTAGGAAATTCAGTTCTATTGTTAACGTGTGGTTGTCAAAGACATTTGATCCAATATCTATTCATTTCACTTCAGAAATGTACTCACAGGAAAGTCGACATTACCTGCAAAGGAACTTCATTAGTCGTTCTATCAGCGAACAATTCTATTGGAACGAAATTGAAGCCAATTCTTTTCGACAAATAATGTTCCTGACTAACTTATAAAGGGAATGTTCGGCTCTTACAGCATTCACTTCACATTTGGTGGACTCAACGAAATGGTAATGCGCGCAATTATCATTATTGCATTATGTGCAATCTGCACCGTAGAAAGCCGTGGTGAGTACATTTCTTGTATATACATTTGCTATTCGCAGCTTTTTCCATTTCGGATTCATTATGAGCAGCATCATTTCAAAATTGTATATTGCACAAAGTTGTGTACTTTTTAAAGTTTTGCATGATGTCATAGACTTACGTTTAACCCCGGAAAGGCAATTGCGTCATTGGTGACCCATGAAGGAGATACAGTCCGAGGGAACAAATCTCCAGCAATGACGATGGATTTTTGGATTTTTTTCTATCTAAACATGGTTTGCGATCTGGTAGTCAACATACTAACAGAAAATATTGAATGAACTTTCGATTTGTTTCATTTAACCCGTAAGGAAATATGCGTGAATCAAATTTCGGCTCGCTTTCCTATGTGCCTTTGAGGAAAGATGATTATTTTTATGTTGCATGGCATTTCGTAAAACTAGACCTGGCATGTAGACGAACAATGTTCAAAAGTATGCATATACCAAATGAGAACCTTCTACACCTGATCTTTACTGTAGGAGAGGTTCTTAGATATTGTTGGGTAACCTGTGACTCATTGGGTTACGGTGGTAAAAAAGTGATTGTCGTCATAGCAGACAAAACTGTTATTTGAGTTTAAAATGTAATTTCCTTGTGTTTGTGACTTTTCGATGTTGTAGCAACTTAGTGCATGCTATTTACAAAAAGTAAATGTCAGGTTGACACTCACAGTACAAGTAGGCCTACTGCGTCACAGCTTTTGAATTCAAACAGTACAATGTTTTGTGAACAAGCGATGGATTGAATGATAATTTGATGTGTATCATGACGCATTTAATTGTTCATGAAGGGACGCCACTACTTCTTAGTTTTGAACACCGCAAAACCGTTTTGATGGTGGTAGACGTAGATTTCTGAGTAGTTTATGAGCAGTACATGTATTTTCGAAATACTTAATCAGCCACAAGTGGTGGGAGTATTGTAGAACAACAGTCTTTTGTCATTTCATTCCCGATAATATCATTTTAATGAAGTCATAATGCAGAAATAAACAATTTCGAAGATCATCAATGAAGTTTTCTTTAATCAAAATTTCCGGGGTTTCACTACCACGAAAGCCCAATGGTTCACCGATGACCCATGACCAAATTGGCACTTAAATATCTTCAAATTTCCAGATATCGCTTCATTGAAGTCAGTGTGAGAAAACAAGCAATTTTTTAAGGTATCAATGATTTTCTACCATTATTTCTTGTACCGAATTTTCCGGGGTTAATGGATGCGAATACAATATTGCAAGTTTGACCTATAATGCAGTAATAAGTGCCATGTAACCTTAGAGCGATGTACAGTGTATATCGATAAAAGCAACATAATTGTGTGAAAAAAACAATCGCAGGATGGCTGAATCACGTAACATTGCGTTGAAAATGCCGCTATTGAACAGACGTCATGAGCTGACATGATGAGTTGCCCTGACTGGACAAATATCACAAAATCGTGTTCAGGTAGTTGAAAAAGAAATAGTTAATTAGCCATAAATAAATAAATCATTACCGCAAAGAAAACCTCTTAATACCAACCCAAATTACGAGCATCTTGATATTAAAAAAGTTATTAATAATTCACAAGACTGGTATTGTCTGCTTACCTGACAAGGGTCTGAAGTCCTAATGACTTGATAATTCAAGCAGAATCGTTAATAAACGTTATTATGTAATTATGACTAGAGGGATAATTCGAGGCGCTATCCTAAACCTTAACCTAAACATCGTGATGACACTTAAGCCTTTCCCATCTGGACCCTATCAGCGTCACGTAACGTTTATCTATATATAATCATGACAAAAGGGAGATTAAACTGAACATGTGAAACATCTGTAGTTGTCTCAAATAACTTAGTTTTAAGTTAGACGTTAAACCCATAGATGAAAATTAAATTTATTAAAGCTTACAAATGAATAAAATATGATAAAAATAAAATCAAATCATATGAAAATTAAATTCAAGAAATGAAATGATGAACTCTTAAATGAAATAAATATTAAAACGAAACGTTAAAAAGGAGTATAAATGAAAGAAAACATTTTTTTGTGACTTTTAAGAATTATAATAGTTTTTTTGGAATGTTTTTGAAAGAATTTAAGTCCTTAAAAGGACTGATTATCCGTTCCCCGTGGGTATCTGAGGTCATCAGCAGGTGACTCGGACAGGATTCGCGTTTCGGCCCCTCAACCTGAACGCTCCAACCCATCCGAGCGGGGCCCTGCACATACAGAGCAGCCTCGACCACACTTTAAAAATTCCTTGTTCGGCAGTGTTCATAGAAAAGGAAATGAGGAGATTCAAGAAGAACACAGATCAAATAGCTGTCGTGCAGCAAATAGTCCAAACTTGTGCAGTAAGGAGCTATGCTTATGAAGTGCTTTTTCTGTTTCTAGTCGTAATAATTTCTTGTCATAACCTCGTGATTCTAGAATGTGCAATGTTTTACTCGTTTTATTAATGAAATCTTTAATGTGTGTGCATATTCTACCATACCGTATTACTTGCCCTGCGAACACACGAATCCCTAATTTGTAAGGCATGTTGTTATCAGGAAATGTCAACAGGGTTACTGGAAAATCAAAATCATCGATTTTATGATATACCGAGGTCTCAATCATATGCTCTCCAATCTTAAGTTTTACATCTAAATAATCCACTTGCCCGAGAAAAAATAACCGAACAAACTTATTAAGTCGACCCAGTAATTCAGACATCAAAACCTGCTAAGTACCCAATAGGTTTATTCTGAATAGATTGGTCTCCCATCAGGTTTATTCCAGTTTAGCTGGTTTTCCTACTAGGTTTGTTAGGTTTAATCCAGTATCCCATTAGGTTTATTCCAGTTTTGCTGGTTTCCCACTAGGTTTGTTAGGTTTAATCTAAGGTTCATTCCAGTTTCGCTGGTTTTCCTATTGGGTTTGTTAGGTCTTATCTAGTATCCCAGTAGGTTTATTCCAATTTCGCTGGTTTCCTACTAGGTTTGTTAGGTTTAATCCAGTATCCCATTAGGTTTGTTCCAGTCTCACCGGTTTTCCTACTAGGTTTGTTAGGTTTAATCCAGTTTCCTACTAATTCGGCTCGGTTTTATACAGATTCCCACTAGGCTATGCATTTGTAGTTAAGCTTACCCAACACCTTACACAGCCATTACAAAACAACGATAATGTCAAAACATCACTGTACCTTCTATAAATATTCAGATAAGATAACATCAATTTATATGAAAAGCCACACATCCAAACGAAAGGTGGAATAAAAAAATTAGATTTCTTTCCTAGGAGAGCCGAACACCAAGAGCACTATAACAATAAATTGATTTCTCGAAATGATGCGATACGAAACAGAAGAAACGTTTTAAACATGAGTCAATATATTGGATAATCTGAGGTTTAAATTTGATGAATCGTTACACGCGTTTACATGACATTTACCATTCGAAGTTACGTCCAATGTTGAAATGAATTGTTTCAAAAATTTCAAGCAAAAAACAGCAAACATGAGAAACAAAAATTATAGTAGTCAACCTTTCAGGAAATTACTCATGTTCATAATTGTTCATCACTTTAACAGCAAAATATGAATCTTTTTCCTTCATGATAATAGCGTGATGGGAAAATTCAACTGGCGAGATCTCGCGGATTCCTCCCTTCTTCAAGAAAAAATACGGACAGTTATTTGACATCTTAGTCATAATATGTGGTGGCAAATTCAAATTACTTGACAATGAAAAAATTGGAAACATGTCATCATATACTCTGCACTGCACAGTGAATGTTTCATTGTTTATTACATTCAAAGCCTTTATCTTCGCAAATTTACGAAGATCATTCAAAAACACGTAGCATGACTTGCATTTCAAAAATTTGTCATATTTACTAGTATGAAACACAAGGTCACCCACTTTAAATCTTTTGAATGGTGGCGATTTTCCAATTGCATGTGGAACTGATTCACAGGATTTGGATGATGAAGCACTAATTTGGAAGTTCAAATAGCGATTTATCATTTGCTCAGCACACCCGCGCGTTCCGGTAATACTCTGCTTCAGTTGTCGGTTTAAATTTTCGAATGACATTGCTGAGACATTCTGCAAGGGACCAAATCGACGGACTTGTTCAGGAAGGTGGGATAGGCAGTGTAGGGTTACAGTTCTCACGGAGTCACCTAATAGACTCACCAGATAAGATTGAAATGTCTTAATATAAAGTTCAGTGTCAACAATATCGCACTCATTTATGTACTCAGACGATAGTAAATACACAGACGTCGAGAGAAGACAGTAAACGAAAAATATGTCGTTAGATTGTTCTTGGGACAAACGCCAGCAATACATAAAAACTAAGGGCGCGTAATATAAGAGGAATACTCGATGCTCTTGCGCTTTCCACAACGCAAATTCAGTTAAGATATTTCGGGGCTTTCTTCTAAAATAATGAGGAACTCCCACTTTTTCGATGACTGAGGACAAAATCAAGCAATCCACAAGTTCGTTCTTGAGAATAATTGAAAGCAATGCCTTATTTACACCGAGATAGAGAAGGTGCATGGGATCAAACAACAAACCACTAGGCATCTTCAATATTTCAGAAAGTTTAGTAGGCCCTTTTACTCCAAATGCCGGAGAATTCGTAGAAACAGCCTGATTTAAATGCTGGTGGTACATCTCAGTCGTTCTTGTTGGAAAAGTCTCCGTCACATTGAATATAACTTTTCTGTATTGATAATCGTAATCACCCATCACAAGGCAGAAAGGACATCCATACCTGAAAAGTTTGATATCATAGCATTAATATAACAAAGTTAATTGACCATTCTAGGTCAGGAGCAGTGCTCTCACACAAAACAGACCCTAAGATGGGGATCGAGAGTATAAATTCGAATTAACAAACGCCAACATGCACTCAAATAGGCTAATATAAAGAAATAATTGACTGATAATCAGGGACGCCGGCAAGGGTGTTGCAGATACAACACCTACCCTGAACCAGGTGTTGCATGTGTGCCCTCTTCATGAATTACCGAAAAAATATTATTTAATCAACATTTCGTTGAAGCGCGTAGTGGTCACAAATTACCATGTTTTAGAGGTTTCATGATCTTTTCAAGCATAATATACATTGACATATGGCTCACTTAGAACAACTACCTTAGAATTCTTCTTGCCCTGAGCAAGAGCGATTTTAAGTAAAAATTGACAAAATTTTCAATTTTTGCCATAAAAATGTATTCTGTGTTTTCGATTTTCTTCTAGCCAAATGGCATTTTCCTGTCCTGATGAAATGCCTAAGTATGTGTTCTATGGGAGCCGTCGCATATCATGATGTGCTGAGATTTGAATCGTTTTGCAGATTTTTCTATGCAAACAATATCTAAGAACTGCAAATTTTTTTATTTGTTGTTTTTCCTGATACACTACACTTCATTCAATACCTGTAATGAAGCCGTTTGTATGTGGAAGACAATATGTCTAAGGAGGGGCGACTCGGACTACCAGATCAGATGGGGTGAATGCACGGATGAACTTGAATTCCGACTTACTTTGCTGAATGGCCCTGAATATTGCAGATGCTACTCTTCGCAGGCATGTCAGCGATTAGGCACACAATTTCACAAAAATAATGTTGTCCATTTATATCCACACCCGATTGAATTTGAGCAGCTATAATTGGTAATATCTCATTCCAACGTGGCTTCGTTGGACCAATATATAGCGACATCAACACCAAATTACAGGCCTGCCGTCTAATACGAGGAGGTAAGTTAATGAGTGAAAGAATTACGGGCCAAACATAGAGATTTCTGGAATCGATTGGGGAAATGCCATCAGTATTTATAGCAAAATATAACGTATTCCTCTTTCTATCAGGAAATTGGGATCCATCCATGATATCATTATAGCGATTTTGGTACGCTTGTCTGATTCCTGTGTCTGGATGTCGATGTAATATCTTTTCAACAACAGTCTGAAATGGCAAAAAGTAACACAGTCCATCACCTATTGTTACTTTAAATGGCTCATTAGCAGTCTTCACTGATTTGTGGTATTGAAATAAAGAGGGACATTTGTTCGGCAACGGCAGCACAGCAGCAAACGTTTCCAGTATATCTTTTACGGCAGCATCCGATAATTTGTGAACTGATTGTAGAGTACCAATCTTCTGCTTAAAACATGTCACTGTTACACCAGAGTATCGATAAAGTTCGTCAAAGGAATCTTCTGCCTCGTCGGAGTCCATGCCAGAACCTATTGATGCTTCATTATCCATTGAATCAACCTCTTCAAACGGAATTGGCGAAGAGGTCCGAAGGGGTAAGAACGTCGTAGTGGCAATATTTGCATCTTCCACTTGCCGAATATGCTACAAGGAAACATAATCACTCATTTATTACGTTACAGACATGTCAGGATTGATCAATTATACAAGTTGAGGGACTCTATCCGGTAAGGTATGAAGCAGCAAATAGAAATACTAAACAATGGACTTCTAGATTGCAATGATCCAGAAACTGTCAGAGAAATAGGTTGGTAAGGTAATAAAAACATGTTCAATTGTTCATGTCGTTTTATAGTGATATATCCTGTCTCATGTCAGTATTCGCGACAAGATATATAATCATAAAGCATGCATGAGCTATTATTATTTACTTTATAAAATCTCATCAGCTGCTACTGAGTTAACGTCAAACGATGCAAAGCAGAGGGCGTACGACAACATGATCGTCAAGTATTTCAAAACATCTTCTCATTTCTATGCACAATGCATTCCGCGCAAGACATTACGTCAATGTAGCTATCGGTTGTGCATACTTCGATATTTCAAACAGAAGCCATGTCCTGTCATATTCATATAGCCAAGTGATTCCTACATTGCAGATTCGTAGGAGTGAACTTAATTGTGAATGAAACAACAGAAAAATACTTTACAAAATCGTCAACATACAATATATGGTTGTCCAAATTGTCACTAAAATCGACTGAACCCTTACCAAAGATTGTGCTGATTCATCACTAGAAGACGAATGATTTCCTTGGGCTTCTGAGGCGTGAGCAACAAGAAACGTTTTCCGTCGTCGCTGACATTGGTATTTCCTTCTCTTTGGCATTTCTCTGAAAATGTATGACATGTAGATTACTGAATGTGACAATGCAATATTGTACAGTGTCATAGCATGTAAATTTGATCAAAATACTTCACTACAATCTTGGCATTATTTCTGTGATGCCTGAAACTATGCAACTTAAAATTCGAAATGAGGAAATTATGCTTCTCAGATGCTTTTACCGGTAATCTTAAGTTCAAAATAATCCAATGAGAAGATTGATTAAACACTTTTTAACTTTGGATCACAAGTGTACTTCGTTGCAAAGGCGGAGAATGCATGTTCCACTCGTATTGCCAACCTAAACTAGGATTTTTGTGGTGAACATATTTGATTATTCATAGATGATTCATTATTCCAGGATGCTTCAAAGACACCACTTAAAATATTGCAATTACTTGAAGAAGATCCCTTATTGCCTGTATTAACAAAGATTCTAAACATCTAATACATGATCAATCATCAAAAACTATGAATTTTCAAACACCTTTCAGTTTCAAAAAACAAAACTCTTGAAAACCATCTAACGTGAACTGCTTAGAATCTGACAATCTAATAAAAGCTAAAATCTATACTGTATAAAAAACAAACTAGGAGTCATTCTGAAATTGGGTTGTGATCCACTTTTCTCTTCCGTCGTCCCTTCTTTAGGTCATTGCCCAAACAATTGACAGCTCGTATAGCTTCCTCCACAGCGTCTTTATTGAACCGACTACTAACAGCTTCATAAAAAACGTTCGAACGTGTGGGGGAAAGGGCTGGTCTGCTGGAGGAACGCTTCGGAAACAACATTTGCTTTTCTAGTTCAGTATCACTGAACAAATGACGTGCGATGAAAATGCCAAACTGGCTTATGTCGAAACTTCGGCTTCCTAATTTAGCCACGTCTACATTCTTATAGATAACCGGTTCAATTACTGATTGCGGTTCGAACGATTCTGGCTTTTTGAGTACTTTCTTGATGGTTCGCACATCTTTAGCTATCGTCTTCTGCGCCTTGCTCAGAGCTTTTATCTTGCATGAAAGACCTCTTATCTCCGATAAAATGATGTGGCTAGTAGCGTCAGTAGAAGAATCCGAAGGCCTACTTGTCACGGGATTTTCGTTTACGGCTGCATCGTTTGTACTTTTTGACGAAACCGAAGAATTTTCCGAAGAACCATCAGAATCTTCCGGATCATTGTGAACAGATTCTGTCGCTTGTGATGTAGGCTCGGGTTCTTGTGGTATTGAATCGTTCAGGAAAGCGAAGGAGTTATCCATCGACACTTTCTCCGTGTCCAACCGTGCTGTAAGCCGACGTTGAAAGATTAAAATGTCGTCTTTCGATGACGACTTCAACAATACTTTAGCCGTGTAGCCTTGCTTTAGCACGACAAAATCTTGCTCTTTCACCGACGAATATTTAAAACCAACAGGCAAAAGGCTGGAATTGGATGACAGGACTTCGTAAGAGCCATCGTAAAAATACAACAACAAGTAGCCTTTCTCCTCGGGTGTAAATTTTTCCACGGGATGGTGTGCGCGTTTCTTTTCCATCTGAAATGATACCTTTCGAGATAAGATCTTACATTCTGTAATTAAATTGTACACCACTTAAGCACCTATATTTTTCTACAATTAACTCCAAAAATTGCGCAAATTTCTTTTGTAAAAAGAGATAGGTACATGGTCTAACATTTACACAAAAGGGGCTGGTCAAGCGGTAACGGAACAAATAAAGTGAATTCATTCCTCTTACAGCAACCTATGGAATTATGATAATAGTATTATTGTCAGTATAATTACTGCTTATAGGTAGCACATTAGGCCTACAAATTAAGGCATGGATTTATTTAATAGTCAAATAGACATTTAACTTGAGAATATAATCGATTGCATATGAACACGCTTGTGATATATGCCTGGGCTTATGCATTGGACATGTACAAAAATTGACTTAGTGGGTGGTAAAAGTGCATCTCTATTAGTTTACTCCCCCCCCCCAATCACAGCTCTTTTCGGGTCCCCCATTCACATTTTTTCTTGATTGAAAAGCCACCTCTGAGAGATCATCTCTTCATTTTAGAACGTTATTCATCACAGATATGACAGTGAAGGCAGCAAGCACTTTGATGTGGGAGTGTATACTTGAAACAATTGAGATTTACATGGCGCGATGAATGAATCATAATCGCAACTCATGTTTGTTGACATAAATTTGGATAGCATTCAACATGACTGCAGGATGTAGTGTTAGCTTTATGCAAAAAGAATGAGACAGAAGGGTTGCAGATCCGGAGTGTGCTATGAAGGCAGTGGAAATAGAGGCAGCAGCTGAAAATTTGAACTTGACTACAAGACAAATCCTCCCTATTCACCGTTTTGTGTCTTTCATGTTGGACCAAGGAGCAGATGGGCCCACACAACCATCAGTATTTGTCAAGATAAGTGCAACAATGAGCCAGTAGTCAATTTGATGGGATCAATTAACACATGAGAAATGTGAGGGAGACCTGAAACGAGTCCCACCTACACCCTGTGCAATTATCTTAATCTTGACAATCTGCAAATCATATCTTTCCACTGATGACTAACGTCAGACATTGTTCAGTAATAGGTGTGTACCTACGCTTTGTGTAGTTACACAGACAGCAATGCATCCTCAATCAGAGCTATATTATTTAATAGTGATGTGTTGTTCTGATCTCAACCAAAACTGAAAGTATAAGTTCTGATAATAAACGAAAATGCTCGTAGAAAAATAGCATGGCAAACGGGTATTGCAATCGAGGTAGGAACTAGCGCAAGAGAAGCTTTTATGTAATTATATGACTTGATGAACTTCATAAAAATGTTAACTCATTTAACAAAGAAAAAATATCAAAATTTCGATAGGTGAATATACGTGTTAACATGCATCAATATGCTTTCTTTCTGATGAAATTGAGTTCCTCACACAAAAATGATTGAGAGGCAACAAAAACATGGCAAATTTAGTAACGGAATTTCAGCTGCATATATTTAATTCATCTAGAAAAATGAGGTTCAAAGATTTTATGACTACATCACCTGTCATCAGGCCTGTGATTAGCCTATGAAAAAAATTGAGGATTTTTTTGTTAAAAGTCTGAGGAATGCAAACAGAAAATCAGAAAATGATTCTAAAATGATAGTTACCAAAGAGCATAATCTTGGCATTTTTATGGAATGTGTATTGCTATTTTGATGGACACAGGTTCTAGCAAAATGCTAGTGCTATGTGCTAGCAAATTACTAGTGCCAAGCACATTCTTTTTCACTGGAGGGTCACTATAACTGTTTCTATCAATAGGGTCAACATGTTGTAACTAGTAGTGATAGTAGGTAACTATAAACAAAGCGTAGTGTAGTAGGTACTGTATTTTCAGTAATAATCAAAGACTTCACAAAACAAAATGAACAAGAAACTATTCCGGTACCAATATCTCTCGAGTCAAGTGGCATGGGAATGTGACTACAACAAAAGGTCTTCATGATGATTATTGCAAAAAAATTCAGAAGTGGCCTCATGGTCCACGTATTACTACATTTCACGGTAACTGAGTGTGAAGGACATATAGCTTATCTGAATGTAGATGTACATATTGACAGAAAAATAAATCTTTTTTAAGAAAAATTGTGTTCATCTATTGAATTTGTAACAACTTGAATTGAGGATGACGAGAAAATAGTCAGCACCATGTGTCTTATCATTGTCTATGACGCCTCGTATCCATCAGTGGTTCGGTCGAAGGCAAAGTTCTCTTCAACTTCCTTTTGGACTTATCTTTTTTCGATGACACGGGAGCTGCATCTGTTATCGACTGTGCTTCTAGCATAAGCCTCTTGGCTGCCTCCATTGGCCACGTCATCACAAGGCAGACGAAGTGGCGCCCGCGATTATTCGCTGAGACCTCCATACACAGCAATCACAAAGTGCGATGAACCGATGGGAAATGTATTTACCTAATATACGCACGTATATCGTTCTCTCTTTTGGTTCGACTTCAGTTTTACCACTGCAACCTGATGAAGCGGACCTGATAAGTCCACGAAAATTTGTACATTTCTTTTATTTTATCTAACAAAAAATGTGCTCTATCAAATGTACTACAGAAGCTGTACATGGTACGAAGAATGTCTAATGTGAAATGATTTCTGTGAAAAACACCACACTAAGATTCAAAACATACTTAAAACTGACTAAGCTGACTTAAAAAGATTGTGACATCACAATTCCGCCCAGCTTCTCAATTTTCTGCGTTTCCGCGCAGAAATCGGCAAAACCGTGCAGCTGCGCGCTCACTTTTGGAAACGCTGCATGAAACAATATCAATTCAACGTAGCAAAGTGCGTCAAGGCAACAAACTTAAAAAGACAAGTTAACGACTCGTTAATTTTTGATATGCTGAATATGATTTATGATGTGCTAAATATAATTTAAAAGAAAATTATTATATCCTAAAATGTCTAGAAATTTAAAAAAAACTAGAAGGACAAACAACGGTTCTCCTCTCCTCATGTGGAATGAATTGGCGAGTAAGTCGTTCTTTTCAAAATTATGGTTATCACTTCTATATTTAAAAGATTCTATTTAATAGTCTGCCCATTCAGATGTTAAGAGGCAGGTCTGTTTCCAATCAAAATATCAGATCTAGCTAACACAGCGGGATTACGATATCTAAAATCTACCAGTTATGTAAGAGAAATATTATAAAGTAATAAATCATGAATGATTCATGATTAGCAGTATGGATGTAGGATACATGTTATAGGATTCTATCTTAGCTTCTTGATTGGAAGTTTACATATCATCGCCATTCACCAAAAAAGCAATACATTGTCCTACATCTAGTCTGCAGTATGTCATATTTGAGGAATTTCTCACAGTTAAGATATATTTGAGGAATTTTTGAGGATTAATCACAGGCCTGCCTGTCATATAATTATTAAGCATTACCAATTGATTATATATACACAGAGAAATAGATTCCCACGCATCAAAATTGTTGAAAATCAAGACTTTGAATATTAGGTTTGATAAGTGACAAAAGCGACGTCAATAACTCATTTCTTCGCCAAACTTCAAACTTCGACTACTACTGAACCATTGAAGAAAGGACAAAAACGAGACATGTTCTAGAAACTAGAGAATCAGAGCTTTTCTGAAAAATGAAGGAGAAAAACATAACTTGAATTCCATTTTCCACTTGACTATCGCGTGGTCAAGCCCAAAAATATGAAACATGTCAAACAATGAGGCGATATACATCAATAAAAATACGCTATGCATCAATCTGCGAATTGACCCGAATTTCAGCGCTATGACCACGTTGACATAATAGTGAACGTAGTTTTGAGAGCCCCATCGCATTTTTGAACAACGTCAAGGTCAAGAAACGCCACGTCAGATTCCTAACGTTGCCTAGCAGTACTGTATGAAGCCTTCGTCGGATGGCAATAGCTTAATTTTCCCCATTGCATACAATTGGAGGCCTCATAGCAAGCAAAAATAGGATGAGCTTAGTAATATAAAATCGGCCATCTCACACAATGGCGCATGGCTGGTCAGGATGTATGAATATCTCGACGTACATGTAGATCAATGCTCAATATGGAAGCCATCGCTATATTCTTAGTTCAATATTGAAAACTGACTGTTTACGACGTTTTCACAGCAGTAATTGACGAGTTTGAGATCTCCGCAGCTAAGGGTCTAATAGTGTAGCAATTACGGCTCTGTGTAGGCCTATTTCCGACAGATGGATAAATTTGAAATAATGGACAAGTATAAGGGTACTGCTGCATGGAAAAAATCAATCTCATTAAAATAAACTATCTCAGGTTATATAGTGACAGCAAGCATCGTAAAAGCGCCTACTGGCATACCTGATGCTGTGCAAAATGTCGTTGAATTATAAAAACACTTTGGAATTCGCTCGTCATTTTTTATACCTTTTCCCAAATGTTGCTTGATTCTTCTTTGTCCTGTTGATTCTTCAGATAGATAGTCCAGATCATGCTCTTTGTGAACACGCTTCCAGTATGAATTTCGAGGCATTCCTCGAAATCTATTTTGCGACACAGCCTACAAGAGGGATGAAGTGACGGAGTGTTGGTTTTAAGCATTCATTCCTCACTTAATCGCAGGTATTCTTGATCCCGTTCCTGATTGTTCAGTCAAACGTGGAAATGTGTCTAAAAGAAGACAGAACTGTCTAAAAGAAAGACTTCAGTTACTCCAGAATTGTTTGAGATAAACATTGGTGACAACGATTTCGGATCACGACGGTTATACGGGTGAAGCATGACTACGTCCCTTATTACCATGAATCAAAGGGAAGAGACTTCTGTAACTACCACGAAGATGGCGACACAGACATTATTTTCTCCACGTCATCATCACTTCATTTTTCAATAAAGACATGGCTTTCGTTCCAACGTCCGTGTTCGTGGTAGTCTTTCTAATTTCAGGCCTTTCTGCATCAATTTTTGGCAGGTTCACAACAAACTTGTTGTTTTCTGCGTCGTGTCAGATGCTGTTAACAACCTCGAAACACCTTCTGATACACCCTGCCCAAAGCACAGCTGAATCGACTACGGGTATAGAGACAGCTCTAGATCATATTTTTATGCTGCAATTGAGCAGCAAAGAGAACTCCAGCTGCTTTGGACATGCAATTTCCCGAAGGTTATAGCCTCATCTTATCTATCTGCCATATTTACGTATCGTTTGAGTTGCGATTAAGCAGATGAGAAATTCATAATTCATTACATATAGATATACATAGGCAACATATGGATTTAATTTGGCAACTTTCTTTCTACATTCTTACAGGTTGTAAAATACTGTTATTCAGTGTTCACTACTGCATTGAGTTGATTATGGATTAATTTGAGTGCGGTGGTTTACCATAATAGCACAGCTACTACGGAGCTGGTCACAACAAACGGACCACCTGATTTCGATTGAGTTTAATCCAATCTCAAGCATTCTATTGCATGTCTATCATATTTCATTTTAAGATAAGATTGCAAGCTCTCGACTGATGTATGGTAAGTTGTTGTGCGACAATTAGAATGCAAAAGAATCGGCTGAACTACAGCGAAATTAGGGGGTCCGTTTTATATGATCAGCTCTAGTTCTTCAATGGGCTCAGCTTTTCTGGCTACTGTCAAACAGCCTTTTAGTTTAACAGTTCTAATAAGGTAGCAGACAACGCGCCGGTGAAATGGAAACTTCATGAGAAAGTTTCCATTTGTGCAAATGTACTTAAAATAAATTTGATAACTTTAAACAATTTGAATGGATTCATTACATCAAACCATAGTGTGAAGTATTTGTTCAATGGATGAAATCTAGCCCGTAATGTACCGGAATAACAAATAATAAAGCTAGTTGAACAATAAATGCATTCACCTACTGTACTAGTTGAAATTCGTATCATTCTTTAACGAGACGAATTTTAGTGATATATGCGGAATTTGATGAAGGACACTATATCCAGCTACTTCCTTGCGTCGAGTTCACACGACAATCTGCATGTTAAATTACTGCTAATTGAAATGGCAGTGTTCCAATAATGATTCCATAGAGCGAATGTTTAATCTGTAGTGTAAGAATTCATGTACGTATTTGGACAATACATTCCCCCAATGAATTACTGATGATAGTCCAAATCATTGGCCCATGATGTCTAGAATGACTCTGTTGATCTGCTTTGGGTGTTGGTATTTGTGTCTCTGTGCAAGCAGTGCCATTGCAGTTTGAAATTTTGATGTTGATTCAAAGTGCAAAACTCCATTGAGAGCAAGGTGCAGTTCATTAATTCACGCATTTGCAATATTCCGGTGATCATCCATTCTATTGAATGTATGTTGACCGTTTGCTTTGACAGCAGATCGTTTTGATAGTGAGCCATAGTGTGTTCACAGCATTTTTATAAATATTTGTTTAAAATTTCTTTATTTTAAAAAAGCTGGATTTCTTAGCAACAACGTCAACAATTCCAAAACCTGATCAACAAAGGTGACTCCATTGAAATGGAACGTCGGAGAGTAGTTAAAAGTCTTCAGCTAATTTCAAGTAATGCATATTTGATTGCCTAACATGAATTTAGCAAAGACATCAAGCATCATGTTTGTATCTTCGCATGAAGTGGTGGCTTTGCACATTATTTCTGGTGAGGCACTCATTTTCGAGGGAGCATTTTCCTTAAACCGTTGCATGTTTTTGATGTCTCCTCTTTTTTCGCTAGAATACTTTTGTCGTGACATTTTGTCATTCATAGTTTCATACAGGCATTGAACCACAACTTATTTTTAAAGTATTCCTGATGAATAATTGATAATGAAATAGTCCTGGAAATATCTTTCTGATAACTGAAAAGAGTACCAATATTGGCACACGTTTCCTACACAGAGGTTTGATTTTGAGGGAAATCTATACATATTAGTGCGCATTTTTGTGCCGGGGGCTCTGATGTACATCTTTAGCTATTTCCACCTTGGTTATTCTGGCATGCCTGCACATAATTTTCAGAAAATTCATGAGGCTGACTGGCACGGCACATCGGAGAGTACATTTCCGGTGCGGTGGAAGGTTTGCTTATTATTTTGTTTATTTTGGAAGGGTTGCTTATTCGTTGGAATCCGAGTGCATCGACGGGACGAATTAGTCCAAAAAATATGCCTTTTATTCTGGCATCACATAATTCAATGCTCAACGTGCAAGCATATTCAACTTTAGACCATACATGATTTTGGCCTTGATATCAGCGCATAGTCAGGAACCATAAGTGCTGTAACTGCACTAGAAGTCCCAAAAACTTCACTGATTTAAGTATGTGCATAGAATGTCCGAAAATAGCAGTTTTACAGGTTCAGCTGGACTTCCAGGTAGCATTCCATTAAGTTTTTCTGTTTTCACAACTACCTGATGAACGTCCATGTAGTGTCCCATCAAGTTGATTTGCTTTTACAACTGCCTAATAAACTTAGTAGGACACACTTTATCAATCCCATTAAACCTACTGGGATACTGATTAATCCTAATAAGTTTATTCGGTATTTCTTGACTTCATAAGTTTGTGTGGTATTGTTAAGGATCCCAGTAGGTTATTTCGGTATTATTTGATCTCCTATTAAGTTTATCAAGTTTTTTTTTCTCGGGTGTTTGTTATCATAGCCACTTCTGCTGGCTTCAAGACTTTTTGGGTAAATATCTAAAATTAAGTTATTAAAATGACTATAGTTTATGATACATAAATCATCTATATACCTAGTCGTATTAGATAAAATTTTTGCCAGTCCGAACTTTTTACTACGCATTAGTGCTTGCATGTACTGAAATTCACAATGCGCTAAGAATAAATCTGCTAGCAGTGGGCTGCAATTACCACCCATCGGAATACCACTAGTCTGCTGAAAGGTGAAGTCTGCGAACGTAACGAAGACTTCATCTAATATGAAAGCAATAGCCTCCCTGAACTTATTTTTCGTAAAATTATTATAACCACTGTATTTTTTCGCTGCTAGGAAACTTTTGTCTTGGCCTATGCAGAGATATTTGCGGTTCGTGTCATTAAAAATTAATTCGAGTAGACTGTAAATATGTAACTTAACGTCTTCTTGATCTGGATTAGTATATAAGGTTGAGAAATCGAATACCTGAAGGTTATGTATTTTTACATTATCTATTCTTTTAAGAAATTCACCTGTCGACACGATGCTCCAAAAACAGTTAACACCGCTGTTCTTATATATTGCATTACAGTAGATTTTGAACTGGTCTCTAATGACAGACAGACCTTTATTGACTTTAAGTGACAGTTGTTTGGTTGTACACTTCCTGGCCCCGGCTATAAATCGAAATTTGTAGGGAGACTTATGAAGTTTTGGAAGCCAAAATAGTTTAGGAAGCTTTAAATTATCTTCTCGGCATTTAATATTGAATTTTAAAATCAAGTCGTTTTGGTGACGACTAATAACGTCAACTGAATTAAGTTTAGTAGGAACATAAGTATCATTTCCTACGGGTAACAGGGAACTGAGATCAAATCCCAACTCTTTCAATAGTATTATAATGTAAATTTTTTTACATATGAAAGAATAATTACTACTTGCCTTATCCACAGATGCTATTATAAAATGATTTTGCAAGTCTTTAATAACTTCCATCAAATAGTTAATTTTGCTTTTGCTAGATTTCGGTAAGAACAACTTATACAATCGGTCTCTTGTAATTTTCAATATTCTCAACTTCCAATCGTCAAATTTATTAATGCTTATACAATTAAGCTTGCTAACACGCTTGACATGTTGGTCTAAAGCCGTTTCAATATCTATTAGAATTTGCTTTTTACTTATGTTTTCCGAAATTCTATGTTTAGTTCCGAAATTCATCAATATTTTCAATTCTTCATTTTCTATGAAATTTATATCGCCAGTTATCACGTGTTTATAATGCACGTAAATAAAATTTTGATGCTTATCACATGCGCAGTCATTGTTGAGAATAGTGTAAAGTACATCTTTGTCTAGTTCATTAAGTAAAGTGCTATAATTACAGATTTTTTGCGAAATAGGTTTATTCAAAGAAAAACATAGTTTTGGGGGATGACTGTCCTTGACTTTCTCGGGTTAAAGTTTGCATACACTTCGATCATGAATAACACTTTGCAAATCTAATTTGTCTATGATTTTATTTCTAAAAGGGAAAACTATTCTAGTTCTTTCTGATTCTTCTTTTTCTTTGCGTTTGTTCACCCCAGTATTTAAAATGAAAGCTGATAAAATGAATGTAAATTTTGAGGACTCATCAGCAGTTTTGGCATAAATTGATTGTAAAATAGAAAAGTCAAGAGTTTTTAGACGTCTAAAGAACAGACTGAATTTCATGTTTTCAAATAGTGAACGTATTTCCTCAATTAGATTAACCAATCGGTTGTTGTCACTGAACTTGTCTCTTTGTTTTCTTTTTCTTATACCGCGACTTCTTAGTCGTCTCGGAATCGGACTACCATAATAATTTGACTCCTTCATTTCTCCTTGAGAGACACAACTACCGCCTAAAAGCTTATCATTTAGACCTAATGGGTATAGAGTATTTAGAGTTTTGATGAAATAATCTTCGCGCTCATTTAGTCTTTTGATTAGTTCCTCTTTACAACTGTAATTATCTATGGTATCTATTATCTGAATTTTGACGTCATTCGTGGAATGGCTTTTGTCTCTGAAGTGATTACTCAAATTTGTATTACAAAGATTATTAGTTATACTATGTCTATGTCCGTTCAGTCTACAATGAAGAGCCTGGTTTGTCCGACATACTGTAGTCCGCATTTCTTACAAGATATTAAATATATAAGATTACTACTTTTGCAATTAAAGTTTCCTTTTTTGTTAAAGATGAATCTTCTACCTGTGCTATAGCTGGTATATATAGGATCATTGTCTAGTGATTGACAGCATCTACATTTACTTGCATAACATGCTGACACAGAAGCTTGTGAGGAGGGCGCTATCCACTCCATCGCATTTGTACAAAATACTTTATAAGACATTTCAAATCCATTAAAATCTACTTGCCAGAGCCTCATGAGAGACCATACTGTTACAGAGGTTGGGCTTTCAGTAGGTCTATGAAATAATAATACAAATTTGTTCTACTGATTTGTTGTATATAAACCTACCTTTTAACACTTGTGTCACATACTATGCCCTTGAGACGGTCGGATTGACGAAACGTGTCGGGTGACTTTTTGAAAAAAATTTTTAAAATTGATTTACGTCAAACAAAGGGAGCGATTGTTTTTTTCACACTATTATGACTAACCTCCCGTACGGACGAACTATGAAATTAAAAGCAAAATATTCTAAATTTCAAAAAGTGAGATTGAAATTATAATTTAATTTTTATGAACATAATAAAGCTTTTTACAAATTACTGTGACATATGTCACTTCCTTATGTGGTAACTTTTGGCCAGTGGTCCCACGAAAAAAAATTGAACGCTTGCACTGATACAGAGTTTCAACATACAGACGACAGAAATGTTTGATGAAAATTTGCCGTAGGTGTGGACCTCCCGACATACTTTTATGTTGCAAAGATTTTAAGATTCTTTGAATGGACAAACATCTACAGTCTGTTTCAAATCATTGCTGACACCTCTGAAAATTAATTATATGATCGATATTTTCAGATATCAGCTGATTTCAATTAAATAAAAGTTGGAATTTCAGTTTGCTGGCATTGTTTCATTGTACTCATGAATTCTGTACAATATAATTTGAATGATATTTTTAAGCTTTTTCTCATTCAGAGCGCCACGGTTCAGATCACAAGGCTGATGTTGATCAACCATTCATAGATTGCTTAAGTTATAAATAACGCAATTTCCCTTTGCAACCTTTTTATTTTGAAAGCGGCTAGGAGACATCACTTTTGAGACTTAAACATTTATGGAATCACGTACGTAGGTAAATAGCCTGCTAAAGCACCTCAAACAATTCGCAATATATGCTTCGTAAATTCTCATGTGTATTATGACAAAACATAACTTTAGTAAGCAGCAGCGATCGGTGCTTGAAAATTTTGCGTAAAAAAGTGCTTAAAAGTCATTGGCCGTAAAGCTGTTGTTGAATCGTCTGGAAAGCAAATAATAAAGATGACCAGAAAACAAAGTGTAGTTTGAAATGTGCCATGAATCATTGCAATGCAAACCTCACAAATTACCATGTATGTAAATCATGACAAAGCATTGAAAATTGCCAAAGATAATGTATTTAAGACAATTTCAAAAGTAAACAATAGTTTTTTTCTCGGGTAGAGAGGAATCCATCCTCAAGCCTGAACACATCCACATTATCAACCACATGGTATCAAGATAGAAAAACTTGAAATGAGACTAAATTGAAATCGATCATGGAGAATTCAAATGGCAATCGGATGATTAATTATCGATAGCATTGATTGCAACTCTTCGACTGGTAGACATTTGGCATCATTCATGATATAATATTATGAAAATCTTTCTTTAATCTACACTGTAAATCGCTCGATACGAAAATTACATACAAACATATACAAAAATCACATACAATTTGAAACTAACATGTGATACGAGATTCTCGTATGTTTACAGAGATCTGGTATATTTTTCATACCACATCTCACTTACTTTCGTATGTGATTGGTATGTAGCGATACGAACTATTCTATCTGTGATTGGCTGTTTTACACTGAAATACGAATTGTTGGTATATTTTATATACGAGACCCGATGCAAATTCATCCTTATTCGTATGTCTCTAGTATGTATTTGGTATGTGCAGCTTTAAGTCACATAGCAAAAAATATATGTATTGCATACTGCTGTCAAATAGCTTTTTTCGGTAATACCAGTCGAGAATATTTTTTGTTTGATAGAGTGATATTTAACTAGGTTAGATTTATTGTAAATTTTATGCTCGACGAATATGTCGTCGTTGCTACTTTTCTAACAACATTAATATGACGTTTAGTTAGCTCTACTTTATGAACCAAGTTGATAGACATCATTTCATACAAACGATATCTTCCGTGCGATCATGTTGACTTATATATCTCAAACATAACTATTTTTGCATTCATGAATTATAATGTGTTTTTATTTCGGATTGATGATATGCTTAATTTCAAAATTACATAATGCATAATTGTTAATAGTTGAATACTTATTGATTATTCATGAAATACCTTAGGCTTACGTGTACTAAAATCGAATTCATTATTGAAAGCATGACGTTTGAATGTCTTTATCTCACTACTTACAGAACAGTAGCAACATTAGTGTGATCTTTATTGACAAAGGGCCTTAAATCAACATACTTTGGACATGATTGATGCTTTCTTTTTACATTGTGCTGGTATGGCTTTAGTATGTAAAGCATACCACATTTGAAATAACATACGAAAAGCATACAAATATATACCAAGAGAATACAGAAATATGCCAAAAAATATTTTGGTATGCATCCTTCGTATGTGATTGGTATTGAGAGATTTACAGTGTATAGCTAAGTATGATTTATCAACATGCTTATGCGATTAGAAGTAAGAAAAGCACCTGGTAGGCACCATCGTGATCTGGTAGCTTTTCTGCCAAACAGTAAACAGCTCTATCAAATGAAATGCAAAAAAGCATTTGGTAGCAGGCATTTCATCGGTTTACAGTGTTGACAATGAAGTAGTTGATATTAGCCAAATGTACCATTGTGATGAAGTGACATAACAAATGTCAGACGAGGTCATCTCGCTGAAACGGCATGTTACATTTCGCATATTCTATACGGACGTGGAAAAAAGTTTATGATAACACTAGACGAAATGACTTACTTAATCTTACTAAGGAAATCTTACAAGTTCTGACCAGAAAGTACCAGTCGTGCTAAGTCTTATTAGCAAATCTGATCAGATCTGATAAGATCTTATTTGAAAATTTTCAGAAATCTTTTGAGTAGAAAAAAGTCGTATATTTTGCGTTTGTCTACATATATTCAGTGCACTGATGTTCCAGCAAGATCATTTAACAACAAAAACCATTGATATCGCCTGATCTTCGCACTGTAATCGGACTTCAAGTTTGAAATTTCAGTTCACTTTTATCAATTTCAATTATCAGCTGGTAAGATCTGAAAAGATCTTATTTTGCGAAAGATAAGACTTGGTAAGTCTGGTACTTTCTGGTCAGGAAATGTAAGATCTTAAATAAAATAAGTTCTGATCAGACTTTGCAAGAATCTGATCAGACTTAATAAGACTTAGCAAGTCATTTCGTCTAGTGAAGTTGCATAAACAAGAGTTTCGTTGATGTGCCTGTTATACTTTTCATTTTTAATTGAAGTAGGCTACCCACCGTCTGAAATGTAGAAGTGAGATTATCTTGGTACCTCAAATTTTTCATAATTCACATCATGCATGAAAAACTACATTATGACTGATGTGTAAAGCTACAGCATATATAATTTTCTGCATTATATCTTGCACTTCATCAAATTGAACTGAAGTCGGAAATGTTATCAGAGAGACCTAAGACTTAAAAGGAGATTCAGAAAAGCAGCATTATTTTTATTTTAAATGACACTCCTGGCCTGAGGTGAAATTCAAAGGTCAAAAAAAGCCAACTCTTATCAAGTTTTTAATCTAATGGAGATTTAAAGATTACTATTTGAAATGGAAAATGACAACAAAAACTTAATAGACCATTAAACTAATTGAAAGATCTGGTGAAGACGGTTAATATAATGATGATTGTTAATTGCAATGAGGTTACATCACTGTCATTAGTTCAAGTCAAGGGCCAAATAATTCAAGCTTTTATTTCAACTCAAATCGCACAAAAATTCATTTTCTGAATACGCTTTCATCTTCGCATAGTTCATCCGTTTCACTGAGGCTAAAAGTCACGTGATTATGAAAATTTTCTACAATTGCCGATTAGATGCCGAAATAAAAAGTACAAACAATATCAAAAAACACATTTGAAATTTGAATATAAGCAGATAAATTCAAATTCAAATTCTTTGCATTGGTGAATATCTTTATATTTATAGAAATAATACTTCTATGTAATCTCAACCTATTTTATCAAGAACTGATACTAACATATAACATTACTAAGTAAATACACCGAAATCAGCCGAAATATTCAAAACATTCACATTTTAAAATAAATCTCACGCCAAAAGTTTAGTGCCAAATCTATTTTCATTCTGTCCAAAGTTGCATAATACGTAGGAAGTAAACTATTTGAAATCTGGTGGCTATAGCTGCAAAATTGGATCTTTTGTAATACAAATGTTGGTTGGCCTGATCATGTAGAAAATGATTTCAAATTTAGCTCATTTTTCTGTGCACATAAATTTAAAAGTCTATGATTTAGGAATAAAGTGATTGAAATTTCCATGATTGTCAAGAATATTTGAATATAAATTTACTTGACCAATACCGCAAACAGCTATTCTCAGATCTTATCTCTTGCATACTAAGGCAAGAGCATTGCCTTCCAGTGCATTGGGCAGATTATAATCATAGATTCTATGTAGTATTCTATGTCGGGATGAGACACTATCGATATCTACATACATTACCAGTCCTATTATAGAGCATAAGGAAGCAATTTATGCA
The DNA here is from genome assembly GCA_907163375.1 of Prostheceraeus crozeri. Classification (NCBI taxonomy): domain Eukaryota; kingdom Metazoa; phylum Platyhelminthes; order Polycladida; family Euryleptidae; genus Prostheceraeus; species Prostheceraeus crozeri. The sequence continues at coordinate 139,886 of CAJQUW010000199.1, read as the reverse complement.
AAACTTTAATTGAGGATAGAATGAAATGAAATTTACTTTTGTTTTGATGGAAAATACTTAAACTTGTGTATTATTCAATTGAATGAAGCTGTAGATTTTTCTGGAGGACAAACATTTTTGTCGTAATGAACAGGCACGTATACATCGATTGCATATTTCAAGGAAAAGACAACAGAAGGACGAACTTACTACTTGCTTGTCACTTGTTTATTCACTTCTCCACCTTATGACTACAAACGTGGGCAGATATACAGCCAGATTTCGATTCTGCAATGTAGTTTACAGCAATTGAAGAATTTCTCCAATCCACAAAGCTGAAATGCTTGACCATTTTCACAGCATCGCGGTAAAAATGCTTACAAACGAATGCAAAAATATTTTTCAAAAATATTATATTGGTTCTCGTGGAAAAAAAATTTGTTACTGACTTTCTCTATGAGGAGTTTCAATAATTTCCATGCTTTTATGCATATATTCATCAGGTAATTCGTTGGGACAATCAACCCACCTTGAGAAGTGTACAACATGATGGTTGGCAATCACCTATATCTTCAAAAACTGTAGGACTACTAGTGTATGTAGATATCAACAGTGTCTTATCCCGATATACTATACTATGTAGAAATCCATGACATTATCCTCTAAATCTGTGAAGGTAGTCTGCCATGCCATGAAAACTGTCGCAGGGCAATATTTTACTATCTTCCCCTTCTTGGAGGGCAGGATAAATTTTCATAGAAATATTCACATTATCACATTGGTTATTTGACACTTGGGAAAAATCTAAAGGATCAGCTGTTCTATGAATCTAACGGGCAAGAAAATCGCAGAAATCCCCGTCCGCTTCGAGATTTTCACATTTTCTTGCCCTTGTAGCTTCAAAGAATTCCTATTATCTCCGCGCGGACAATAATCTGCTCAGGTCAAATATTTTCATTGAAATAAATGCGGAGAATCGCAGCTGTATCTTGACTTAGATTTGATTAACGAGTTGACGTTCGTGAATAGATTTTAGATAGATCTGATGAGGAGGCACGGCGGTCTTGAAACGTTTTGAATTTTCCTGATTCGTGTTATTCTATTGGCGACCGATGACCACCTTCGTTGAATCAATGAAATTCTCAACTAATTGGAAAATAGAAAACAACAGAAGTCTCAGTTAGAAAAGAACTTTTCCTCAAATGTTTGAAAGTTCACTTCTGTGTTGAAGGATGAAAAGAATTTGATATTTTGAAGATGAGGAAATGTGAAATTGATTGAAAATGAAGTTGTCTGAGGGATTTCCTTTCTTTTTCAGGTGTCAAGTTGTCCCAGTCAAAAATATTTCACCGGGCCATTATCGGATCATCGGCATAGCCGATATTGGCCCATTAACGGAGGTGTCACAAATGCCGTTAAAAATCCGATGATCGGCATGCCGATAATAAGCCAGGCATTTGCCGTTAAGTTGCCAGTATTACGATAATAATCCGATAAAGAACCGGTAGTTGCCCGGGAAACTGCCGATGATGACCCGATCATCGTATTTGTCATTAAGCCGACGATTAACCGGTAATATGCCGTTAACTACGATAATCAGCCGTTAATTTGCCAATAATAAGCCGTTCTTGTACCGTTAATATCCCGATAGATAACCGATAATACAAAAAGCCGTTTCTGTTGAAAGTATATTTCAAAGATAGTGTCATCCATAGACAGATCATCAATGTGGTATGTTTATTTGATCACTCGTCCATGCAAGCGTCTCTGACTCCCCCAATGTCTGTCACTAGTTCCCGATAAAAGCTTCCAAAGCTCATCTTCATGCAACGACCACTTTGTCATCGTCTTCACATGGCCCCTGAAAGAAAAGAGTGGGTCTTGTGAATACACATCTGTTACTTTACGTGATACAAAGATATTTACATGTTGCAAACAATTCACATCAAGTTACGTAAATCAGCCATTCCTGGATCTTAAAATCCAAATGGATGTATTATAGTCCTATGTCCTCTAAATAATTAATTGAAGATGTTTTGGTCAGTCATTTATTTCTAATGGTTGATGAGGAAGAGACAAGGTTTTAATGGTGTAATAATTTAATTAAAGATATAATTAATTTCGATTGCTATTCGGCAACCATCACATGATATCATTTGTCACATATTATTGATAGGTCACAGTCTTGCGACATCATACGTTATTATCATTTACATGTATTTCACAATTTTTGCATGTTTTTGTTTTCTTGCCTTATCTAACAATAGTACTGTGAAAACATGCAACATTGTCCAGTAAATGATAACAACATCTGAAATCGTAAGTATGTGAACTGCCCATTATATGTGAGAAATGTAAAGGATTTTACATCAGAAGCACAATCAGAGAACTACACTTCAGATGCAGAGAACATAAGAACAATGTTAACTCCTCACTAAACACATATATTCGATTGTGCAAAACGAACAACTTCCCTACTACCACCATTGCCAATGACCAAGATGAAGACAATTTACGCCAACGAAAAGCAATGTTCATTCACAAATTGAAACCATTCGTCATCAACAAAACAGAATTAGAAAGCTACAAGGACTTCCACTTCATTAAGTGATTCGAACTTGACTTAAATATCACTTTATGTCATTAAGTCATTCTTCACATTACCTTCCTTTTCGATATCTATCCTATATGTAGGCCTACATGTGTATATTTTGTATGTATATGTTTCTAAGTCATATGTCTACTCAGATCAACTACTATTTGGTAAGATAGCCCAAAACTATCAGTCGCATATTTCTACAGGGACATCTATGATATAATATATCTAAGGACGTTCAAATCTGAAAGCATGCAGTCGACTGTGGACGAGAAAGATAATAAAATAGATACGGAACATTGATTCATGAATACACATTGGTAGAGAACTTCAGAGCTTCAATTGTGCACTTTATCTCTTTCAAAGTCTGTTGGTCATGGAAGATGGGAAGAAAATGCGGTGTAAAAGGTTGTAAAATTCTACTAAATGCAGAGCTACACTTTATGGATCTACGATCAAAGATCAAGAAGCAATAGAGTCATGATTATCAAAATACCGAATACGATAAAGAAAGAAGATATAACTCACAAAGAATCGTAGAGTCAGATCCGGCTGGTCCTGAGGAACCTGATAACTTTTTCTCCATACAGTCCATTTCCGATCTCTGTGTGCCTTGACGTGTTTTTCTTCACAAGTTCATCCGTTCGCACGTTCCTTCTTTTGACTCTTCCATCCGTGTCACACTACCGTTCCGATGGACACACAATCGAATTCAACCCTATGAAGAAATGAACGATGTTGATACATACATTACACAATACAAATAAGCACAGTAATTCAAACTTATATAGCTATATATATATATCTTTAAAAAATAATCTGCAAAGCCTAATTGTTCGGCATTAGGTTGTTGAGCCTAAAATTGCGGCTAAATTCATTCTTTCTCATTCTCACTCTCTTATCTCTTCTTTAATTTTCGTTTGACATTAGCTCAACCAAGGTGAGTCAACGCAATTAAGAGAGTTATCAGGTTATCACATGACATCCTACCACAACATAGGAATTAAATTTAACATCTTCAATTATAATATGATGACATAGACAAGATATTCATTTATCTGAGGATAGTGACATATAAGGAGTTGTTTGAACTGAGAACATATAAAACATTATGATATCGGTACATAGAAAAAGATATCGAAATATGAAATTTACACAGAATTTAGAAAACATTACTGGTTTTGATTTATTTCTGGTTCACATTGAGAAATATAAGGTTCTTCAGAATATTTTTCAATCCATATGTCATGAAGGAAGTCTCCAAAATTTTTGTGCTCATGTTTTCTTTTGTTAGCTTGGTATCATGAAAATGACAGAAGGTTTTTGCATATTGCGGTCTGTGAGCCGCTGTGTTCCATACGATTCTGCGATGTAAACTTTGATTCATATAGGTCTAATAGATTCGGTGCACATGTATGATGAATAATAACAATAGAAATGTGTCATAAATGTCTACTGTAATACATACTATGATACATAATTTGCGTATGTGATAAATTCGATGTTTATAAGTGCATTATACATCATTATATCTAGAATTTTAGAAATATAAAATGTCTTATTTATCATGCATAATTTTTGCAATATATTTTATGACATTTATAGGAGCTTTTATCAACATCATTATAAATACCATGATTTACTTACAAAATTACTGTCTACACATTTTTCGCATGTGCAATTTGTATATGTGTTTATACAGTTCTTGTATATTGCGTTCTGTGAGTCGTTGTCTCAATGTTATGTGTGATTCTGCGATGCAAAAGAGGTAAAAGATTCAAAAATGTGTATGATTAGCATTCATTGCTGATTGAATGAGAAGAATGAAAGGATTCTATCGCGCTGAGTTTGCTGCGTGAATATGCATCTAAGTCTAAGATTATCACGATATATATTATATAATCTAAGATATATATTATATATATAAGAATATGATGCCTTCTTATATTAATGGCTGCATGCATGAGGCAGTCTCTGAATATTCGCTTTGAAGAAGACAGGTTAATCATTCACATAGTTTCTTATTGCCAGTGAAAAACTTTTTTTTTAGAAATTTCTTTTGATCTGTTAAAGAAAAACTTTGATATCATCTTCTTACAAATTGAAATTACATGAAATTGAATCATATTTTTTCAGTCTTCCTTCGTACAAGAATTCATAGATTACATCAAAATCTATTAATCTATTACCATCTCAATTGATAAGGACAGATAGGCGAATCATATTTTGATATCATTTATAAATTTTTGTGACTAGAAAGACCGAAAAAACAATATTTTTCCATTAATTTTTACTAAGAAGAAAATGGCGAAAAAAATATAAAATATGTTTTCGCCCAACATTTCGAGTTTCAAACTCATCACACTGATCTAGTTTAACCCCACTCGATAAGTTTGAAGCTCAAAATGTTGGGGAAAATTGACTTTTTGATTTATTTTACCGAAATATAAAACTATGAGGTGAAGAACCACTACAAACGAAAAAGAGGTACATCCCTATGTTGATGATTGATAACGTGGGTGCACGCGGCTTCAAGTTATGACAGGCGCACATTTTTTCTGCAAAACAATTTGATCTAACGTACATCTATATTCAGTTTATCTATCATAACTCAAGATGTAGCATATCTGGTCTTTTGCGTGTGTCAAGTAAAACATAAACCAAATGAATTTCTTTCTTAAATATTCTGCTGCTGACTAGTAGCTTGAAAGAGTATTGGGGGAAACTCAGCATCAATCATTGGACATAGGCGTAGAAAGACAACATTTTCTTCTGGAAATACTTAAAAGCTCCTTGCTTAAAGTTTTTGTGGAAAAACAAGTTAAAAAGTATGCTTACAAATTTAATAAGTAGTATTGAATTACCCTACACATAACTATAGAGAAAGAAATATGATTTGTTTTACCAGTGGTGGATGAAAACTGAAAACTATTAGCATCGCGAAAATTGTCTCTACTTGCCTACAGTTTTGCGCAAAATTACTTAGGACAAAATCATATTGAGTAGAGTAAGTAAAACACGTAAACACGTTCACTTGAGGGGAGCTTCTGTGCTAATACAAGGCTATGCGGTACTAATACACTACATACATTTACAGATAATGTTGAAGGTAGAAACACAATCCGAGTAGATATAAATGCGTATAATGTCAACTATCAGAAACTGTGAAAAATTATTGAAGAAAAATGTCACCACTTGCTTTAAAATGCTTACGAGCTGCGATCAAATTTTCACGTTGCTTTGCTTTCGGATCTCTGATACATGTTTGCAGTTCCTGATGCGGACTCTGTGGAGTTATCGACAAATTTACTCCCATCTTGCACGTTCAAGTCCTAGTTATGCTTTCTCTTAATTGACAGCTTTTCTGATTAATAGAGAAGCTTTTTGACTGGTTTAACCTGTATCCAAGCTTATTCTTTATCCATGCGAACACAAAATTTTGACTTCGGCTGCTTAATTCTTTTATGCACTTTTCTGGTTGAATCTACACATCTACCCGGAAAACGGCAGCTATCAAATTTTGCATATCAGATCGCACAGGACTGACATAATACACGGTCAGGTGAACAAGCTCGCACTGAGAATTTAATGTTTAGAAATCTTCTGATCTACGTTCTCTTTACTCCACTGCTCCTACGGACGTATGTATTATCTGCCTTAGGCAACAGGACGCGACACGCGCGTGCATGCCATTTTGTTATCTACATATGATATCTATGCATTCCTCTATCTTCGGAGTCCATACAATATTCCTCATTCAGGAATATTACAACAAAAACATCATCAGCTGTCTAGGATTATTCAGCCTATGTAGTATTCATTGCAGATCTACATGCAGGGCCTAAGTCACCATTAAGTTATGGTAAGAAATGAGATTGCCCTTCTAACACGGTCAGAAGAAATACGGTTACTTCTTAACAATAGATTCCACATAAATATCTTAATAGAACGAATTATTCTATTCATTACGGTGGACTGTCTACGTAATATATTTTTTTGATTAAAAGCGTTGAAATAATTTATGCCATGTCAGAATTGGATCAATCAATCGCCAAAATACCAGTATACCGGGTGGGCCAAAAGTCTTTGTCGGTAAATGTTTCATTGTATTTATCAATTTATTGCAATTTCGTTCGCCACGCTTGCATGTGACGAACGGTGGAGTTGTATCACCATGCAGCGTGCATGTTGTCATATCACGTGACGCGTACGCAAGCAGCAAGCAGCAAGCAGCGCGCATGTGTTTGCCTCTGTTTTCACTTCATGTTTTCACTTCTTTCGGTCATCAAGAATGGAGATCACGATAGAGGAAAAAGTTATGCTAACATCATGGGCCATAGTTTACGATAACTGTGAAGAAAGCCGAAGATTATTTGCGCAGAAATACAATAAGGAGGCTCCATCACGAACGACCGTATCGTACTGGAAAAAGAAAATGTTGGAAACTGGGAGCATTGTTACGGACAGACCCAGGTCCGGACGACCGGTGACAGCTACTGGAGATGATCATAAGGAAATGGTTGCCCAAGCAATTGATGATGAACCCACTACATTGACAAGGCGGATGTCTGAAGAATTGGATATATCAAGAACATCGGTGAGACGTATTTTGAAAAGTGAAGGTTACCACCCATTCAAACCATTGTATCCGCAAGTTTTAACCGATGGTGATGATGACAGGCGGCTGGAGTTTTGTCAAACTATGCTTGCAAAGTATCGTGAAGACCCCGCACTACATCGGAAGCTTACTTTTTCCGATGAGTGCGTCTTCCACCTTGCAGGACATGTCAACAAGCACAATGTGCATTATTGGGGACAAGAAATCCTCACGAACGATTCTGCAACCCTGGACGAACCCAGTCGCTAACAGTTTGGGCGTGGATTGGATATTCAGGAATGATTGGCCATGACATCAGTGCTGCAACAATGAATGCGGACAGATATTGTACCATTCTGAATGATATCGTGGTTCCATATTGCCAAACGCACCGTGAAAAGTACTTCCAACAAGATGGAGCCTCTGCCCACTACAGTCGCGATGCAAGGAACATACTGGACCAACAGTTGAATGGGAAATGGATTGGAAGGAGAGGCCCAATTGAGTGGCCTCCCAGATCGCCGGACCTCACACCGTACGATTATTGGTTTTGGGCCTACTTACGCTCGAGAGTGTATGTAAATGGAGAGATATTTCCCAATCTTGACGAGCTCCGAGAGCGAATTGCTACGGAAATCAATGCAATCCCAATGAAAATTTATCGTGACAGTATGAAAAACTTCAACACGCGTTTGCAGTTGTATCATGATCAGCAGGGCCACTTCTTCGAAAAATGAGATTGATTATGAAGTTAACTTTTTTATTCGTTTATTCTTGAATGTTCAAGCATATATACGAGTGTATTTATATGCATACTGTTCATTTATATGTAGTTATAAATTGATAAATACAATGAAACATTTACCGACAAAGACTTTTGGCCCACCCTGTATAAGTGAATTTTCTATCCACATAAACAATTCATGCAGATTTCTCCTGGTCAGATATAGCCTGAGTGAGGTACATGACTATTTACTCCAATGTGTTATTCGCTACGACTTCTAAAGTGACAGTGACAAAATAAATTCTCAACAATACTGTTTTTCGTGATCAAAAATGTAGGGTCCTAATATGTTGTTCATACATTGACATACACCATCTCCACGTAGCTTGATCCATCGTATCACAGAAGAGAAATTCTACACAGATTCCTTGTTATCTAACGTGACTCATTGTTGTATGTCTCATGCAGCCATCAGCTTGCACTAGTACCAGCTACAGTCTCCCGAACCAAGCGATGTCGCAAACCTATCTGTCCGTAAGCTCATGGTAAGCCACCTGCCTTCGATGACTCATTCTCGCTCACATATTCTCTCCCTCCTCTAAATCTGTGTTGTCTCGCTTGCACATGCAAACTTCTCGCGATTCTTGTTGTGATTAACTGGCAACGCCTCCCGTAAACTCCTCCGTAAAGAGAACGTAGATCAGAAGATTTCTAAACATTAAAATAAAACCTGAACAAAGATAATCTTCATTTCCCGTCTCAACATTGATGTAACATTGATGCTTAAATTAAAACCCTACGGGTTATGATTTCACTCGCAGTACGTGTTCACACAATTATGTAATAGCCTATGTTGCGTTAAGCAAGAACAATCATTCGCACATGTACTTTCATCAGTACTACAGAAATTTAAAATTAATGGCATTAATTTTATTCATCCACCAAGTTTCTTGCGAAATCCTCAAAATGCATAAATTTTCCGATAACAGCCATTAAACTGAACTGTTTTTTCAGGCAAGGTAATGAAACCATTTTTCCATTTAGATATCAACCTTAAAATAGTTTTGAGTCCATCGATATTGGTTTGGAAAGAACTAAATCTGGGTCCATAAAACCCCCATCAAATGATTTGTGAAATTGTTGGCAAGGCCTACGATTACTTATGTAGCGCTTTTGGTGGGGAATTGTTTGAAGAATAATTACAGACAAACGTCATATATTGAGTGATCATTGAGTCTGTTGATTACTGATGTGCAAGGCCCCACTCGAACAGGTCTGAGCGTTCGTTCAGGAATTAGGGGCCGAAACGCGAATCCTGGTCGAGTTCCTGCTGATGAACTCATTACTATCAAGTTAAATCATTTTTGATACTGGTTCTGGAACAAGTTCCCAAATAAATGAATCGGCAAAGCGCGCATTTGAATTCCATCAATACGTGATCAAATTAGCAAGGGCTAACCTTAGGCGAAACACAATTAATAATGAATTAAATCACAAATCAAACTATTCAGTAAGTAAAACCAATGTGAAAAATAAGAAAAAAACACAAATGTAAATGTTGAAAATATTCAAATGGTAGGTAATGAAAAAAAAGTGCTGTATAAATATAAAAATTATTCAAAAATGTGGTTATTCAAAAATAAACAGCTGTTATGGAGAAATTCACTTGTGTAATGGGAAACAGAAATTTCTCTGTTGGCCAAGAACTTAATATGTGCGTGAATGTACATTTCTGAATGCTAGGTCGATCCAACGCATTCAGAAATGTCATTGTATGGATTAACATCGCATGTTGCTTTCTTGAGTGCATCACGGTCACAACGTGTTGTGGTGGCGTCCGGCAGTTCCGCATCGAAAAACTGCGAAAAATGATGAACGATTCTATTAATCAACTCAACCTGACACCTTTTTTGTTTGAAGGTAATACTGGTAATTTTCGTGAAGCAGTCGAGATAAATTAATTGCTTATTTTAATTACTATTTTCATTTGCTTATTTTCTATTGCTTCATTAGTTGCTTCACAGGTGACACAGATGGCCGTCCTGGTCTGTTGTCACATTTAATGACCCCATCTCTTGCTTCTATTGCGTGTGCTCTGCCGCTTAAGAATTGACACGAAAGTATGATTTGACGTCATCCTCAATATAGAAACGAACAGTTTCCTCATCATTTCTATTTCATTCTGAATCATTTCTATTTGATTCATTTTTATCTGGTCACATGTTTACTGTTGCTATAGAAACTCAGTGCACTCAGGCTTTGTTCTGCTTCTAAGGCAGAACAGGAAATCAGCTGTTTTTCAGAACGACCTGAATTTGATGCTGTTCTGAAAACAGAAGACAGTAAATGAATCGGGTTTCGTCAAATTGATGTCGTTCTGGAATCAGAACATACTTAATGAATTGGCTAATGTTTGCTGATTTATAGTTAACAAACGGGATGTGGGAGCTTGAAACATCTTTCTTTGTCTAGTGGTGACGTAACTGGACATGCCAAGCAAGCTACTTCCTGCTAGGCAAGCTGTCTGACACCGAATGATTATGAAGCAAGGATTTATCCTATATCGAACAGAAGATGCAAAAGTGAAGCACAAATGTAATTTCTTCAGCGTATAACAGGCGGAATGTTAGACAGACAGACGCATCTACACATACGACACAACTAACCCAGACGTCGAGTATATGCAGTATGATAAGCAAATAATGTGAAGCGGACTACAAGAAAAACATGTGTAAACAACGAATATTGCATAATAGCTCAGTAGACATCATTCTTACTTTTTGCATATTCCTCCAAGTATTCATGAAACTTCTCTTCATTGTGAGAGCTGGTTCGATATATTCTAAGCTGCAAATCCCGCTACATTTTCATTGGGATGTAGTAGGCTTTCCTTCTTCATCAAGATAACTAAATCAAATGAAAGAAAAGATAGTATAGTCGCTTATTTCCATGTCCTATGAAATTGAAAAATGACAGTCTGATACCAATACAATGTTCACTTGTAATGAACCAGCACCTACATGATTTTTTCAATGAGTCAAACTTCAATGATGCAAGGTGCTTGGATGCGATGCAAAGACCAATGACAGTTCGATACATAAAAAGTCACTTACGATATCGTTGGAATGGTAGCCAAAATACACGAAAGCGAACTGAACTTATTGTGTGCCAAATCTATGAGCGACGTATTTCATAAGCAATAAAATGACAACAATAACATTTTCAGCTACATATAGAGTCTACAGGTTCTGCTAAAATTCAACCCTATAACTATATAGCCACTGACAGCTTGAAAGTAGGTTCATCTAGGCATATTTCCACGAAATGTCAGAAACTATTGACTTTCTGACTTGAATTTTAACAGTAAACTTGAGTTTGATATACTGCTGAAAATGCTTCTGTTGCTTAAATTTCAATTTGTGGCTTTCCCTTGGACAGTTTTACCAATACTTGGTTTCAGGACCATTTTGACAAGTAATCGTTATGAGCGTTGGAAATCCTTGAGCCATAAGGTATAAGTTGATTAAATTGATAACCCCTAATCAATAAATTTAGGGGGATTAAATTGATTTCTCTAGTAATTCACAACAGAATATAGACTATCTATCAGCTCTTTCAATACTAAGCACTATACACCTATAGACGGGATAACGGTGGCGCGGCGGAAATTCATAATTCATGGAGCTCTAAACATTAAAGAAATGAATTTGTTATTTTCCGAACAAATACAAAATTCTCGTCCGTGAAATTGAGACCCTATCAGCAGATATAGGCAGAATGATATAACCATGCAACTTAGTAAACTCATGAATATATGTTATCGAAATTACAACAGCTTTATTTCACACAGCAAGACAGCTTTTGGTGCTACCGAGTGCCGACGCACTTAATACGGGTAGTTTTTTCAAATGAAAAGAAGCAGTACACAATGCTGGAATAAAAGACAAACCACTAAAAACAAAAACACAACATTTTTTGCTTTAAGACATTTAAAAAAACCTTGTTTTTTTAACCTTGATTCTGATGAGATGGTAAAATTACACATTCATAAAACTATTGTCAATTTAGCTATTCAAAAGAGAGACAATGATTATGTGAACAATATTTCAATATACAATATCAAAATAATACATTACGTAGAATCATATAGGTAGCCTACAGATTTTTTCTTTTTTCAGTCTGAATACAGAAATTACAGCAGCACGAAGGGAAGGAAAAACTTTCCTCGACTGCATTTATGAGGAATTTTCAAGTAATTTTTCGGTATCCAACAAATATTTCATGCTCAATAAGCATCAAAGAATTACAACATTTTGCATTGAGTTTCTGAGGTACCAGGACGATCTATTGCGCAAAAATCTTTTTTATCTTTGTAATAATTTTCTAAGAGAGAATTTCGCAGCTATGATTGAATATTTGTCTTTCAATTGCCACAGTAGGCAGTCATGTGAATTTATCTCAATAAAGCACACGTATTGCCAATCAGAAAATGGAGCAATGAATACTTACGGTTGATTTAATCTTAAATCTCCATCGGAAAACTTGGAAGAAAAGACAAAACCAGCTTCAAATTTGGATTCAGAGAAAACAGCAACTTCTACAATCAGACAAGCAATATCAATAAACAGTGCAAAAATAATTGTAGATTTACGAAAATTAGCAGTTTAAAGTACAGGTGGATATGCATCAAGTTTCATGTGATAAATAACCTTTCAGCAAAAACGTCAAAGATCGCGTTCGCACACGAGTATGTAGATCAAATAACAGTCAAGTAGGGGGTATGGAAGGTTATTAATCACAATTAAGTCGAATGAAACTGCTTAAGATTATTCCACCGTTCACAAGACAGAATAAAGGCTTTACTGGATGAGAGTAGACAATGGTTACAAAAAACCCAATCTATCCATATAGATAAAATAGAAAAATTAAATTTGCAGCAGATTTTATGCCAGTTATGAATGACTTCAACTTCTGGAGAAATTGTACTACATTTTAAGGGATAGGCTTACTTACAAGTTGCAGGCATATTGACTACTATAATAATTGTTCTATCCATTGGCGCAATTTTTCAAATGAATTTTGAATGTGCAAGTAAAACAAGTTCATTGTGACCAGCAATAGCTCATAGATAAACAATATTTATTCGCCAAAAAAAGTGATGGGTTCTCTTCCTTGCGCCACCCCATCTGGTAGATGTTTCGATGTGAAGGAAGGATTGGTTTCAATGTAAAAATGGCTACAAGCATACACAAGGATTTCTTGCTTCTACGATGATTCAGTAAGGAAGAGGAATTTGTCATAAGAAAATTTGAGAGTCGAATGCGAACCTACCAAAGATATTTAATATGTAAATGGCTAGATAGGAAATAGGCGCATTTTTACCTTGTGTGCAATGAAGTCAGCAAGAATAATCGATAAGATCAAAGCAAAGAAGACCTTCGAGCGTTCGGGCTCCATGTAGAAGATGCGAACGACCGAGCGAAGTGGAGAACTCCCATACAAGCGAACCTTCGTGCTCAACATGGATGGAGCAATCGACAACAAATGGCATGAGCATAAGTAAGTAAGCTCAATACATTATGTACAGTAGAAAGTTTATCTAAAAATTTCTAAAAATCTTGTCTTTCGATCAGTCACTAAATTTGAATGAAAATTTGCAAAAATCATCAAAAGTCCACGATTATCGCTCTGCCGTGTCAGCAATCAGTCGATCAATCGGGGCACCCCCAATATGAATACAATTGACCGAATTAGCCTCACCCTGCCCGATTGTGTAGAATTCAATGTCCGTCCTGCCGTACTGTGTTTCCGTCATCGCTGAGATTCGAAATTTTGGAAAACTCTTATGATTCCGCAATATCTTTTCACATGCATCTGATATACTCATTATCTCAATTCAATTCAAAGGAGAATTTATGTAAAATACAAAGGCGTCATGCCAAAAAGGCTTCGAGGCCGATTCACAATCAAGATAAAATTTTAAAGGATTCTTAAAATCCGATAAGCTGGCAGCAGAAGTCAAAGATATAGGAAGTCTGTTCCACACTCTTGTGGCATTGGAACCGAAGCTTCGACCCCCGAGAGTTGGGTGTCGTACCGGAGGAGCAGCCAAGAGTCATTGAGAGGCTGAGCGAAGATTCCGGCGACAAGGAATTGAGGATGCTGCAACCAACACCTGGGAAAGATATGTGGGTGCCATGTCATGTTGGCACAAGTAGGCCAGAATTCCAAGTCTCGTGTCAATGCAATCACTGATAGAGAGCCATTCCAGTTCACTGAGTAAGGGAGAAATATGATCATAGCAACTCGACCCGTAAACTAATCTGGCTGCGGCGTGGAGAACTCTTTGTAAACGCCCGATAGTTGTGGCAGGAAGACCAGCATGAACAGCGATGCAGTAATCCAATCGACTAAGGACTAGCGATTGGATCACTGTAGTAAGGACAGGACGAGGCAATAATGATCTAACAGTTCGAATACCACGAAGTAGACCAAAACACGAACTTGTGATGCGAGAGACACTAAAGCCAAATGATAGATGCCGATCAATGATTGCATCAAGGTAACTCACTCTGTGAACCGGGATAATGCACGAACCATCCAGGAAAATAGGTGACGAAATAATCGGTCGCCGACGAGAGGACTGGCACCACATAGCCTGTGTATTGTCAGCATTGACGCATAGACCATATCTCGATTAAGGAGTTTTGTTAGGATTTGAACACAACTATGTTCAGTGCTTTGACTAAAAGCTACACAATACTTAGGATAGAATTTTTCACTAGATTTCTATGAAAAGAATGCATGTTGCGCATAAAATTAAGCATCTCAAAAGCTGTGGTTTATTCAGTATTGACCCAATATTCGTCAGAGACACACAGAGAGAGAGAGAGAGAGAGAGAGAGAGAGAGAGAGAGAGAGAGAGAGAGAGAGAGAGAGAGAGAGAGAGAGAGAGAGAGAGAGAGAGAGAGGGAGAGAGAGAGAGAGAGAGAGAGAGAGAGAGAGAGAGAGAGAGAGAGAGAGAGAGAGTTCCATAAATTACTTCAGATGCCGCGCGGAAATCTAGGCGACGAGTTAACTCGGGGTCAGTGTGTCATTGTATTACCACCTGCAACGGCCCCGTGATGTTGTCTTGCTGTCTCGACAAGAGTTAACTAGAGGTCAGCGAAATTCGATACGCATATAAAACAAGCACCGCAGCCTAAGGGTTAAAGAAGCCGGGATTTTCAGAGTCATTCCTCCTGTACATCGCCGTCTTTTATATAGTTTGAAGTTCAGATTCTGTAGTGTCGACAGTCCAAACATTTCTTTAGAGTGTTCTAAACAACAGATCTGATTGTCTGCGGATTTTGAAAATTTGCATTGAAGCAGTCCCTATACCTGATGTTCCTTTTTCTCTTCTGAAGCGTTTCGGACCATAGCGATGCCTTCATCTGGGAGCAATGTCTAAACTACTATTTCAAATTTCGTCCAACGATCTTATCATCTTTAAACTGTGTATAAGTCTTAACAGTCGATTCAGTACAAGCGAACTTTCTAGAAATGTTGTGTCTAGAATATTGAAGTGAGACACCAATGTTAGTATTTCAATAAGAAAAATAACAGCGCCTTTTTTTGAAGAATTTCTAGTGGAGGGAGGAAGATCTAATTAATGCGATAAAACTCCGCCGAGTACCGGCACCTCAATAAATAAAATGGATATTCCTCATGTCTATATTTCATCTGATAATTAGCATTAGTCAACACCTTCATTCATACTTGCAGGATTCCCTAATTAAAGAGAGGTGTGTGATGTGCCACTCACAGGAGAGATCAGAGACGCGCGTGTAGGCTACATGGAATAAAAAGGCAAAGGTGCCAAATTCACAGGGGGATGGGGAGCTGGCCCCTCTTACCTTGCTTGCAAACCATGGATTGCATCATCCGGCGAGATGAATTCGTAAGCGTCAAGCAAAATGAACACGATTCAACACAGCAGTCAACCCGTAGAGATTCAGAGAATGGTAAAGAAAAACTGTAGGCCTACTGATACTGGACCCATACATTCACGTGGAATAAATGAAAGTCTAGAGAAAATTTTGTAGTAATCGGTAAAAAAGCAAACTGAACATTATTTATAGTATTTTCATGCAGTGCCCTTTTGTCTCAATTGCGAACTTCATCATCTTCTCTCCACATCTCCACTGGTTGTCGGCTAGGCTATTAAAAGCAACCGATTTGTCGCCGCTCTGAAGATTAAACTTTTCAAGTAATCCATTTCCTTGTTGCTGAAACAAAACTGTTGCACATGAGTCGGGCTGTCACCCCATCTTTAACTGGTTAAAAAAGCACTGCAATAGCTGCTATTCTGCATTACAAATGCAGCTCACTCCATAGCTAAAGCATGAGAAGTGGAAGACTTGCAATTCCGTACTTGCATGCCTGAATTTGACAGCAACTCTTGGCAGAAAGAGCGGTTTAATAATTACAACAGTGCACGAATAAGAATTCCAGTTCATGAATAAAAATCTTTCTAAAATGAGAAATTACATATTGCGGGACATTCTATTGAAATTAATAGCTTCATTTACACTGTTCAGAGTGAGTGGGAGCCCAAATGCCTCGATCTTCAGCAATATTATGTATTTAGAACGAGTATCAATAAAGGACACAGCTGAAGATCGAAGCTTTTGGGTTCCAACTCACTCGGACCATAACGTCCAACCCATCATCACTATTTCAAACTTCATTCAAATGTCTATTTTTGTGATGTTTATTTTTACTTTTAGCATTGTTTAGTGAAGTTCCGAAACTCAATAACACTTCCATGCACTAAGAACAACTTTATAACTCTGAATGTATCTTTTGCTAACAACTAGGAGCTTTCATTTTTTCCAAGTTTTTTTATAAGATACCATATTGCGTCTTATGATGTTGTTTATACCCTAGTCGCCCGTCCATGGATATTTATGGATGATTTCATGCATGTATCAGAAATCAATCATGCATGGGAATGCATGATTCATGCATTCCCATGCATGAATATTATCCATGATCCATTAAGTATCAATGATTTATCAATGTGACATTTGATGTTGCTCAAAAAATCATGCATGATTTTACGATGCACTTGATGAAGTTGACCATGGTCCCCAGGAAGGTGGAGTGCGCTTTTAAACAGCACGATCGATACAGAATTGAATTCTCCAACTGAGTGTGGAATAGACCAGTTCGTGTTAGAAATATGCAATGATTCATTGCACTTGCCGACTGGGGTGCTCGTAATCACAAATGGGTTCTTCACATATATTTCTATTCAATTCATTTCTGGATCGATCATGCGGTTCAAAAAATGAATTTCACCAACCTGACGCGCCACTACGTTTTCATCAATTGCATGGTAAATCATATCTGATTTGCATGCTAGAACTACCTGAAATTCACATATTAAGGAAATAATACATAGCTCATTATGGTATGAATAGATTCTATCTATAACAAAAAACAATTAATCAGTGTAAACATGGAGGCTACAAAACATAACGAAAAAAGTTCACTTCATATAACAAACTTGTTCGCTAGTCTTTCTCTTTACAAACATTGAGATTCTTCTGAAGTTGGATAATAAAAGCTAAATTAAGTTGCATAAAAGAAAAACAGAACAAACCTTCAAAAGAGTCAATTCAAAAAATTAAAATTGAATTGTTTTACATACTTTTATCCCAGGCACAGCTGCAGCAGCCAATTCAAAGTTCTGGGGTTTACTCTAACAAAATTTATAACTTAATTAAAAACAGAATTAAATTCAGTAGCCAACAGAAAAATTACATCTAATTCGCCTTTAAGAGACCTGTTAGCTGGCCTCTAGGATTCTATGAACTGGAATAACACACGGAAATGATAGATACGCCAAGACACATGCGTGTATTATGAAGTTGATATAATCTCACTGTATAATCCATGCTATACTGGGTCTAATATATATGAAATGCAATACATTCATAGACGACAAATTCACGAAGCATTCACGATAATCATGGTGACATAACGTTAGGACATTGCAAGACTTGAAAAATGCATATACACGATAGATGTAATGATTATCAGTAAGTCATCGGTATAATTTGCCATCATAAACAGCCACTGACACTTCAAGGGGCCATATATGTATAGTGATAAAACGATAGCCACGTTTGATGTCGAAGATTCTGACACACAAGTATGACATGCATAAACTCAATGGATTCCAAAAACACAAAAGATTATTTCGCAGTATTCATCCCATACAATTCGCACGAAATATTGAAAGATCAACCATAATCAATCCAATTGCACACATTGACGCAGTGATCAGCAGCGAGTACCGAAAGTTAATAGAGGACAAAGGAAGTAAAGCATCAAATGTGGAGATCACCACTTGCATTAACCACCTGCAACGAAACAAAAATTACAAGTATGTTATTTTAAAACCATTGTAGGGGCTGTCTGCAATTGACGTCAAATAGGAGGGGGAGGGGCTTACTCAAAATTGGCATTTGATGTTTGACTTTTACTGATTAAGTCACCTTTTATGAATACATGATAGCAACTGTATACCAGATTTTCCAAAAATTCACACTTGTCTCTTTCAAATTTCGGGACACGCGCGGATCAGTAGACAGATTCTTTATTGATTTAAGATGACCAAATTGTAGTTGAATAGAATCTCATTTTCAAATAATCATTTAATTGTTCCTCATAAACAGCCTATAAAAAATCGAAAATAGCCGATGCTGTTTGTGTTGAAAACATATTCTCAAATTTTCGTCGTCCCCTGACGCGGTCTGAGACAGACGAAAGTTTGGGAATATATTTTCAACAGCATCGGCAATTTTCGATTACTTAAAGTGATCATTTATTTCCATTCTTATTTCTAGTTCATTATGTAATCACGTGTTTTATATCTATCAATATTCGATAAACTCCTTTTATATCATCTACATCGTAGGCTACACTAAATGATGAAAGTCATGTAACGACTTAGAATTTCTGAGCTGCAGAGAAAAGAGAATGACCTAATCCCATTTTCAAACAGCCACAAATTTTGAAAATGATTCCTCTTTTAAAATACATACTTTAATATACAAGTAAAGAATGAGCTGCCAAACTCAGAAGCACCAATTATGACTTTCAATGAAATTGGAAGAACATGTGTATCCGGGAAAACGACCACCTTCAACGTCAATCCACACAAAAATGCCTGTTAAATGATCATAATAATTGCAACTTACCAGGAATAACGAGACCACTTTAATTGAGCTGCAGAAAAGCCCGAAACATCCCATGCAATTGAGAGAATCCGTGTAATGGGAAAACAACCATCTACAAAGAAGGGATTAAGTACAGACTGATCAACATAATAGTTTTACATTTACAGAACAACTATTACACAATTAAATCAAAAATTCCAATGAAAAAAATACATGCACTTAAGTTTTTCACTTTTATCTATAGATCAGTGGTCGGGCCAGAGATTTTTCCGTTTTTTTCGCAGCTCTACAAAATTTTCGCAGGCCTACTAATACCAGCAAATTATAGTATCATATTTCATGATTATGAAGAGTAAACACCGCTCTTATCAAAACTTGACCAACGCCCAATATCTGTCGGGACAAACTGATTTTTCAAAATGTCTTGTGCAATCTCCGCAAATAAGTGCTTTTTTGTAATAAGCCAGATTTTTCGAAAGTAACTACGTTCCGTCAGTGATGACTCACAAAAGATTTTTCGCAAATATCTGATTTCAGAAACTTGCTACTACTGCCATCTACTGTTTCTTAGGAGCCATTTTGTTGATACTTAACTACCTAAATTATAAAAAATAAATAGATAAATGAACGTTTTTTATACTCGGAAGCACATTAGGCACGGAGCCTTTCTTCCATGTGGCCGAGTTGTCATACCACTCTCATTCTTTTCCGTGCTGAGTGTTTAGCAAGAATGCAGAGTGTACCTATTTTAAAAGTCTTAGGTTTGACCCGACCAAGATTTGAACCAAGGTCTCCCGGACGCAGAGCGAACACTCTACCACAAGGCCATAGCGCCGGTTCCTAAAAGATAAAACTGGCATTTTGTTACCGAATCCATCTTATCAGCTAGTACATACATGTGCATGTAGCAAATATAGTCAAAAGTCACTAACCTTACAACTAAACCACCAACAAAAATTTTACAACAAAAATTCTTGTTATTACATGTCATTTAAGACATGATCCGTTCCAGTTGATAACAGGCGCTGACAGGAAGGTCACAACAAAAGGAGATAAACCAATCAGCAATTGACAGAAAGCAGAAGTTTTCATCAAAAGAAAACAAGTAATAATTACGGATCGAAAGAGAAAAAGTAGATGATGCAGAAATTCAGCGGTGTGGAAATCTTGACTTGTAAAGATGCAACAATCATATACATGAAAACATTGAGCATGATGTCTCTGAGTATGATCAAGTATGATGTTCTCTTTCCATTGACTCCTCCTGCTCCTCACGCTGCTGTCTTGCTTGGTTTTCCATTAATATTGCACTGGTATTTCCCATCAATTCTCTCTGTCTCGGAATGCATCGAGCTTGAGGGTATAGGTCCACCCCAAATTTCCAGGCACCTGGAGGAACTGAAGTCGATCAGTGGCGGCGACTGCACAAGCAACAAAATTTTTGCATCTGCTTGCAGGAAATTACAGGAATAATTGGTAGTCGCATTAATCTGATGATCACATTATTTCTGCAACAGACGAAGGTCTTAGACCGAAAACTTGTGTGCCAATGAATCTAATTCGAGCAGAACGTGCTTTCCTGCAGTATTATCAACTCCGGCTCGATAGTTCTACATCATATTAATGTTTTCCATTCCCTCGTGTTTCTTTTTGTCCGATGCCTCTATCTTTTATCTCTTAGTGCTCTGAAGCATCGAATTTATTGTCACAAAATTATTTTCCTTTTTTTGCTGTAACTGTTTTCCGCTTTTTTTTGATGGTGATCTGTCCTCTTGTTCTTTAAAACAAGCCTTGGAATGCCGCTTGGCCAACGACACTTTTTACGAAGACTGTCTGTGGTTGGCAACGTGTGGCAGAACCATAGAAATTGACAACAATAAACAGACAACTAAAAAGATAAAATTGCTAACTTCAGATAAACAGTTTATTTCTATGGGCAGAACTGATTGTCGGCAGCTAGGTCAACGCTCACACACTGTTGATCAAAAACAGATGTCTCGAGATTCGGACATTTCATTTTTATGGACTTTGCATCATTTAAGAGAAAATTCCAGAACAGTCTATTTTCCAGGGTCAGCTATGAAATTTTCTGCCTATCTGGTATAAAATGTGGTACATTTTTTGCAGCATCCACGTCTTTAGAATGCGCTTTCAAATTTTCTGAATGGAAGGTAAGAACCGTTTGTAAGATGAGAGTACATTCATTTAACATCACTCATCGCTTGATTTGATCTTTTCGGGTGATCTTAAAAACCACCAGCTGTTCGAGGATATTTTGGACAACTTAATGGCAATGCAACTGATAACACAAGGCTAGACATTGTGTTTTCTGCATCCATCAGAGCCGTTGCATCGTTAGCTGAATATCAAAAATATGAGTAAATCGTATAGGAAGTGTGGAGCGCTTCAAATGACTCCAGTTGCCTTCTATTGATGAAATCAGAGAATTTATTAGCAAGCCTTGTCTTTGTTCTGATTCTATCTTCTGCTACAAGCCCGCTTCGCACGTGGTTACTGGTGACTTGAGTATTATATCCAACCCTAAACTTAGGGATTTGATGGCTAAGGGCACTAATTATAGAGAGCCTATTCACAAGTCTTGGGATTTTGTTAGGGTCAGTGTTAAAAATGCACTAGTTGCATTTATTGAAAAGTCCTGCAGAAAATACGCCCTTAAGAATTCTGACTTCCAGAATTGGTCGGAGGCTGTCCTTAAGATTATTAGAAATCGCATTTCCTTCCTGAGTTCTAGCTTTCCATCTTTGCATTCGCACGAGGTACTAAGATCTAAGGAGTGTAAAAACTTCATCTCAAACTTTCAGAAGAATTACGTCATTACTCCGGCGGATAAGGCCGCCAACAATTTTGTCATTGTGTGTAAGAAGTATTACCTCATTGTCCTCTTGAACGAACTAGGGTTTGACCTTAGAAGTTTCAATGCTGTTGGTAATCAGACTTACGCACCAGTAATTTCTTCCATTAATGACATAATTGCCGAACATTGCACCACCCTCAAGGATTCCTTTGGCATAACGGTTAAAGATAAATTTATGGTTTTACCTAAACTTTTCTGGATACCTAAATTGCACAAAGATCCGTATAAAAGTAGATTCATAGCTGGTGCTAGGAACAGCACTTCCAAAGATTTGGCCATACTGGTGAACAAAGGTTTGCAATTGATCCGGGACAAATTTAGTAGTTATTGCCTTTCCATCAAGCATAATTCTGGTGTGAACGCCTTCTGGAGCATTAACTCTTCTGGGGAATTCCTTGACAGGATGTCGTGTTTGAATTGCCACTCCTTACAAGTTTACGATTTCTCCACACTCTATACGAATCTTAATTTAGACCAGGTTATGGAGTCCTTGAAAGACTTATGTGAGTTAATTTTTAGCAGTTCCAAGAGCTTTATTTGCATTGGCTATTATAGAACCTTCTTCTCGAATAAAAAATACAGCGGGTATCACTGCTGGTCCAAAACCCAATTCCTTAATGCAATTAGTTTTATCATGAATAACACTTTTGTCACTTTCGGGGGACTTGTCTTCAAGCAAATTCGAGGCATACCTATGGGTGGGAATTCCAGCTCGCTCTTAGCTGACCTGTTTTTGGCTTACAGGGAGTTTTATTTTGTGAGGGGACTCCTAGCGAGTAGGAGATTTGGCTTAGCAAAACTTCTCTCTCGTACCACTAGGTATGTCGATGACATTTGTGTGTTTAACTTCAAACATTTTGATAAGATCCTTCCTGAAATCTACCCGGTAGATCTCTTGGCTTGCAGAAGCGGGAACAACAACAAATGTGTTAATTATTTGGATGTTAAAATCAGGATCGAAGATGGTGGCCATTACATCACAGAGGTTTACCATAAGGTTGATGAGTTCAGCTTCCCAGTGGTGCTGTATACTTTCCCCGAGAGTAACATGCCTTTGAACACTGGCTTAAACATCTTTGCTGCCCAACTCATCAGATTCGCTAGGATTTCTTCTGATGCTTCCGCCTTCATATCAAGAGCTAAGGGCATTTTTGATATCTTTAAAGGACGGGGTTATAAGAATAATTTGCTGGTTAATTCTTGCATTAAGTCCTTCTCCAAGAATAGGTTCCTCGTTTTTAAGTTTGGTTGTTTTTCACCCCGCCAGATGCCATCCATCATTGGCATGTTGGGCTAAGATAACCTCTTCTAGTTTCAAGTGCGTCCTTTTGTCCAAATATATTAAAAAATTTATTTTCGGTTTGGTTCTGCTATGTTTCCTCAGGCTTGGAGAGACCTTCCATATCGTACATTCGATATGGTTGGCCTGGCCCCGCCATGTGGTATAGGTTGGAGGTTAGGGGCCGAAACCTTGCTTCATGCAGCCACATGGTTCCTCCCTGATGACTCCATACATAGCAAACTTAATTTTGGTTTTTTAGGTTTCTTGTTTGATAAAAATTAAATCGTTTATAAGTTTTAATTTATTTCCCTTACCGTCTTTAGTTGAGTAGACTTGCCTTTATGCGTATTTCAGTACCTGCTCTATACTAGAGTAGGTTACTCTATGTTGTCAGTATTATTTCATTCATTCATGACTTTTAATTACCTAATTATTTACAAGATTCTCCACTAGGGTAATTGTTTAACTTTGGCGTCTTCCGTTTCCTGGATTCTTCGAATTTTTTAACCGTGTCGTGTCTTAATTTGATTCAGAATTTCAGGCATCGAGCGAGTGTACAAAATGAATTTCAATGCATATATCCGACAACAATACTCATATTAATTTGAATTTTATTTGTTTTGTCTATACATCAATTGAAAAATTATTTGAAATCAAGTCGGTTATCATTCTTCTATAGAACTATCGGCAACTTCTTAAACATGGCTTTGACAGCTTCGTATGCGGTTACAACATCCACAGTAACTCAGTAGATGCTCGGAACTACTGCTGCAATTCTTTTATTTTACTGAATCTGTTACAAGATGTAAGACGCTGTGAATAATATGAATGAAGCTTTAACTAAATGATAACGTAATGAATAACATGCTAATTAGTTGTTATTAGTTTGCCTTTTCCATCCTGTAGACCAGTGTTTATTCTATAAGACAACATAGGTTCATTTAAATGTAAGAATTACAAGGTTCAATTTTTCGCAGGACCAAGTCAATTTTTTTCCCAGCGAGTTCATTTTTTTAAACATTTTCGCAGGTGGTCCGACCACTGCTATAGATCTGCCATTTAATATTACGTGCAATTATATACAGATTTAGATACTTCTATATATAACGAAATTATCAACCGACCTTTTGATATGGCATATTTGAATTAGTTAGCATTGCTCAGTTAACCGGACTGTTCAAGGTCAATGACATACGGTAGTCTAGTCATGTCAAGTTTTGATAATGCCATGAATTTGGAATACATGCACATGTACTCGCTACGCAAATATATTTTGGTTTGATCAGTCTGAAATTGACAGATATTCTCATCTGGTACAGAAAGAAGGCACAAATATAAAAAGAAGAACTAGGCCTACATGTAAATAATATCAGGATTTCTGTTGAAAACTGTAAAACATACGCGTGTATTTAACGAAAATCAGAAAACAATTAAAAAAATAAATCTACTAGTGCAAAAAGTCTAAACATAGCAACTCCTTAATTACACCTCTACACAAATTTGCATCATCTTCTTACTTAATATGGGCCTATAAAAGCAATGAGTAGGCTTTTGAACAAGATGCCAACAAGACGGCCCCAATCATTACGACAATCCTTCACTCGTTCACAATCAAGTCAATGTCATCATCTAAAGAGCTAAGTGAACTGTTACAATCTTTAAACACGGGGTGTGAAAGACGGTTTCTCAGTTTTGTGTGTGTCGGTGCGCATAAGCTGAATACTCGCTCCGTACCAGCACTGGATGGAGGGCAACTGTGGACAGCAGCTGCAAGCTCAGCAAATTTTCACTAAGACGTTTTCATCCGCATTTACTTGGACGAACCGCCAAACTTGACGGCTTACATATTTTTGATTTCACTTGAAAAAACAGGTGATATGAAAGATATGCAAGACAATAAATCAGTTATCGTCCGCTAAGCTCCTTTATCCTTTTACCGACGACAAGCAGATTTAGATGTTACCTGACTTCTGACTGCACCCTGATAAATAATGGTCTTCAAGAAAGAAACCTTCACCGAGCGCAAACATCACTGATAAACAGGGGCAATGAAAAATTAATTTCAAATAATTGCTAGGGATTTGCTACAATTAGGTGCAATTAAATAATTTCTCAATTGACGAAATTAAGCTGACAATCCATTTGATTTTTTGGATAAAATTATTGCAATTAATTGGTCGGCCTACATAAACGTACATTACCTATATATGCGGGGATGAGAACGGGCAGTTAGGGGCTCTGACAAAAAATCAACTTTTGAAGGGCCCTCACGGAATCCTCTAGAATTCCGTGGGCCCTAAATAGAAATTCATTATAGAAATTCATAATAAAAAAATTCATTATAGCCTTTCAAGGGACACTGACGGAAACGCGTATCCGCTAAAGATTTTCATCCCTGTTATGCGAAGTTGCATGCTCTCTATCAATATCAATTTTTGAAGGCTGTAGTCATGGTATTCAATTTTAAAATTTAAATTCTACAATCATTTGCAAATAAGAATGACCAATAAATTCACTATGACTGAGATACTTCTTAGTTGTCTAAACTAATTTAGAGACGCATATGAAGACCAAAGATCTGTTATAGTGCCCGCTACTTTTGATAAGTGATCCTTAGATAACTTCGTTATAAATTAGTTCTGAGCTGCCAACGACTGTAAGTCGTCGTGCGAGGATTTCATAGAAGACTTAATTGGTTGTAGTCAAAGTAAAAGCAATTAAATAGACAATTAAAATGTGTGGTACCAAATAGTCACCACAGAATTCTGTTAAATACTGGTTGAATATGTGACAGTGAATTCATAGTCTTTGGAGCAAGGGCTGGTTCAACGCGGTATTGAAATCTTATCAATTAAAAATTTTTGAGTGATGAATATGTTTAAAGTGCTTTCAGCAAAATATTACTGAATTCCAGTTATTGTATTACACATTACTGTATCAAGTTATTGATTATTATTGAATTCTAGCGAGGTGATGATAATCCAGTCAACCAGTGGCTGTGACTACACTCCTCCCCCAAACTAAGTAGATACCGGTAGTACATGATTGTCATCCATATATTGTGACACAAATGACATGATGACTTACATGGCACAATCCACATACTGAGGACTGGTTCAAAATACATTCACTTTGACAATAAGTAGGAAGTATAAAATAGATATTCAACAAATAGAAGCAGACATAATTATAATAATGTATTGCATGCAAACAAAATTCAAAAAATATTAAGAATGCAACATAAGTACTTCACAATAGACTCAGTATTATACCCGCGACTGCCGATCAATATCATTTGCCACAAAATATCCAGGATTACAAAACATTCGGAAGCTCTGACATATCAGTCGTTATGAAAATTAAACGACTTACTTTTATAACCAGCTAAATCACAAATGAGGTCCATTTGGTCAACCGTCTAATGTAGCTAGCTTGAGCCCTATTTCTTAATCAGGGGATGGGACCATTTGGATTCATGCAGCCTCATCTAAAAAAGCAAGTATCTACCTACTATTCGTCTCAAACATGCTGTATAAACCGAGTACAGTGGCGCTGCTTTCTGAATTATTTTGAGTCATGACCGCAGAATGTGCGCATTAAAATTCGGTTCAGTTGTTGAGAAAATAAGGTTTCATTTCAAGACCTCATGTGTTGGTTCATTTTATAGTATATTATAATATTATGTTTTTCAATTTCATTAATTCATGATTTTAGCATGACACTTAAAAAATTGCAGAAATCTTACTAATTTCCAATTTATAATGTTACCCTCTATCAATTGGCCTACTTAGCTTCCTTGCCTGATACTACCTGAAACCTTGATGCTGTAAACCTAGTACGCACTACATCTACCGGATGAACAAGGAGTAAAACATAAGCTGTTTTTGAATTCCTACCCAGTCTAAAACAGCCGTGTTACATTCTCCAATATCTATTCCCGAATGAAACCCGGGTCAGAGTGAGAAAAAGAAATGGAACCCTCAATTGAAGCACAGTATAAAAATGATCACACTGAAAATGATGCGACGCTTGAACTTTCCTATTGAATTTCAGAAAAATATTCATTGTTTTTAAATCAAAAACTTTAGCACCGGTAGGTCTAGAAAAAATGTTAAATTTTTATTCAATCTCAAGCACATTATTTCAAAAAGGAGACCATGAAGGTGTACGCTTACAGCTAAAATACAATTTAACTCACACTTCATGGAATAATAACTTGGCTTGTAGCATGAGTGATCGTCTTACCTTCTTTTACGAGGCCTCCAGCACGTAAACTTGAGAGAATCGGCAAAAATTGAGTCACACAGGTATTCGATTCACACATCTTCTACCATACTTCCTTTAGTTCGAAGAAGATTCACGAAATCATAGTTTGCCAATGTAAAGAATCAGCATGAAAAGTCGTTGGCACATCCAGTGAAAGCTTTACAATTCACAGCCCTTCTGTTCGAGTGAGGAGCGCATATCGAAACGAGCGCAGCAGTATGGCCAGACAGTATAAGGTCACGCATTGTTAAAAGAAACGCAAAGTAAGTCAATGCGCGCTAAAGACGGCGGGCGAGGACACGCGCACACTATGCGTGAGTCACTCTATAAAGCAATGATCCTACGTGTAAGGCAAGATTGATGTTGTTCGATTGACGTCACTCGATCGTATTATACAGAAGTCCTCGACTGAAGGCATGCAAGGAGGAAACAAACGCTCATATTAATGTAGACCTGCAATTATTAATGAAGTATGGGAAATATGGGTGCTGCTATTGTGCTTGTCTGTGAAATCAAACTGCATGTTCATCGACTTCGCTAGTGCAAGTTACACTGTTCAAGTTCAATTCCATTGTTCACGTGTTTGTCTTGGAGATTCGGTTCCGTTTTGACACCAGCTGCTGGCTAGTGATAAAAAGTTGTGACTTTTCAATCATTTGACGTAAACATTGTTATCATGTAGCTAAACAGATGATTTCAGAAGTGCGCTTACTGCACTGTTTAATGCTAACAATTACATAAGTATGCAGGAATATTTTTGTTACATCGACAAATTAATTCATAAATATTTGTAAAATGTTTCAGATATGAACATTTAGGTGATTATGATAATATTTGTCAAATAATAGTCAAAGATGTATCAAAAATTATTAAAAAATATCAAATATGCAGTATTTGATTGTTTTATAAAACAATTATCTAATATTTGTAAAATTTGTCACCATTAGTCATATATTAGATAAATTATCTCGGTTTTTTCAACCCGGGAATACTGTAAGAATTGAAAAGAATAATCTTTATTTTATCAATGCGAATTTATCATGAATGTTCAACCGGGATTTATGCATGAATCATCAATGCAAGTTTTTAAGATATCATAATTGCGTATTTTTGGTTCAATAATGATAATCGATGTATTTTGACAATGCATATAAGCTTTCCAATCATTAAACATGCTTAACAACAATGATTTTCAATTTTGAATTTTCCATGGATTTATTGGAATCATCGATCATGGATTCTGTGTCCATGGCTGGGCTACTAGGGTAATAGGCAATTTCCAACACATGATGCATCACGCTTTCCTCAAGTAAATTTTTTTTTTTACGCATATAAACGTTTGATCGCAAATGCCAGCAGAACACAACAATATCTTCATTATCCTATTGAATAGGTACATGTAAGAGTCAGCAAAGACGAAAACAAAAACATTTAGTCACAATGGTACTCGTGACTGCTCGTGGGTAGGAGAATCGACTGAAAATTCACATACTTGACAAGGTCACTCTCTGCTTCTGATGATGGTCCAAGAGACCGAAACTAGCAAAGCAAATAAAATAATTGCTTTCTTCTGCACATAGTTTAATAGCCAAAGCCTCCATTACATTTTATGCTTTATCTGGTCTTTTCCATTGATCAACTGATCGGAAATGACAATCAATCGCTCAATTTCTCAAATTACGTTACATTGATCGCACGCTGGTCATATCAAACAGCACCTTCACATAAAATCTATATAAAATCAAATCTTCAAAATTGAGAATGAATTTGTATAAATATATCTGACCCCTTCCTATCAATTCTGAATGACATGCTTCACACGCAGAGGCCGAATGACAGCGTACAGCATGAGTGGTTGAAAGTTCAGCACCAGCTGCTGATTCACTGATTTTGAAAATGACTATTTATGTTCAATCAATATATTTAGGATGTTTAAACAAGTCTTCGTACACTTTATTCAGGCAAAGTTATTGGCAAAGTATGAGACATCAATCATACCAATAGTTTCAAACAGAACATAAATTTGCTTGATTGAATCTGCTTTATATTTTTTTTGGTGCGAATTCATTCACTATATCCTCCATAACGCTTTTTAGAGACAGCAGCATGTTGATGCTTTTCTTAACATCAGAGGATTGCTGTACAATTTGAGTATTTTGATGTTGACATTCATTGCCACGAACATCCTCTGATAACAATGGGGAACTTCTGCTTATGTCTACTTTTTTCACAAAACACTTTAAAGAAACATGCCCGCATCATACCAATTGCTAACCCTAATGTGTCAAATGCCCAGAGCTAACCCGTGTTATAACCCTACCCTGAGCCAAACGGAAGCTACCCCTCATTGATAAGAGTTGTAGTTGCAAAAAAAGAGCTTTCAACCAATTTTCTGGTGAAATCATGCAGCAAACAGCGTTTGCAACCACAAAAAGTAGAAAAGTATGACGTTGCTCTAAAATACCCCTAAAACCCTTCAGGCCCGAGCCGGACCCTGATAAGATTTAGCAGCGGAATGCACTGACCCTCGTCGATTACCAACTGAGCTATATTTTGACTTTGAATGTGTTGGAGCAATTCAAAATTAGTTTTCGTGTGGAGAAAAGAAAACTCTGGAAAATTGAGAGCAGCAGGGAGTACATAAAACTTGATATGTAATTCAAAGATGGAGAGAAATAAAAGAGCAACATATGTAAACAAGTAGTGTTAAATATCTTTGTAAAAGAGATTATAATTTCTTCAAAAGAAGGATGAAATCACGCTTTAATCATACACGTCATTATCATCAGCAGCTTTGTTCTACAGCTGTACATAATAATCCAGCAACAATCACTTATGCTTTTGGGAAAGAAGAAACGATTATAAGGTTAGAACTAGTGTAAAATATATTAAATCAATTAGTACAAGAACTGTGACTTCTATTATGTGTGCAGAAATTGGTACCAAACATAATGCATGATCACGCGTAATTGTCAAGAACACGTGTGAAATACGCCAGACAACATTTGTCAGTTTTTCGGATTTTCAACGGCACACAATCTTCGCCGATAAATTGCCGATCATCGGCTGCATCTCGGTCATGCTGTGAGAACCGATGATCGGCATATTATCGTATGATCATCGGCCGATCATGCCGATGAATTGCCGATCATCGGTGTATCATCGTGATCATCGGCCGATAATATGCCGATGAAACTTTATCGGCTTATTCCCGGGCCATTAACATTTTTTGACTGGGGTTGGTTAAGAATCTTCTATCCTTCCCTGTCAACAAGACGAACAGACACGTGGAGAGTGTTTACTCCAGCGAAGTGAGATTACAGGGCATTGACTTGGAGCCCGGATGGAACAACTTCTCAGCTGTTGTCGACAAATTACGGCCGATTTTCCCAGAGAAGGAGATAGACGCAGAGGAAAAACGCGTACAGTTGTATCGCGGCAAATATATTCCTTTGAGAAAGTGGGAGATCTTAACCATCATGCAGCATAGGGGAACAGTGAGAGGAAAAGAGGTCGTCCGGGTGACGGACAAGCACACTGACCATGTGGCGATTAAGTATTGTGACGCCGACGGGAATGAATACACTTACGATGAAGCAGAGCCGAAGTGGAATTCTTCCTCTGAGGGTGATCAAATCATGATCGCTGGAGGGCAGAGGCGGACGATCATGGTGATATCACCAACACCTCGCTCTTAGTCTTCCTGAACTTGACTTCATCTTCATGCAGACATTTTGAACCTCTGGTGTCGGTTCCCTCCCGAACATTTCAAATTCATCCCTCATCTCCCTGCTCATTGAACTTGTCATTAAATTTTCATTATCAAATATTTGTTGTTCTTCGTCGAAGTCACTTTTCTTTTCATTGGGGAATCATCTCATTCAATAATCGAAAACTTTAGAATGAATTCCAGAGCAACAGGGAACCAGATGTATATTCATTAAATTGAATACATTGCATTTTATTGCATCACAAATGCCATGGAGCAACATAGGGTTCTGTAGATCTGCAATGTATCATTTCACAGGCTTATTTTGCAATGGGGAAAGTACCTATTATGACAGCACATCATTCGAACTAAGTCTGCAAAGGAAAGATGGAAGAAAGGATCTGCTAGCTTTATCGCCTAGTTTCCATTAAAATCAGTTTAATTGTTTTATAATTTGTTTCTCCAGCAGATTCATTTCATAATTGCATTCTACTCATTACTCTCAGATCAGTAGTGTTACATTGCATGGAAGCGTGCGGGAAGAAAAATCAGACAAAATTATCGCACCCCTCCTCCAAAGTCGGATAGTGCCAGCAGCGTCCATCCAGTAAGAAAGTTTTCCTTGTTTTGGGCGATAATTTTGACTTACAGCGATGACGTTGTTTCCATTGTAAAAAGTTCATCATGTCTAGCAGAATAACACAACATTTTGGTTTCGCTTGCATTCAGTGTATTGCCATATTCATTGGTACTTGGTAAAAAAAATGAGTGGAGCAGATTTAGGATCTACAGTGGATATGAGGTGGAGAGAACGATGTAGAAAAGGTCAAGCCAAAGCTAATCCTATCAGGAACGGGGGGGGAACCTTATCAACTTATTTTTATATCTTTTTTTATAAGTCAGATCATCGGTTCATCGGAAGGTCGATCTAAACTTTAAAAATACGAACCTAAATTGAGATGCATTTTTGAGAAGTTCTCACATGGTAGTTCTTCAAAAAGTATGTCTTGAAAATCCTGATTGAGCTTCTTGCGAGAAAATCATAGATATAGATTTTCTATTATTTCCCCTTTTTATACTACTTATTTTCATATTGATACAACTTACTTAAAATAGTATCAACGTTTCAATGATACTGAACAAATAACTTCTATTAGATTTTATCTTCCACAGCTTCTCTATCTATTTTAGACTTTTGTGAACTCACCATAGAGCCTATTATGAAATTAAGAATAGGCCTACCTGTAGATATGAGATAAATCACATTTCAAAATATGTTATAGTTACCGGCCCTATAAATGCAAGTAAAGTCATAACTGGTTTTATTGCTGCTACTTCTCCTACAACTATATTGATTAATAGCATTTGTCATCTATTATAAATATAAAGCCCTAATTATAATTTTGTTTAAATATAAAAAATAAATAATATTATGAAAATTTGTATTTTACTTATGAAATATCTCTTATCAATGAACTTAATCGTTTAATCGTCAACTTAATTAATAAACTGAAAAAGAAGCTCATACGATAATACACACCATACATGTGTGGCTCATACATGTCGATAATTATAGCGGACGACACAGTTGAGTAAAAAGCGATCAAAATTTTTGTTGAGGCAGCTCCATTGTTTGACAACGAAGATAAAAAGTCCTGATGAACTGCCTTAGAAGCTTGCTCACTAAATATTCCTAAGCCTGACTTGCTCATTTTGCAAAATGGTGTCAGATGAACACATACAATATGCACAGCTGTCGTGTAGGAAATTTCTAGCTTTGAGTAAGCTCTTTGAAATTGATGAATAGATGTCTCTAGGTTTTGCCCAAGGTCTTTGCCGAATCCTTGCTCGACAACATTCTTGAACTCACGGAAAGCTGCGGAATACTGTTCAAGTCTAACTTTGTTTTGGTCAAGACAACGAATTGATGCTTGCGAATCAGCATGGTTCAGCAGCTTGCGACACATATTTCCTGTAAATTCACCACCATGAAGCTTTGGTTGCATTAAGCCCAACTCGTTCAACCATTCGTTAACCTCTCGTGGACATGATTTCTGTAATTCCTTGAAAAACTTGTTGACAATTCTCAACATAAGATGTAGTTCGGGAGGTGGAATCACATCAATCAATAATGCATTTGTTTCACCACGAACAATAGGATGATGAACACAGCTCTTGAATTCTTTTGCTGAAGCTGTTGAATTATAGATCTTCTGTGTTCGATCATATTGGTCGGCAAGCCGCTTGATTTCTCCAACGGTGCGCATATTATAAGATCTAGAAATGCATGCGTTTGAAAATTCAGATTTAGGACATACACAATACAAACAGGGAAATGAACTGGAATGAGATTGTAATCCGGAGAGAATATTGGCCATTTTTAAATCAACAGCACAAACATATCGAAACTCAATTTCGTCGATCTTAAGTAAATTCAAAATGTGACGAATGTTAGAATATGTCTCAGTAACTGCTTGCACAATCGCAATTATGATAATCTTCTTTACGCTTGAGTTCAGCATTGATCTTTCTTTCAGTCGTTTTGGACGATTGGTAATGTCAGCACTCTTGTCGGAAATATTAAGGCAGAATTTTAAAAATCCTCCGCCTGAATCAATACCCAATTTGACAGCGACATTCTCTTCATCAAAGTTCCCTTTGGCACAAATGTGACCAATCAATCCAGCCACATCAGTACAAAATACTAATGTCTGTTTTTTTCGGTGGATACAACTTCATCACGAATATTGCGAGGAGAACGCTCAAAATCATGAACCGTACTACTAAAAAATGCGCGGCAGTCATTATCTCTTTCCTGTATCTTCGACGCAGAATATGACTCGACCGACGATCCACCGAAGACACTTCGCACAAAAGGGACGATTTTTCTATTCATTTGATTGTTAGAAGCTGATAAGACACTTTGGATATTGGTGATGTCGCTAAAACCGAATTTTGGTTGTAATTCGAATGGACCAACACGTACATGCAATCTATGAGGTCCTCCTGAATATAAGGCTCTCGTCGAACTTCTTGCCGTAGTACTGGTGGTCAAAATCGATGCAGCGACTTTATCTTGAGTGTTTTGATCACTTGAAGACCACATTTGCACAATATTATCACGTAGCGATTTCTTAGAGCATTTGACTAAGTCCTTTGTCGAGCGTAGATTTGCATGTATCACAAATTATAACAGGACGCGGCGGCGAATTGATGGAGTCATCATTTGAAATTCGTGGCCGACCAAGTTGCCTTTTTGGAATACATTTTCCAGATAGTGCGGCGGTTTGGCAAATCTGGCACGTGCATATAGGGAACTAATCAGATCTTGTTTGTATTACATGAAGGTTGATGCTATCAAAGTGATATGGAGATGGCAACATGTTGCGAGATTTTTGCCGTTGCTGATATCGATTAAATCCGAACGACATTTTCCGCAAATACCACACGGATATCTTTGATTCTCTTTGTTATAGCCGGGAAGGAAATACTCGTTGATGTAATTCTGTTGATGACCACTTCTGTTATTGGATATTTCGCCTTTTGAAAACATATTATGCAAACTTTCTGTCTGTTTTCCTCATGGGTTAGACAGCGCTTTGCATTAGCCATTTGTTCCGGCACTATAATCGCAGCGAACACAATGAATGAATCGCAGGTGCACTCGATTCATAGAAATCGACAACAATAAAGCAACTTCAGTCAAACAATCTATTTCTATGCACTCGATTAGAGTGAGGATTGTAGCGCACGCCCTAAGCATTGAGATTCCTTAATCAACAATTTGACATCAATCTAACTGAAAGCCTTCAGTGGTCGTAAATTGAACAATCGATGTCTAGGATATCATTATATCAGTTGCAATAGAACTCTATTAGCTAGTGGCATGATCTAAGTTTCATAGAAATCAGTCTTTAAATGTCTACATGCGTGAATCAATCACATGGATGGCAGCTAAGAATATTGCAGTTTAAAAATCAGTTCTGAAATGAATAGGAATAGCCTAAATTTATGATTCATTAAGAAATGGCGAAAATTAATGCCTGCCAAAACTATGAGCTATAACATTATCGTTTTAAGCAAGTTCCAATATCACTGAAATATGTAATCAATTGTTAACTTTATGATGTTTAAGCTGTTACACGAAATTATTTTGATACTGTAACAAATATATAGAGTAAATCATTAACGAGCTTAGCTCATCAAAATGCTTTAGTAGGCCTATTCTAGAAGATAAAATCTAATAGAAGTTATTTGTTCAGCATCATTGAAACGTTGATACTATTTTAAGTAAGTTGTATCAATATGAAAATAAGTAGTATAAAAAGGGGAGATAATAGAAAATCTACACCTTTTCCAAATCAATAAGCTTAATTCTCAAATCATCTGCAGGCATCTAATTTCAATAGAATTCTCATTTCAATAGTGTTGCGATTCTCAGTTCAATAGGATTATTATCTCAGATCATTAACAACAAAGATCAGATCAACAAGATGAGAGACGGAAATCTAGTGAACGGGAGTCGTTCCCGAGTCTTTCAAAATTATCAAATTTACTAAATCCTTGTAAGTCCTTGCATAATATTTAATAAATTATTTATAAGATAATTATAAACTTTAGTAAAGTATTTATAAAATTTTATAAATCTTTTTAAAGCATCTAAGCGCTTTATAAATTTATAAGCAATTTTATAAGTATTAAATAAAATCTAATAAATATTTACTAAAATATTATAAATAACTTCCAAACCATTTAAGCTAAAATAAATGTTAAAAGACAAACATAACTGAAATTTGAACAGTGTTGATTGGTCCACTTCCGAACAATTCTTGGACAACTTTAGGGCAATTTAAAACTTCGCTCTGAAAGATGTCCATCGAATGATCGTTTGAGTAGATTAAAACATATCAACATGTGAAAATTCATTCGACTTACGTATGGTCGCTCTGAAATATGTAGATAAATCTATCTCACATCGTTCCAGGGAGAGGGGAGTACTTTGCACAAATCCCTTGATCCACAATGAAGTCGATATTCTTGAACGGTAGGTACTGCAAAAATAAAATAATCATTGGAATTTGAGGATATACCCGAATCGATCAGTAAATCGTAAATGGAAAAATTATCAATTAAGTGTTCACGTTTCGTTTATGTACTTGATGTCCATATTGAAAAAGCTAAACAGATGTTACATACGGTATACCATACAAGTGTATGTCTAATGAGAATAGATAATGTCTAATGAGATTGTTTTAAGCGATGACTTAACATATGAGAAGCGTCGGTATGCTGAGAAATGCTATATAACATAGTTAATGTATTACCTTATTACCTCTAGTTTGTGTTACTACTTTGTATCATCATCGTAACAGTCACTCGATAAAATCACGGAAATAGAAAAGCCACTCCAAAACGTCGGTAGCCCTAATAAGGGTCGAAAATTCACCCTAAGTTTGCGTTTGTATACAATACATATGATGTGACGTGAGGCGCAATGACTAACTTCGCCAATTCAAATATCAACATAAATGAACATTAACCATCTCTGTACAAAGCTTCACACTGATAAATACTAATAAATCAGCATTAGCTGATCGCCATATGGGCATAACAATCGTCAAGTCATCAGCATATCTATAGAGTTGTTCATAAAATACGGACCACTAAATTCAGTCGATTCTCATGCCTCCCAACATTGTCGCATATGAAGGCGCCATTCATTCGAAAGCTTGCATTCTCAGCTTTCAAATAAGCTATCATGAACTTGTATTTAGCAATGTGCTTCTCTGGCCAGTGGTCAAAACATAAATATTGCCCAATTTACAAAAGGTACTTTTTTAACATGGCAATTTGCGACTTTGATAATAAATCATGCAGGAGTAGAGGCAGCATTTTCTAAGCTTTCTTTGATGTATAGCTCATCGAAATCATGAACTGGTAGATAAATAGTCATGTCGTAACTTATCAGAAAATCAAAGTGTTCAATCTCATTTTTTCCTTACAGTTATTCATGTTTGGTCTATTTAGAATCTTTACGATCAAAGAAGTAAGAATATGTAAGTGTTATTCAAATCAGTTGCTTATCAAACAGAAAACATAATGACGAATATCAGCTTACATGAATGCTGAAAATGTGAGCTTTCGAATGATGTATGGTGAAGTCATGTGCGACAAGATTGTATGGCATAAAAATAATTAGTCAAATTTAGTCACAATTTGGATGGTCTGTTTTTATAAACAAATCTGTAATTGGTATTACGCGAAAGTTTTCATTTTGGCAACACGAGCCAAATGAAAAAAGACGACATCACATCTAAAAATCACTTAAATTTCATTTCATACTCATTTTTCACAATATAGACTAGATGGTACGATTTTCAAGAGCAACTCTGTAATAGATAAAGTTTTTTTATTGGCGCACTTAATTGACAGCACTTGCAAAAATTGAGACGAGAACAGTACATTGGTAAATATATAACTCCAGCAGGTATGATACAGGAAAATAATCTTTACCTCGGCATGAGATTTTCTACGAAAACGAGCAAGATCATAACTTGAAGAACACGATATAAAATTTCCAAAGGGAATACAAAATACAACCAATAAAATAGCAGAATATGCTGCTGCAGTTACTACAGTAGGACCTCGATACAACGTACCTCGATGTAACGTAGGCCTATGTACATTTTCTCCATGTTTGGATTTTTTCCTATATTTTACGTATGAAATTTTCGTATCAGGAGCTATACGTTATATCGAGGTCCTACTGTATTTCTTCAAACACAGCCATTAACTGAGACACAGCTTCTATGTACAGGCGCAACGACTTGTTTAGGCCAATTCAATTATCAACATAAACGACACTATGTTATCAACGTCTTCAGAGGAAAACATAAACGTTTATTTCATTTCACGAAACACCATCACTAAAATTAACCATCTCTTTACAAAGTTTCTCGCAATCTCGCTGGTAAATACTAAGAAATCAACATCAGCTGATCGACACACAGGCATAGCAATCGTCAAGTCATCAGTCATCAAGACATCAACAACATATATCTCGTAGAACAAAATTTTTATGCACTAAATTGAAGTCACTCGCAAAAATGGAAAAAATACAACAGTACATTGGTAAACATCTGACTCCAAAAGGCATGTTTCAGGAAAATAATTTTTGACTAAACAAGAGATTTTCTGCAATAACGAGCAAGATCATAACTTAGATAACACTTAATTAAGTAAAATGAGGTAAATTTTAAATTCGGGCATAATTACTTAATCAATAGCTTTTGGCGCGAGGATCATCATGTATCAATCAAGCAAAAAGCACAAGATAGGAAACATTCTCCCGAGGTACATGTATTTTAATGCTGAAATCAAAATTTACGCATATATAACTGCACCGACGTTCCGCGTCCAGATGCTTAGTCTTGGTAACAAGTAAAATTGACAGTTTTTGCGCGTGAGAGAAGTGTTCCTTACATTGTACATGGTCACTCACACATACAATGAAGACATGAGAGCATGAATGAAGGAATTTTGATAGACATGCATTTGCTAAGAACCAATAACAAAGCGACTGAGTTAAAACGGCGACTGTATTAGGTCAGAGCATAGTATCATTAATCAGAAAAAGCTAACCGTAAATATAAATGCGACTAACCGTAACCAACCACTAACCCCGGTTAACAGTAACCACGGTTATAGCCGCTTGTCAATATATCATAACCAACCACATGCCCTTTATAGAGGCATGTGAACAGGTTTCAGACGGAGAAAAGTCAATGCGATATGGTATTTTTTTGTTTATTCAACTTTTAAGCTATTTGAGTCTACACTTTTAACAGCTTGAGTAACACCTAGCTTTTATCACGGCTCTTCTCTGTGCAAGGGGTGAAAACTATGAAAAAACAATGAATATTATGAATCGTATTCACCTCATTTTACTTGGGTCATCATTAATCGCATGATCAATTGTTATTATATCATTAATCGTGTTCAAAAGAATGCAGAACCGGAGTTGCAAACATGCAGTTATTGGTCTGAACCACGATCAAATGACTCAACAAAGACTTAGCTGGAACTACAATACGTCTACCAGGTTCAACCTTGTATGTCGGACAATGATGCTTCAACAAATGAATTCCCGGGTGACCCTGATCAATTAGATCAATGACTGACGACAATTTCCTAAGTTCAGTACATAGGCAATATATGTCGCAATTTTGCACAATAATGTGATCAATAATCAAAAAAAGTCTTTCCCGGGAGACACCATAGAAGGATGCAGAAGTTCTTCTTTTCGGATAATTCAATGAGTGAAAAACAGTACCATTAAGACAGAAACGAAAAATTTCTCGAGCATTGGACGACAAACTAATGCTGTAAGTGGCGTTCATATGATTCCGATCGTCAAGTTTTCGAGATTTACCCAGTTCAACAATACCGTTTGGCACCACCGATGACTGGTGGTTTGAGTGATGGGCATCAAGAATCTGCTTCAATAAGAAGCGTTTCACCATCAACCCACCCTCATTCCGAGTGCCAGTTATGTGCGTTTCAACTGATGGAAGCTACTCTCAAATACAGATGCGGAGGTGGCCCATAATGCACCGAATTGCATCACCTGGTCAGGAAGATCCCGATTAACCAAAATCTATGGCACTCCTATAGGAAACTTCCTACGGAATTATTGTAACTTTCCTATAGCAAGCAGTGCTATTGCTATGGAACTCCATCCTATTGAATTTTAGGGAAATCGGTTCCTATTGCCTATTGAACCAGTTTGTCCCATAGATTTGTGGGAAATCCTGTCCTATTGAATTGTGGGAAATCCTGTCCTTATTGAATTGTGGGAAATCCTGTCCTATTGTATTGGGAATTCAGTATTTTTGGTAGGTCCCATTATTGCTTTCTAACTTCACCGTTGCATAGTGACGTCTGATATGATCACGAGTATCATCAATAATCAAGCTAGCTTTACTGATTGTAATAGTGTTGACATAGACAATGGCAATAATCAACTTGAAACGTACATGAGACGTTTGCATTTTTCTTTAAAGCCCTTTACTATTTCGGTGAAACTCCCGCCCAAAGAACAATTCACTTTTGAAATATAATTGTAGCTATCTCAGAAACGTTAATCTAATAATCAGTCTACATTATGTATAGAGCATTATTATGAAGCGTATTTCATGATCATTCATAAAACGTCATTATTCACAAAAAAAAACATTGATTTTTTATCTTTTATTTTGTTTTTTTAGCATTTTTGATTCACTGTAAAGTTTCTTGGAGATCATTTTCCACACTTCCCTCTGCTCCATCGGGTGATGATGTTGGACTAGGCCTGTAACAAACAAGAGATGAATGATAAATATACGATAAATAATAAGTTAATGACAGAACATAAACATTTTGTATAGATTAACTTCATCTGAATGAAGAATAATGCAAACTATTCCAATTGAAGAGTATTTAGTAATTATTATTGTTTGAATTTACATAGAACTATTGAATATTGTAAGTCTTTATGCAATTCGAATACAATGCAACTAGAAAATAGCAATTAGTTTTTCTAGCATTTGCAATGCAACTTGTGGTGCCACTGGAATTGCAGAATTAAGCATCATTTCTATAATTGATAGAGTTTATGCTCATAATTTGTCGCCTTCTTTAGCAACATCAGAGAGGAGATAAGGTAAACATGAGCCAAGCTTTACAAACTATTGTTAACTTTAATTTTAATACCAAATTGAACCCCGTCAAAACTTACATGCATGTGCGCATATGGTTAATTCACATTTCCTGTCAGACAAAAATGCTGTGGTGGCGGTGCATGGTCTCAGATCTCTATCATGTAATTTGGCCTATATTCTTATCAAGAGAAGAAAAATCATCTCTATGAATAGACCCTCGTTTGCTTATTTGAAAGGTCAGTCAGAGAAAGAATGATAATGATAATTGCGAGTGATATTGTAAGTGATGTCATAAGTGATATTGCATAGCGGCAGACTTTTCTTCATACATTTATTCAATCAAATTTAATGTAAAACCGAAAGATGATTGCATGTGTTGTATAAAGTGGGCCAGAAGCAACCGTTAAATATGTTTCTTTATGAAAAGGTAGCATTCACTGCTTTAATGATTTATGACCCATCATTTATATGG
The DNA here is from genome assembly GCA_907163375.1 of Prostheceraeus crozeri. NCBI lineage: Eukaryota > Metazoa > Platyhelminthes > Polycladida > Euryleptidae > Prostheceraeus > Prostheceraeus crozeri. The sequence continues at coordinate 98,460 of CAJQUW010000199.1, read as the reverse complement.
TCAGATGAATTCTGATTATTTTCATAATGTTTTGAAACTTTATTATGACTTTAATACTAAGTTGTACTTTGAAATAACACCATAATTTCAAAAGATGTCCCACACCATTTGAGCAGTGAGACAAAAGATGGACCTGCAGAGCCCAAGAAAATGTATGAATAGAGGTGCAATTGTGTGGTCTCATCGACGCCCTGATTTGAAAAAGTAGACTAATTCATCTAGGAATCACAAATGACATGTAGCTCGACATTCTAAAAGTAAGTCATTGCGAACTTTTTGAACCTTTCTTTAGCTTTGATAGGACATTGTGTCAAAATTACTTAACTAAATCTCATGGAGGAGTGAAGACTAAGTGCTTGTGCTTCCAACAGTGGCAGTCACTTTCGAGAATGAAGAATGAAAAATTTAAGACAGTTTAAAAAAAGAAGAGAATTTAAAAAAATTGACATAAATTAACATAAATGATCACATAATTTTTAAAAAATGGTATCGCTTCTTAATTGAATTTCAAAATAAATGACAAAAAATCATGTGACCACATGAAGAATTCATCTGCCCACATAACTAATGGATAATAAACATCAAGGCAGTGATTTATACCTTAAATGATAAGGAAATACATAGCTATTCTCTGGCCTACCCTATACATTTCGCATTAAAATAAAGCCGAACGCTAGGTATCCGTACATGGATGATTGTCTTTTTTCAATCTAAGAGAGCTAATTAAGTTACTAAGATTAACTTAGTACAGCGTACTGATTTGTACAATACAAGATAAAAATTTTGATATCGAGATCGCAAGCACTACATGTCATATTTTCAAGAGATCATTTCATCAGGATGATGTCCTCAGTAATGACTTTTCACTTTGTTTCACTTAATTAAGGTGTTGAGTATAGGGTGCTCCTTGAGTTTACTGCATGGAAATGATGACCTATTTCCTGATTATCATCTCAACAAATAGTCCATAAAACTTTCAGAAATCAGCTATATTTCTTTTATGGATCATGTTTCTTCGGAGCTTTGAAATAGGCATCAGATTAGACTTACTAATCAATGAATTTGCGAAATCCCGAGGTATTGCCGGCTTTACCGGGGCATTAGCATGGGCATTGCTGGCGATTCCATGCGCACTATGGGTTCCCATGAATTGACGGGAGAATGCAATCGTAAGGCAGTCTCTGACCAGAGACTGCCCACTTCCATGGTTGACGTTATCTAGCTTCAGCTTTGAGACAAAGATATTATGATCTTTGTGCAACTTAACCTGTAAAGATAAATTATTATTTGTAAGATAAATGATATCTTTTCAGGAAATTCATTTGAATTGATTACATGTAGGCTACAAATAACTTCCGAAATTTCAGACAATGCGTAAGTAAGTGCCTGAAATGCTCAACTTGTATCTAGACTAAATGTGGACACACATTTTAAAATGTTACACACAATTTTGGATAGTCTCCACTAAGTTACATTTATTTACGGAGGAGGCACACATTGATTTAGAAGACAAAAGTCATTCCACGTGTCTGGACTGGTCAATAGTGTAGTCATGCATCGATAATAGATAGTTAAATAGTAGTAGGCTACTCTACATGCTGTGGATATATCTTCTAAAATTATTGTATAGTGAAGTCATATCTTAAGACTATTTATCCAAGTACGTGTGATGATTGTCACATTGTGGAGTCTCCACGCTCACGCCCATTGATTAGGCAAGCAACGATGCTTGATACCAATTTGACGGAATGCTTCAGCTATTACGACGTTGCTGACATCAATCAGGCTAATGTTGATCAGTATCATGGCATCGACAAGTTGTTTCTTGTAAAGCTGTAAGGGGTCTTGTTAGTACAGAATTGCCCTACAAAATTGCTGTTGAATGATGTCGACATCAATTTATCTCAAAATGGACTTAGCACACATATATGTCATACACATGAGCATAATCATCAAATGGTCAAAACCATCCCATCTGGTCAATACATTTCTTGCCTGTTTATCGCAATTTGTCATCAAAGTAAACACCGATCGACGGGCTTCAACGCCGTCAGCGTGAATTAGGGAAAGCAGTTTATCTGTTCTCCTCTAAATCTGCGAACAAAGTCCACTACGTTAATCAATCTTCCACATGCTTAATGGAATTTGGCCAGAGGGCTCAATGTGTGATGCTCGCCAAATGGGATCTCGTGTGTCGCTAATGCATTGCACACTAGGTGTTGCACATGTAACACGTTGACGCTTTAAGACTTAATGACGATGCCAGATGTCTTGACTTATATCATAAGACTGTGCCAGTCTAGGGAATGAAATTCTATATTAACATTGCTATTTGTATGTTCTAAGTTGAGCAAAATAAAGTGAAACGGATGAAGGATTAGTCGAAATTCCAGACATACAGGTTTATCAAAGCACACGGTCTCCTCCGGTATGATTATGCGTGTTTAACGAGGCTTTTCTACAGTGTATGGGACAGAATAGTTCACAGATGGATAATTTATTTGGCAAGATGGGCAAAAATGATTTTCATAATTTAGTGAAAGGTTGAATGAAAACCGTTAAAGGTTAAATGCGAAGGCAAAACCGTTGATGACGAAATGAATTATTTCGTGTCAACACAAGCCAACTGAAGATCAGCATGAAGCAAGATTAAAATAGCGAAAGTATGCCCTTAAGTTAAGCATAGGCCCGTGATATCAAAAGAGCATAATTTATCTAAGAAATATGTCACTTACGTATCCATGTGTTGGTACCGTGGTATAAAATATGTCGTCCTCATCATCTTCATCAATGTCCATCTCTTTTTCGGATACTTGTAGAAACGATGAGCTTGCAATGGGTTGAGGTAAGGTGATCAGTTCGTCGATGACTGACGTTTTGGCGACCGGACCACTAGCCTGACTCAGATTAGGCTCACTGCAATGCTCAGTAATGATGGTGCTGTTACTAAACAATTCTGTGATCAACACCTCCATTTTGTCGAACCTTTCAATAACGGTGCTTTTCAATTCCTTTAATTCATGTTCCAGTAGTTTTATACGTTTTTCAAAAATCTCTACAAAAGTAAGTGAGAGATAGATTTCGGTAAGCTCACATGCAAAAATTATCAGAAATTCATTCAGATGAGTTCATTTGGCAAAATATGTTGACAAATTGTTGAAAACATTTTCAGTATTCATGTTATAATCTTATGGCTAGAGGTCAGCCCTAATTTGCGGTGAATTTCAGAACAGGTTGCTGTACTGAGTGCGTGAACATGGCAGCGACGTTGCCGAAATGCATCGCACTCAGTACAGCGACTTGGTTATGAAATTCACCGGTACTCAGGGCTGTCCCCAAAATCCCAAGAATACAATGTTGATAAAGTTTATACACACTTAAACAAGGTAAATACCACAGTACCTACAAAGTAGCTTAGGCTAATTTATATCAAAAAGAATTCTTTAGTTAAAGAATTAGCATGCCTTTTTCTCACCGTGAGAGGTATATGGAAGTGCTTGCGCCATCGGTTGCTCTTGCAAAACATTTTTGGGATATGTGATCGCTTCGAAGTCTTCCTAAAAAATGTATTGGGAAATTGCAATCATAAGAAACATTGCTTAGAAGCTTCAAATGCTGCACTTACAAGTCGATCATTTTCCTTTTCCAACATTTGGGCAATTGTCTCGCTGTTCAGTACTCGTGGCATCAACTGTAAAATATCACTATGGTGTTGTTTACTAATTAATTACTAATAACAACATTATTTCATAAATGTCTCATCATTAGTCTGATTCATAAAATTGCCTGGAATCAGCAGAAACTTCAGCTGATCATAAAAGAGATTATAGCCAAAATAACAATTGATAGCCTGCACTCGAGGATGGTATGTGTTAAAAAAAGATAGTGCAAAATTCCTCCACATTTTCAAAATTTCGTTGAAGATGTATCCGAGGTAATTGCATGCCAAACATAGTCAGAAAATTCGGCTGACAATAATGAAGTAATGAGTAATAAAATTAAATCACGACACGGTTAAAAATTGGAAGAATCTAGAAGGCGTAAAAATGCAAACTGAAACGAACACAGTGGAAAGTCATCTAACAAAATAGAAAAGCCGTAAAAATTCAACACTTTGTTTTCCATATTCTCATCCATTTTTCGCTCTTTCAGATCAGTCATTTATCTATTATTTATTATTGATATCAATTATTGATAAAACAACATGGCTAGCTTTTCAATACTCGAGGTCAGTCATACGTTAATGCAAGTTGAATATGTAACTATAGTATCCATTTAGCATCCATTGCACCATCGATGCTTCGATACGCATGCTTTAAACATCAAGTTCAAAATATAACTGCACCTAGTAACCATCAAACATTTGCGAGGTCATATTCTGTCAGTCGAAAGCATCATTTACGTTTGTAATCAGTTAAGGCAAATAGTCAAAACATTTCATTTTTTAGAAGAGCATGGGATATTGTCCAAAAATCATCGAGTCATGTGTTTCTAAGGATTTATTCAGTCTTACGTTATGCATGATTTTGACACTATTGATTATAATACTTCATTGACGCCAAAGTTGTACCTTAGGTTTTGGGATCGGCCTTTTGGGTATGTGGTGCTTACTCAACAGTAAACCTAAAACTTGGAGTTTCAATAAAAAGCTTGGATTTTCTTTTTGAAGTTTTACTGCACTTATACTGACTTAGTTTTATTAAGTGCATGTGGAGATTCGATTATAAGTAATAGCATCTGTCAATTTTTTTGTCAACAGAGTATCTCAAATTACATGTAGAATTTGTGGTCATTGACTGCATGTTATGTTGGGTCTGCCTTACAGCTACGTGCCGAGAGAGTTGACTATATTTGTTGTATTGTTTTTATTGCATATTTCCATAATATATTTTAATGTATTTTATATCCTCGCAGTTATACGGTCCCTATTTCTAATACTGGAGCTTCTGAAATACTTGGGCACAGTATTCAACTCCGAATAGAATAAGGTGTCCGGTGAGTGTCAGTTGAAGCTCGCTTTAGACGTTTGTGAAAAAATTCGCTATATCTCTAAATACATGCACACTTACTTCTCTCAATCTGATTTCTTCAGGCAGGGATCATGCCAAATTTAGTAATGATAACTATTGATGGAAATGATTATGAGAAATGATTCCCTTGGACTCAGATACAAATTATGAGAAACCCATCAAAAACATACTTATTTAATATTCATATGGAGCCTAACAATACCTATATACGCCACATGATATAGAGAGTGATGTGTTTCTAGTACTTAGAATTAGTATTTTATGATTACAGATTTTATACCAAGAATTCGGCTTGAAGAAAGTTCTTATGAAGTTTAAGTCATGATTCCTATGAAGTCTATGAGAGATTCATCTGCATATTTTCATTTATTATTTCATAAATGATGTCGAAGTTATGTCGATGGCTATTCCTATGAAAACAGATAATAAATAGCATTAAAGTGACTTCTGTTGCTGCTATGGCGCACTGAGTTTCCAAACAATGATGCACGAGACACAGAAGTCACCCGCCTATATGCGAATTACAAAGAGCCAATGAGCAGTAGCTGTCCAACTGTTGACCCTTGGTTATATGAAAGTTGATTTCATTTGTCGTAGAATTTTATGAATAACGCCAACGTAAATAAAGACTAATCAGGTAATGACTCGATCAAGCCGCTTTTTCTACATTTTCTGAAATACTCGTGCATGATTAATAATTTAGTCCTTGAAGGACTATGGTAGTGGCGTTACATTATTGAGTTACTGTTTAATATAAATGGACCAACTAAGCAGGTGCTGCCAACATAGTTACAGTAGGCATGTAGTGACGTGATTTATATTGGCCTGACTTTTTTTGATAATTATGATTGAATTCAGCTGAAAACTGGCTCCAAAGGTTGCTTAAAATAAGAATATTTAGTATTTTTGAAACAAATAGAATGAATGTCTAAGCAATTTCTTTCTAACGAAAATTAATTTCTCTTGAAACTCATTCAAGGCAAATTTTTTGATTTTTCTCGTGTTCCTACATGCAAATCCTGGTATACATGTTAAAGGCACCGAATGCAATACATCGACAACAAGCTTACGATTGCTATGATCATCGCTATCTATCAAAAATAAAAATTTACCACATGTTCCATTTTTCAATAATATGAAGCAATCACAGTTCTTTCTCCCCTCTTGTAGGACTTGACTAATTATCGAAGTCCCATTACACGTGAATTTTAAATAGTAGGTCATAGACTGATCACTGATGCTAGCATTGTCGGTTAATTCGGCTATTCTTTCAGCAGATACCTTCTTTGATGCGTAAATTTTGCTTAAAATTTCATCACAGGAATTTTCAAAAATTTTCATGCGCAGAGCAGTCGAGAAAGGATTTTGTCGTAGTGAATTTGCCATCCTGTTTACTTGTCTTAATCGATGGATATAATTTACAGTCTGTTCGACGGGTCGATTACCGCTGTGAATGGCTTTTTTCATCGTTCCTAGGTATGACTCAAATACAAAGCAGCTGTATTTCCGTATTGGGCCCCAATTACGAATGCAATTCGAAATATGAGAGATCTGGTGAATATTATAGGAACAGCATTGCTTTCCATATAAGTTCTCAACACCCTTTATGAATTTGTTTCCCAATTCATCTATTTCAACAAGTTCAACTTCAGAAATATTTTGTTTAATTGATAAGTGAGACAATCTCACTAAAAGTAACATATGCTGAAAATATTCCTCGGGTAAGATCCCATCTAATATGGAAAAACAATAATAAAAAAGCATATTGTTCCATTCCGATGCTTTGAAAAACTTTCTTTCTCGAAGTGAACGCGGATTACGTTGGACTTCAGAGGGTGGTAAATTATAGAGTAAACGTTTGTCAATTTTTGCAATAGATTTGCCTATATACCAAGGATTTCTGTGATTGGTTCCATCCAGCCACAAAGAGAACAATGATTTCGTAACACCTAAAAGCAAAGTGTGCATGTAGTCAAAGACAAACGAATCTATCACAAGAAATCCTGACAACAGCATGAATGGATTGACATCAAATATCCCAAAGCATGCTTGTTGCGTGTTATGCGCTATTCGTGCAAGTCTCAATGTTTCAATGTTCTCACGTAGATCGATAGTGTCCTCATAATTGGGATACACTCGCGTATGTCCCCTTCCTTTAGCTATTACCTCGCCGGGGTGGTTGCATTGTCCACAACCATATCTACCATTGAAGCTTGTCATGTTGCGAACGTGGCAACGGGCTACTGCATCAGCGGCACACATCACTACAAAACACCTTGAAATCCGAGTTTCCTGGGTCTTTGGATCAGTCCACTCTACACCCTTTTCTAGCTCCTTCAACTGCTTTACTATTTCTAAAAGAAACACATTAGTATCAGGCTTGCGTTTATTTATCCATAATCCTGCAACAAATATATTATCTTTTCTGTGTTGGTCTTTTAATTCATTAATCGATAGTATAATTGGCCACATGCTTTTCTTCGATGAATTATAAAGAGGTACACCATCGATGTGCATCGTAAATGTTATATCAGTGTCTGAGAGATTGAGTTTTTGTTTAATGTCGTTATACGATTTCCCATCTATTATTGAATCTATGAGTCCATCACAACGGGGCTTTGACCTGTATTTTCGAATGTCTACGCTCTCCAAAAATTCTTTTAGATGTAATGCGATAGGGAAGCTCACAAAATAAAAATCAATATTTTTTAATAAACGATCAGTAAATTTTTCTTCATAATGTATACATCCGTATATTTTAAGCGAGCTTCGAATCTGAAAGTTTTCAATGGAATCTACTGATGTTTCAGACATTAACAAATTACATTTTGGACATAAGAAGTGTATGCATATGAACTCTTGATTGCTACAATGAGTTTTAATAAAGCTAGATGATGACGGGACTCTTAAATATTCCCTGTTTGGAAGTGCTTTGATAATTGAAATTATATCATGCAGGGACTGCTGAGTCCATCCATTCCTTATCATGCCTTGCAAAATTGCAGTTTCCAGCTCATTTTTATTGTGAATTTTTGGCTTGTCTGTTTTAACTTCCAAAGTAGAGGGAAATTCATTTTCGGATGAGACTTGTAAATCAGCTTGATCTTTTTCTGACTCTACTATATCAGAAAAAGACTGAGAATGGGAGATGGCTTCCAAATTAAAATTTTCGAAAGTATCCTCAGGATTTACATCTTGTAAGTGACATTCACTACTATTACTAAGATTTGGCATTTTACTTCTCCTATACCGCTTTGTAGTATACGGAATAGATGAACTGTCGTCATCTGGCAACAAATAGCGTTTACACCGCAACATCTCCTCAACACCTTGACTGAAAATGCAATATATAAAGCTGTACGATAATTTGAATCAGCTATTTGTGTTTGAGATCTAAGTGAAAGGCTAGATGTTATTAACAACCCAAACTCACTGGTGCTATAACAGTATGAAGATGGCACTTGAATTAATTCTTGAACAACGGTACGTCACAGACCCTTGAAAAGTGTATTGAGTGACAATTAGAATACAAATATACCTTACGTCTGAATGAGAAAAAATTGATCCTACAATGCAGCTAAAAACTGATCAATTTAAATAATTTGATTACCTTCAAGACTTTGCACACAAATGTATACTTGAATCAGGGATATGTTTACAAATCTACTTAACAGTTGTTCCTAATTTGATTTCGCTTATTAATGCTATAAATTTCAAGTTTAATTCAAATGCTCAAGTAATGCAATAGTATGAGAAGTTGTCTAAAGGTTGAAGTTTTTCCTTGTGACTCTTGTGTAACAGTTGTTAGATAGCACTTGAATTAATTTCTAAAACGCTAGATGCATGTACTCAATGGAACATATAATGGCCAAATGAGCGAGAAATAGAAACGAAAAATGAATATCCAAATGACAGTCAGAAGATTAACCAGAAGTGGTAAATAAAATGCGGAAGGGGTTAAATGGTGACTCAATCAGATAGTGTGTTTATGAATCGTTGATACACTGAGAAATTGATGGTCAAAATGAACTATGATAAACTATCAGAGTACAGGTGAGAAATTATTCAACAGACGAGAAGGATATTCTACAGATGTGCGAGATACAATGATGTGACCAAAGGACGTGGTTTACAAAAGCTGAAATTCAAAAATATGTGTACTCAAAAGCTTTCCTTTGTTTACATTCATAGTAATCATCATGATAATACTAATGGCAAAAACCTCATAGACGATCGCATAGCCGAAATTTATTCATGTATATCATTTTCCCATATAGCAAAGGAATTTTACCCGGAAGTCGAATGCACACACATACACAACACCCACACACACACTCCATACATGTCCTGTATAGTGAAGAATTAGAATTCAAAGTTAATACTTAATAATGACGTTTAATTTCTCAAACTTTATCAAAAGCTTAATTTCCAAAAGTTATCAATAGTTGTCTCCGAAATGAATTTGTGAATATTGCAATTATAGTTAATTACAATTGAGATGCTATCAAATAACTACTGAAAGAAAATTTGCGGCATTTGTAAATGTAATTGCCTACTTTTTTCTTTCATGATTTAAATGACTCTGCACGGGGTCAATGCAATGTCAAGGGTAATGCACTATGCAGACTATTGAAAAATAATGCGTAATTCTGGATAAAATCAAGCTTTTGATTGCATAAATTCCATACGTTGTAGCTTAGAATTCGTATAACATGAAGTCGATAATGAACGAGCTCCCACATAAAATTAAGACAAATTGCTCCATTCTGACAGTGAAAAATGTAATTATTACGACAATAAAATGTAATTGAAAGAGTTTCCTTTAATCTCTGCTCGTTAACTTTCGACCCGACCACATTTCGTTCTTATCACGGATTTTTTAATCTCCTTTTAATCAACCTCAAAAATAACCTCGAATTGAAAGGAGTAATTGAAAACCCGTTCACTTCAGAATTCCCATATGCATTGCTAGTTATGATGTGATTTCAATGTATTCTTTCATCCCAATCGATGATGTAATCCATAATATTCAATACAAATTCACTAAAAAAATATTCAATCAGTCGGCACCTTAACAGGAATGCAACTATTCGAATTGCTGCAAGTTGACCTGAAGAATACATACTTTACATTTGAAGAACAGATTTTCAAGTAAATTAAGGTTTACTAATGGGCTCATCTTCATCAGGTCTTATAGCCATTGCTAACATAAATAAAAAGAATAATCAATGTAAGTCGTAAACACTAATTCTACGCTGACTGCGTTGGTGTACAGCACGAGCATCCAAAGAATTTGAAACGATAAAGTGTGGGCATTATTACCCACTCTTCGTATGGGCCTTATTACCGGACTTAATATCATTGCACAGTCAACCACATTGCGCAGTTAATGAACCGTATCTCAATTTCCTTACACAATACAGCAATAGTATACAACAGAGATACATTTCCACACAAATATATACTTCGAAATATTTTGAAAGACTTAAGGGAGATTATAAGAATATTTAAGAAACACTGTCCGCGGAAGGCACCGAGTGGTATATATACGTATATACTGTTTTTTACTTTCATTCACCTGGCCAACATGCAAGCGGAGAAAAAACAGACTTCTCCATGGCTATTTAAGTAAGAAGAAAAACAATTTCTAGATCAAAATACTATTTTTAACATCTAACGTCTACTGTCATTTTTGGCAAAGGGTTCAATGCGTCGTATATATGCTGAAAGTATCCAAAGTGAACAGGCTTGTATACTTGAGCAATTATGATTGAAATATTACCGTTGGCCATTCGCCCGAATTAATATTCAAAAATACGAGAGTAATTGCTCACTTAAACCGCTTGAATAATGCTCAAAGAAATGTGAAAATAACATTTCAACTATCTGTTGGACTATATATAGCCTACTTGATAAAATGACTACATAGGCCCTACATATGACTATTCCATCTTTTCGATGCAACTAAATACTGGATTATTTAAGTGATTTGTGTTTATTCAAGACATTGACCATAAATTCAGACTTGAAGAATGTCAGTGAAGAAAAGTCTTCAAGAGAGTGCATGCTTCGTATCATATTAAAAAATCAAATCCACTTGAAGTACCGTATTCAAGCATAGAATTCAAGTTTACACTAATATTAGAAGCTGTCAATAAATTATCTTTTATATCATGTTATCACTCATCATGTCGTTTCAATTGTATTGCTAAACACCAGATACTTCATAGGGCACTTATTATAAAGACAATTGAAACAGGAATCGAAGAAAGCATTTGATGCTGAAATAATTGCATCAACGAAATTTCTAAATAATAGCCTACACAGTGCCTTAATGAATTGTTGAAGCATTGAGGATTTGACAATTTAACTAGTGGCCTAAATAAAGTACCGGGTTTAACTAATAAATAAACGGTAATTAATAAATATATAACAGCGTAATCAAGAACTTACTGCAATGTTGTAGCGAGACTTCACTGATTTGATGAATAGTTGTTCGCCGAAAATATAAAATCACACACGAAACTAGAGGCGATGTGATAAAATGACGTGTAAAAAGGAATTGTTGCGATTATAGTGAAATGTTCCTTGAGCGATACCAAATATGCAAATGATGCAATATGATTGGACGATGCCGGAGTCCGTGTCAGCAATGAAAGTCACATTTTCTATTTCTTTCGGACAACATCTATGGGACTCATATTCTCCCATTTCAAGTGCAATTGGATCCAATAGAGTTCGATTGAATGCTGATGTTTCCTATCGGATGCCCATTGAGTGTTATAGAATGTCATAGAGTACCATTCAATTTGGTTAATCGGGATGTTTCAACGCATGTAGCGAGTAAGATTGTATGCCTCTTCCGAAAATTTCAATCATCAGATCATACAACATTTTTATCAGGGTGCGAGCATCAGCACAATCATCACTTGATACCGTTTCTTTATTCAACATATACACGATTGTTCCCAAGATGCTTACCATAAGCTTCACTGAATCGGAGGGACTCTCAAAAAAACAGCAATTGTAGTACACAATAATCATTTTCCACTCAGTAGCCTTGAATTTCGCAACAAAAGTGAATGGTCTTGGTTTCCTCGGGAATGATGCTGGTACACTGCATTGCATCAATGTGGAATTCAATCTAGCTTCATAATTATTTTTGACACAAACTGTATACAGGCATACGGAGTGGTTATTTTTACGCTCAGTTGCGTGGAAATATCCTTTCACCCATAGTCCGGTTATCTACACGCCTACTGTTAGATGAAATATTTAGTTGTAAACAGATTCGGGGCTTTTCAACATCGAATTTCCAAAACGAGAACTTCGAGACAGCTATTTGGACCTCGAAGTACGCATGTATATAGACGAAGCTCTAGTGAAATATTACTTCCACACGACAATAGGATGCATTTACGTATGAATTTTTTCAAGTAACCAACAATAATTAAGGAAATTCAATGCTATTTTAAAAAGTCACGAATCTGTTTATAACAAAATATTTCATCTAGCATTAGGAGTGTAAGTAACCCGACTATATGTGAAAGGATTTTTCCACGCAACTGGACGTGTAAATAAAGCTGGCCTACAGTCATATCAACTGCAGTTTTCTATGATTTCTATGACCAGCTTTCTGTAGAATTTTCAAATGAGATGAGTTTTGAGCAGATTGACAGCGAAGATTAACAAATGTACGGTGCCTATGCGAAGAAGGCTAATACACGATTGTTCTACTCGCTGTCCATCACAGTCACTCAGCAATGGTGTAAGACTGATTTTCTTTCAACAGTCTGGATGGACTGATTTGAAAAGAAACAATGATAGAAAATCTATGTTTACATCCCAAACGGTATCAAAAATTTCACGATTTGTGCATATTCTCAGTGGTACTGTCTTCCAGCAAGACTCAGTACCATACACGAAACGATGAAAAGTGATACCCCTACCCCCAACCTTTCATTGAATTTTTCAACGAATCCTGAGACCCAATGAACAGTTGGTAAACATCCGGAAATCCGGAAAACTTGCATCTCTGAAAACATGACCAAATACTGACACTGGATAGGGTTTTAGGAATTTTAGCGAATCATTATTTCAAAATAGGCTTAATAAAGTTTTCTCTAAGGTTATAATATACTATATCACATGACGAATGATTCAGTTCTACCGGATCTGTTTTATCGATTTCACGCATGCATACGTCGCAGATGGACTCTCGATTCTCAGCAGATAATTACTACTATAAATATTACATACGACCTTTGTACATGTAGGTCTATTCTTTAGGATTTAACGGTAAATCATCCTTAATACCTTGTTGATTAAGTATGATGGTAAACCAATGATCACTATCTGTTCTCGAATCTTCCATATCCACAATCGTCACTATTACTTCACGATAACTAAGTTGCACTTCGTAACTGGCTATTTCTAAGAAAAGTTCGTCGATGTGTTATTGCAGCTAAATGGCAAAGACATATCTTTCCTATGATCGCATCTGCGATAAAGCAGATTTAAGATGTATGGGAAATAGAATTAGACCAGCCATGCCGCCCCTGAGTTTGTTAGAATTCAATTGATGTCAAAGTTCTACTTACTTCATCACTTCCAAATCGTCGTTAGTACAGCAGCCGTTAAATGCAGTAACTATCATCAATCAGCTGAGTTTTATGATCGAGAACCTCACGACCTTGACAATAGCAACAAATCAGCTCCAAACTCGGTGGTGCGTCACTTCCTTACCACACTAGACAGCTAATACTTGGATATCATCACGTCACGATGTCTCCACGTCATCAGAAATAAGATGCGAAATGGAAGTTACCATGGCTGCGTGACTGAAGTGAATACATCGAACAGATCAAGTAGAATCTCTTAGCGTCGATGGGTGTTTGTTAGTCAGTAGATTGCCTGGCAAATAGTTGAATTGTCCAACTGCGTCGTTAAACCGAGATAGCTCTTCATCCCTCTACGAATCAGACCTTAAATAAACGTCTTCAAGCTAGATTACTCGAGTATATGCCTACATATGACGCCCCAGTTAGAGTGAGATTTCGCGCGCTTATTGGCATTTCCTGTCACTCAAGTTAGATCCTCCGAACAAGAAAACTGATAAATGAACAAACAAATTAACTGATAAATTCTACCAATATGACACCGGTAAATATAACGTATTAATAACGTTTTCTATCAGTATGAAAAAATCAATGCTGTAATATCTGATCTAATCTAATCTAAGCTGCTACATGTATCTTTACAACTCTATGCTGTATTAATCAGTATACACATTAGCATGCACAATATAAAGGGTACATGGGTTCTCGGCTAAAAACATAGCGTACGCGCATAAGAAAACTGAGTGTGTATTCAAACCATGAACATATTCAAACAAAGTTAAAGAATAGAAATATGTCCAATCTCATAGGGTGAGATTACACAAATGCTACACGTCGCACCACTATTGTACAGGACAGTAAATTTTACAATATAGGGCCTATATTATATATATAGTATAATGTTTACTTCTTATATTAAACTAAACAGGTGATTTAATGTTCTCTGAACTAAGAAAGGTTTTATTAAATCAGTTGATTAATGAGAATTTGTATCAATAAATGAAAGATATAGGGCGAAAAGGAGATAGTGAAAGTAAGTAAGTGATATCATAAGATAACATATGATATATATTTTGTTGGCGATTCAAAGCATATGTAAAACAGTGATTGATTCAGTAATAATAATGGAAAAATAATCCGCCATAATATGGACATTTGTCCACTTAATATTCGCTATTAATTAAAATGAAATGAATTTAAACAACATAATTTTTTATACATCGAATTTCATATACATGTATAACTATTCATACACTGTATTCATAGATCCTGTTCATTAACCCAAATTATGCCGATTTAGTTTTTCAACCAATTTGATTAATGCTGTCTTAACAATAGTTTTCTGTCCTGAAGCAATAAATTGCTCGAAAAGATCATACCGATTGAAAAATTAAATCGGCTTTGCTTTAGCTAACAAACAGGGCCATAGCTTCGCAAGGTAAGGTCTCACCTCACAATTTTGATGAATTCCCGCAGATACCTCCACAATTAACAACAATGTGGAAATTGAAATTGCCGCCGTTTCTGATGTTCTTAATTTGTCAAGGCAAAGAAATTATTTAATGCTAATGTGTAACAAATACTGTTAAATCTGATGTCTATGGTCAACACCTTCTGCTCACATCTTTGTATGTTTAGTACTATATGTATCAATAACAGGCACAGGAAGCCTATAGGACATAAACAGTTTCAGTACGATAAGATGACATGCAAGTGGTATGGATACTTCAAAGGAAAAAGTTGATTGAGCTAATTAAAAATGACAGCATAATCAAATTTAAATCTATGTAAGTCAAAGCAGTTATGCTCATCAGCAACAATATATACGCTTATTATAGCGCTTTGTTTGTTTTATCATTAGTATCGTTATTCCTAAGTATAATCTGCATTATTTGGACTGCTACTAAGTTAACTAATTTATTTTTTCTCGGACAATATCCTCTTATCTCTTTCTTGTGTCATATAGTATGTATTCATATTACATTTTAATATTCGAAATCTGATTATAACGGTGGTCTAAAGCAAATATGTCTAGATGGTTTCTAAAGCAATAAATCTTATTAGAGCTTTTGAATATTATCAGATTATATTTTCGGATGCTGGCATGAAGTTTAATTTATAAACTAAAGCAAGCACTTATCAAAATCAAGAAAAAAAATTATAAACAATTTAATAAATCCAAAAACAATATTTTACAAGCAATTTATAAAGTCATTATAAATTTTGTTAAGTGACATCACAATTTAAAAAGTTCATTAAATTCCTATCTATCAAAATAAGCGCTTATAAATAAAACATAAATTAACAAGAGTTTATAAATATTTAATAAATTTATAGTCTCAGATAGTCTCGGGGTGCTATAGATTAAGAACAATTCATAAGTTATAATGGATAGAAAAAGATATATATTTTAAAAAATTAGTAGTGTAAATAAACGCCTCTGCTCAAATAGAGGCCCCTCTAATAAAGTGGGAAATTAACAGAAGCTCGGGGCGTCTAATAAGACGAATACGGTATTATTTCCATCTGTCCAAATATTTGATGGAAGGCTTGTTCTTCATTCGGTGATTTTTCAAAGCAATATAGGAACAGCGTTCGTATTCCTCAATTGCAAGATTGATTCTGTCGTTAACATACGCCGGAAAATCGAAGGAAGTTCATATACTCGTATGCTTCGACAAATATGGAAATCATTCTATTAAAGACGTGAACGCAGACCTCGGCGAACTCATTCAACATAACCGGTCCAGAACAAAGCATTCGACAGAGTGGACAAAACCTGCTGACAAATTCGTCATTCAAAAGTGAATCTAGTTCAGAATTGACTGAATTGTGCATGTGAAAACTACAACCTCACAAATCCACTGCATTTTTTTCTCAAGAAGGTTGATCACTCGTACATAGAGTACAATGGTCTGGGCAACTGATCTAATCAATTATTTTGCCTTTTTTGCATTGTTCTCATAAAATAACAAGAGAAATTTTTATTTCTTGCTTATTTCCAAATTTGTTTTATTCCGTTTTCATCGAAGCTGGTTCATAAATATGATACAGCGACTTTAAAACAACTTCGCAGTGGAGAACTGCAATTCAATTTCAAAAATATCGGAATACAGTGAACTCTCGTTTTAAGAATCACTCGTTATAAGAATAAACTCGTTATCAGAATAATTATCATGTCACTTTCGTTATAAGAATCAATGTTTAAATAGTTATTCAACAAATTAGTATGAAATACTACGTATTTTGCACTCGTTGTAATATTAAAAAAGGGCGCACTTTCGTTAGAAGAATCAGTAAATGACATTTAAACTTTCATTGGCTGAAATGCTTGCCAATGGCGTAATCATACTTTTATTCATTATATTTGCCCATGGACGTTAGAAGGGTCATGATATCACAATTAACCTTGAGAAGATGAAATCCACTGAAATCGTCAACAATTGCGTTATCCTACTATACCCATTGATTACAATTGACAATGTGTGTCATCAGAACACATCATCAGGACTCATGACACGAGGTGGAGATGACTGTATCCCATCCCGGCCCTTAAGAAAGTAAAGAGGAAGATATCCTAAAACGAACCAAGGAGAGTCTTTACCAAAGCAAGATATTAGACTTTTTTCGTTTAAGTTGAAGCTGAACTGAAAAAGAATATTTCTATTGTCTTCTTGCCTTCTTTAAGTATGTAAGTATAACTTGGATAATAGGAACCACAAAGAAACATCTTATTTAGTAGTTACGTAAGCATTATCTATAGTCTACTGATTACTAATAAGGATCATCATTACTACAAATAAAAGGCATGAGTGTTCATTACAATAAACTCTCTCGTTATAAGAATCAAAACATGATTTCCCGATGTGATTCTTATATAGAGAGCCCACTGTATTATCAATTTGAGTTACCGACGACAGAGAACTTCCTGGTGCAGGTAGTGACAGCGCCAAGACATGTTTGGAACGAATGAGAAAGCTGGTTAACAGTAAAATCTTGTAAAGTGAGTGAATGGTCACTATGAGGCTATATTATACAGCTCTGAAATTGCACGGATTCCTGTAATACGATAACTTTCAAGTCATGCGAGTATTAGCATGATAACATGAATGGTTTTCGCATCTAGTGTGTTCGGGTCGGGTTCTTGAATTTTTCTATCGGTTCGGGTAAAATGTCTGGACCCAACACGACCTGGGGTTTGGAGATTTGGCTTTAAGTCCGAGTCGGGTTTCAAAATTCATGAAATCCGACCCGACGGTCATCTCTACCTCCCACGCATGGCATTGCACGAATCACTCACAATCGATAGAAGATTATCAGTCGGGATTTTGGATACCTTGAGAACCTCAAGGACAAATGGTGAATTCATTAGAAACAATAAAATACACATCTTACTTAACTCAACAATACTGCATAAATAGATTCAGAAACTTAAAGCATTATAATGCTTAATCATTTGCTATAGCAAATGTACTACGGCAATAAAATGAATAAATAAAGAACTCTAGTGCAATAATATATGTTAGAAATATTCACTTATATCATTTTCTAGCCTGGGAATCAAATTAGTATAGCATCACTCAATAAGAGTGCAATAGCAGAGAAAACCTCGAAATAGCGCAGGAGAGTCAACTATGATAAGGATCTCCCTTCCAAGCTAAAGTTTTTTCACGATGATTTTTCATCAGTATGCCTTCGAATATGGCAGTGCAAATGCCCCTTTTGAGAGAAAGTCTTCCCACAAGTACTGCAAGTGTATGGCTGGCTGGCTGGTTTACCCGACCTCGTCCCGCGGATAGGGGCATGGCGGAACGCCACGGAGACCGAGGAGGCGGGCAACCCCCCACGGGCGATGCCAAAGATCAAAAACAGAGCCCAAGGACCCGAAGATAGCCGCTCGGGTAGAAGAGAGGGAGGGACAAGAGCACAGTAAGTGGGGTACATCGTGGTTTACACCACAAACAGGGCAGTCAGGAGAAGTGGACCTGCCAATCCTGTGAAGATAGGAGTTGAGAAGAAGGCTGTGGCCGTTGCAACGAAGACGTGAGAGCTCACAACGGACAGCGCGAGGGAGGGACAGCTCCTCAGTTGCTACGCTAGGGACTTGTGAAGAAATCAAAGACGAACGAACGGAAGTCCTCCAGGAGTTGGACAGGGAATGACGAATGAAGGACTTCAGAGCAAGAGTATGGCCTTTCACCAGTGTGTGTTCGAAAATGTGAATCCAAATGCCCCTTTTGAGAGAAAGTCTTCCCACAAGTACTGCAAGAGTATGGCTGGCTGGCTGGTTTACCCGACCTCGTCCCGCGGATAGGGGCGTGGCGGAACGCCACGGAGACCGAGGAGGCGGGCAACCCCCCACGGGCGATGCCAAAGATCAAAAACAGAGCCCAAGGACCCGAAGATAGCCGCTCGGGTAGAAGAGAGGGAGGGACAAGAGCACAGTAAGTGGGGTACATCGTGGTTTACACCACAAACAGGGCAGTCAGGAGAAGTGGACCTGCCAATCCTGTGAAGATAGGACTTGAGAAGAAGGCTGTGGCCGTTGCAACGAAGACGTGAGAGCTCACAACGGACAGCGCGAGGGAGGGACAGCTCCTCAGTTGCTACGCTAGGGACTTGTGAAGAAATCAAAGACGAACGAACGGAAGTCCTCCAGGAGTTGGACAGGGAATGACGAATGAAGGACTTCAGAGCAAGAGTATGGCCTTTCACCAATGTGTGTTCGAAAATGTGAATCCAAATGCCCCTTCTGCGAGAAAGCCTTCCCACAAGTGCTGCATGGGTATGGCCTTTCGCCAGTATGGGTTCTAATATGGACGTCTAAAGATCGCTTTTCAAAGAAAGCCTTCCCACAAGTGCCACATGAATATGGCTTTTCGCCACTATGTGTTCGAAAATGTGAATTCAAAGCTTCCCTTCGAGAGAAAGTCTTCCCACAGATACTGCATGAATGTGGTTTTTCGCCAGTATGAAATCGATTATGTCTTTTCAGACTTGCATTGCAAGAGAAAGACTTCCCACAAGTACTACAGGGGTATGGCTTTCCACCAGTATGAGTTCTTATATGAAAATCCATCAGTCCCTTTCGTAGAAAAGTCTTCCCACACGTTTTGCATAAATATAATCTTCTGGAAGTGTGCGTTCTAATATCTGCCCTCAACATTCTCTTCTGAGATTCACGCGATTCAGCATTACTTCCAGTAACATTAGTCTCTTCCATTAATCCCGCAATAGGGTTGTCGCCAGGCGATACTGAAAAAAGAATAGAAAGCGTCAATTCATATAAACACAAAATATACAAATTCAATGCAGAATGATCGACTGAGAAATTGAGTGTCGGAAGTATGCATCGAAACCTCAATTATATTATATTAAGAGAAAGCAAGGGACGGATCTCAGCTATCTATGATCATTAAGCTTACTTGGAGAGAATTGGCTTACTTGGCTTAATATCATTAAGGTTACTTGGGAGAAGAAAAATCGAAATGAAATATTCGGAATAACAGATAATAATTACTACCTATCGTAGGAGTTCATCAATCAACTGACTATTAAATATATTGCATATAACAATTTCAATTTCAGATGATTTCAATTTCCACGCCATTAACATCGACGTGTTCAGCCCCGGTTTTGAATTCCTATCACCGCAACTGCCAATAACGCGCAGTGCTCCTAAATTCTTTCCTTGTCCTATCTGCTCAGTTCATGCAATAATAATAACACCATGACGAGCAGTACTTATCATTGTAAGTTAGAGGCATGTAGAGATTAGGGAAACATGTCGTTGAGAGAATTATCTCATGACAGCTTAACAGGTCAAATTCTGAAACATCTTACCTAACTCGTGATCAGGTGCTCTATCATCATCATTCAACTTCATATTCTCATTCATATGCATTTCTCCTACATCTGCTTCACGACTGATTTCCGGAATATTTCCAGCTTCATTCCACTCATTTGAAGTGCATGCATTCCCATGGCCGCTCACCGAAACTGTTGACTCGCGTGGTCCTGAAATAAACATGTAAATTATAACCAACAAGTCGAACATTCATGCATGCCAGCCGTTGCTTTTCATAGCGGCACTTATGTATAAGTACAAGAAAAACTATATGAAAACATTGTAGAAAATATTACTAGTAGACTACAATCATCCTTCGATTGATCTTCATCTGATAAAAAGCACAGCGAAATCCAATTGTGATTTGCTTTTATTTGCAGGCTATTTGAAATACCGTATGTCCTCTTATAGAACCTGGGTCAGACTCTGAAACATCTTAAACATCTATGGAACGAATGACCATAGATAAACATCCCGTTACTGCTGTACAATTGTTCATGTACCTACCGCATACCTGGTAGGAATTAATTAATATACAAGACATGACGATTTCACAATTAGTAGGCTAATAGTGACACAGTGAATTCTACATGTAGTTTTCATCTTTAATAATGTACCGGTGCGCACCAGTATACTCGTACGGATCCAGGTATCACACGTAGGCTACACATGATACACGTACGTTTATTTTCTGACTCAATAAGCTTGTCTGCTTTGGAAATGTGGAAGACTTTCACACACAATACTGGTATACCGGTATTGCGGATAATTTGCCTATTATATGGCATTACTATGAATCTACAGTATGACATTATTCTACGTTCTGCTAATGAAAAATTCGCTTTGTCTGGTAATCTGCGAATGATGATTCATTCAATGAAAGCGTGTGCTTTTGATGTCTACCGGTATTCATCTGTTATTCATATGTGACTTTTACGATTGACTTTTGCAATCATGTACTGTGCAAGAGTTTTGTTTTCTAAATGTACCGATAGACAGAATTTTCATAACTGGAATATTTCCTTTCTTTGTAATTCCTTGTAGCGAATGGGTTTCTATCACAAAAGACAAAAAAAGAGACAAAAGAAGAATACGAGCTTTAGTGTTGAATAATGATGTTGGAGTTAGCATGGTACCTAGGCTTCTCAAGATATCAGGCGTATGTAAGAAAGATATAAACTACGGTATACTGTACTAGTAGTTGCGAGAGCCGTCATATAATAGGCCGATATTTTTATGCAGCTTCGCCGAATGCCATGGTTGATATCGTGTTTTTACCGATTAATTTTTTAATATAATTAAATAGAACCCCCGGGTACTGTTAGAAGATACACGGTATTCTCACCTAACTCATCAACGCCTTCATAATCTTCCATTGCAATCTTAAAGTTCTCATCATTTTCCGCACACTCATCTCCATCCGTCATTATATTACTGTTCTCTTGCTTCATTCCATCCTTCCCATCAGGCTCATCGGATCTGAGTTCATTCTCAAGAAAGCTCACCGACTCAGTTTTGACATTTCCTACAAGAAATACGTAGTTGAAAGCATGAAAAATATAAATGAATAATTCATTGAATTTCTGATGTTCATCCTCTCTCGAATTCATACTAGAGTTAACTGTCTCTCAATCCTTCCCGTTAATCATTGAAACCATTTTTTCTTAAGTTATTAATGGGACAAGAAAAGAGTGCATATATTCGGTAATAATGAATATCATATTGCTACACGCAGCAATATGCCAATGCAGGGTGAAACGCAGCGTCTATGCCTGCCAAAGAATTTTTGTGCTCGAATTGTTCAAGTCTGAAGCATCCTTCTATTAAATGCCCAAGCAAATTGACACTCTTCAATCTTCATAACTCAACATAATACTGTTCGGTATGAGGAGACTGATGTGATATGAGACTGCAAGGGATGAGTCGGGAAACATTCTATCACATTAAATAGTTCAGCAGAGACAATTAACTCTCTCTAGTCTACTTGATATGGCAATAACACACTAACAACCGCGATCATTAATTTTGCGATGACAATGGCGATAAACCTGTCAATAGTGTCTGCGATTTTTTGTGGCAAAGACACAAAAAGTGGAGAAGAATAACACAAAGTGCTATAAAAAAGGGAAACAAATGCAGCAGCAATTTGCAGCTCGTCGAACATTGACCTCAAGTTCCACAAAGCAGAGACGTTTATTGCACTTCTTCGAAACATCGGTAAAATGGTCATTCCACTTTAGAATCAGTAATGTTCATAGCACTTAGTGTGCACTTTAAGTGATGTAGCACTTTTAGCACCAGGGATAGTGACAGTTGAGCAGCTTGTAGACTTGGGAAAAATCAGCAGTTAAGACTTGTGAGGATTCAACAAGAGGTTGGCATCAGCACTTACTAGACCAAATGTATTCCGTATTTCAACTTCAAATAATGTCATCTGCCCTGATTACTTTGTTTTATTTTGTTACTGAAAATGTTGTTATCTTTTTGTCCTTTGAGAACGACCATTTAAAATGACTCAATCCAAGAAAGTAAACCTTCTGGTAAGTTACTTTCAACCATTGTACTCAAGATATAAGAGATCTAGATGGGAAATGGCATCAACGGCTTTAGATAAGTCAAAAGATATAATAGCGACTTCGAAAGTCTCTTTATCATCAATAGTAGAGATGATGACGTTAAGGAAATGGATTACATGCATAGCACACACAGTTGACGACTGAGGAAGATGTGCGAATTGAAAAACATGGATCATATGACACAAAATTATCATTTCAAAAAAATTTTTGCTGGGAGAGGAGATATATAAGAGAGACTGGAAGAAGGGAGTCTGGATAAAAGGGTGAGGGCTTTGAAATGGCGCAAGTGTCAACAATCTTCCACGTTTTCGACATCCATCAATAATGCATCAGTTAGAAAGATGACATTCAGTTTCTGTTAGAAATAGTGCTCCTTCCTTATACAATTTGTTAATACAAATTACATAGTTTCTACATCGATTCCCGTATCAAGCAAGCCGTTAGCACAGAAAGTAAATTCATATGTCAAAGACACTGCGGATTTTATACAAAAGTTACTAAGAATTGGTAAATCATTGACTGATAATTTTATTCTGGTGACTTCTTTATATGCTAATATTCCAATTGATGATGGTTTCAAAGCAATGGAAGAGTTTTATATAATGACAACAAATATAATTTTCCTAGTCCTAGCACAAAGATACGTCCTGCTCGCCTAGCGTTGACTAAAATCACTCCGAATTGTGCAACTATGTGTCGGGCTCATCTGAAATATTTAAAGCTGTTTTTCATCTACGCAAGTCGAATGTGAACTGATTTCTAAACAATTTGGGTAATCTTGACTGGTTTTCATGAATCTGTCATTTGATGAAACTATTCCCGTCACGTTTGTAACAATTTCAGATAAGACCCCTTTGGATAAGTCGTCAGTGGATAACCCCTTTGGTAAAGTCGTCAGTAAATGACAGGTCGGCTGCCTATCGCCAAAAGAATTATGCCTTACATGGCCACATGAAACAAAAAGTGAAGCATGAAATAGAAAAAACGAAATTGTTATGGATCAAGAAGATGAAGAATGATAGTATTTTGAAAGCTGTAAACAGCACGGTATGTTGAAAGACCAATGATTCCATGATGAATATATGCAACAAGGTTGACTCTGTTGAAATGGCTGCATCTGAAATACGAGTATTTCAATAACTGATAAAGGTTTTTTCAGAAAGACGTTTTGTAAATCTCCCTTCTGGAAATATGTATAGACCCCAGATCAACGTGACTCAAGAACAGATTCAAGGGTTATTGACAAATTTGCTTTACAATAAAGCATACCCTGAAATCCCGCCAAAAAAATATAGATATGATATTGACATATTATTACGCCATTGACAGCGTTATTCCAAGAATAAATTCGGAAAGCTACAATGCCAGCTTTATAGAAGGTCACTGCCATCACCCGTGTTCCGAAAACGACTTCTCCGAATTCAATTACTGATGTAAGACCAAGTAGTCTATTGCCTATTGCTGCGAAGATCATGGAAAAATTCATTCTCAGTTTACGAAGCCATAGTTCCTTCAGACATACGGTTATGATCAATTTGGCTTTAGACTCAGTTCTTCCTCAACCTGCGGTCTTTGATCATTGCATGACCATATAAAGAAATCTAAACGACTCTAATGTCAAAGGTGCACAAGTTATATCATATGATCTTTCAAGAGCTTTCGATCGACTAAGACATGATGTGATTATGCAGAGCATGACTGACTGTGGTATGCCCATACAGCTTACCCAATTCGTATCGAGTTATCTTGAGAACCGCTTGCATTATGTGAGAATTGGTACTGTGAGCAGTTGTTCATCGCTTGTCAAATCAAGCATCCCACACGTGTCAATTTTAGGAACCTTCTTATTTTCGATTGTAATCGGGTTACTCAAATTCCAAATGATAGTTGTGGTGTAATAAAATATACAGATGATATAACTATTAACACTTCTCTATACAAGAATTCTCAGAATCATCATGTTGAAGCAATTCATGATACATTTATGGATTGGTTACATCGGTTTGGACTACCTTTAAATAAGAAAAAATGCAAGTCTATAGCCACCTCCCGGTTTGAGGGCTGTGGTCCGGTTCATTTGCCTGACATTGAGTTTGATGAAAAACTAAAAGTTCTCGGTGTCATCTTCAATACCATGTAGGCCTGCACATGTGTAGATCACTTCTCTATGGTTCGCATATCTGCGTCTAGACGGCTTTTCTCTCTGAGGTTGCTCAGATCTTATTTGCGGAATTATTCCTTAAAAAGTGTTAACAATGGTATCATGCGCTCAATCATGGAATATGCTGTTCCACTATTTACTGATGTTACACGGGAAGATGCAAACAGATTTGAAATATTGCATGATAGATTTCATAGACTTCTCTGTGCCCGAGATGGCAAAAAAATCCTCCAGAAGCTTGTAATATGGCGAGAGATGTTGGTGAAGACGTTGTATGGATCAGCTATGAATCGAGACAATATTTTGAATAGCCTGATTTGTTGTGTTTCTTCCTCTGGTCGCTTTATCATTCCTCGTGTTCGAATATTAAAAAGGCTTAATTCATTCCCTATAAAAGGTGCAATGCTGTTAAACAAAGAATTCTCACGTACTTTCGTTCAATTGTCTGATCAGTATTGAGCGATGATTTTTACGTTGTTTATTTACTTTGATTTACTTTGAAATGTTCGATTCTTATTCATTTTGAAAAAAACATACACTTATCATTCTCTGAACAAAGAATTTCATGCTTCTCTTAATTTTCGGGTGATTGTAAAGAGAAAGATTTTTCAAACGGTAGGCCGCCCAACCTTGATCGATTAAGGATTTCAGCGGGGGTTAATCACCGGGTTCTTTTTTGTGGCTAGCATGGCAGTAGACAATGGAAAAACATAAACGCATCTCCTCAAACGTTCGTAAAATGCATTAATGCTGCAGTTGATGTTCATGAATCCTATACATGAATGAAAAATCTGTCTTTGATAATGAATCGCCAAAATGTTATAGCTGAGACACTCTATAACCAAAAGCGTGGAGGAATAACCAATAAGCAACTGCTTCGGCTTAGGGGAAATTCAATTACGATGAAGAAAGTGAGGGAAGCATAGCAGGATCATCAAATTCCTGAAGAATATCAGGCGTGACAAAATTTTTATCAATGATATTCAGATTTCTAGTTTGCGAAGTTGCCACGTTTGTCAAACTCGAAGCCATCTCAAGTATGCTGGCATTGTGTTGGTTTACATCGCCACAAACAATTGTAAGAATTTGGATGGCTAAGTGACTGTCAAAAACATCGAAAATGAAACACTCAAATGAACGAATAACTTGAGCATTAAAGTTAGGCGGGATGTATGTAATCACGAATAAGCAGTAAATTGTGCTTAGGTATAGAACAATATGCTGACTTTGTCTACATTTGGGGATTGGAGAATAGACATTCGTTGTTTGCCATTTGATAAGGAAAACATGATCATATCGAAGTCAGCTTGATCATGTCAGCGATGCTGCTGAAATGCATGGTTAGCTTTGTATAACGTGAAACAGCTTTTTCCTCATGAAATGGCCAATAACGAAAGTCTATCCACTAATCACAGAATGCAATATATGTTTAATTGGAGGTTTCTTCAACTGCATGCTCAAGTTGATAGAATTTCCTGGTAATAATTGCTACGGATGGAGGTATGCTTCGCTCCAAATACTTACACCACCTGTCCGACTGAATCTGGCATCTCTGAATAACATATAGTCAGATTAGTGAAGAGTCCATGTCATCGTCAAACCATAATATGGTGATTCCAATGATCGACGTCAAGTTAGAATTTCTCATAAGAAGAAGTTCATCTATTTTCTGTAATATGGATCGAGCAATGGCAATGAAGATGGACGTTGGGAATGCAAGAAATGATAATTACCTTCTGTGGAGGTAGGCCCACATAAAAACAGTTTCAAAAATGTCACTTGTAATTCAAAATTTTTCCGTTATAAATCACAGACTCCTCATCTTTATCCAAAGCCTTGCTCAATCGCAGTTCGTCACGCAGAGCCTTAAATTCAGCTTGTTGAGTTCCTGCCATATCCATATTCAATGAAGCACGTTCAAATTTTGAATTTTCGCATTCCTTAAAGCCTTAAATAGAGCATCAACTATTTCAAATTTTTCAACGTTAGGTCTTCCCAGTATCGCAAACTCCTGTACCACTGGCATTGACGTACCTCCGAAGCCAAGTACCTCTTGGCACTTTTTCATATCGCACCTTTTCCGATTCTCAAGGGATCCTTGTCTGATTTCAGCAATGCCGGAAGACATGCGGTTTCTTTCCCGTCCTACTCTGATTTGCATGTCTTCAATCAAACCGGAGGATACATCGTTCCCAAAATCCGTCAAGCCCTTACACTATTGTTATACTGTGGTGGACTTTCCCTTCAGGATCTCGATCTCACTAGTCAACTGACTGAAAGGATTCAGACGTTCCTTGAGTGTCTGATCTAATAAATCAATGAATATGACAACAATGACTTCCGAACATTTATTCTACATAGCTGAAGGAATTTTCTTCCCCTTAAGTTGCATAAAGGCAACAAAAAGATATTTATCAGTGCTCACTTCATTCATTGTTCCTCGCTCTCCACATATCGCACCATCACAGACAGAAACTAAACAGATTTCGAACACAGCACTCTAGGCACGAAATTCCGCTGCTTTTACTACTGCGCCACTACAAAATATTCACAGATGGATGTAGTAAAACCTTTTTAGCAATTTCTACAAATACCTCTTGCAATTCGAGTCAAGTGACAATTGTCGCAAACAGACACTGTGAATAGCTCTCACCTCTTTAACAAAATTGCACAAAAAGAATGAGCCATCGAATAGCGAAGAGAAATATTCCAACTGCAATGTCAATAAGAACGAGAACAGACGATACAAATACTTTGAAGAATGACAAGCCAGGAGTTACAGAACGATGAAGAAGGACGAAACTGACGCACAGGGGCCAGAACAGCCGTCGTACAGAGCTTACTTACTTACTTCTTACTTCCTCGTTTTGCGTCTCTTCTTCCCGGTTCCGGGGCTGGACGTAGATGCGATGACCCGTTTCCATCTCGAACGATCTAGAGCAGTGTCTTCCGACACCTCCAGAGACTACAGATCATCATGGATACAGGCTTGCCAAGTCTTCTTAGGTCTTCCAGGTGGACGGCAACCATCGACTGACAAGTTGTAGACTTCATTGATGACGTCACCATTGGCTCTTCTTACGTGGCCAAACCAGCGCAGACGTCTTTGCCGCAGGCGGACTGGAAGTTCGGGCAAACCACAACGTCTCGCTACTTCTTCGCTTGTAACTTTGTCTTTCAACCTGACCTTTGCCATATACCTCAGCATTCGTCTGTCAGTACTTCTCAGAAGTTCAACCAGACTTAGGCTGAGGGGCCACGTTTCTGCGCCATAGATGAGAACTGATCTTACACACATCTCATACACATGGGCTCTACACTTCAATGGGATGCCTTTGTTGGTAAGAAGACTGGCCAATTCTCTCCATTTCGTCCATGAAGCCGCGATGCGAGTCCGAACCGCTCCTTCTGCGCTTGCCTCTGAGTCCACGACATCTCCGAGGTAGCAAAAATCTTGGACCTCTTGTAGGACGATCCACAACAATTGTAGTAGCCACAACAACTGCACGGCCACTTTCCAGACTTGGTGCGTTCTTTGCTCTTCCCAGTTACCATGACCTTGGACTTCGCCCCGTTGATCTTCAAGCCACACCGCTCTAAACAATCCTTCCACCTTGAAAACATATCAATGGCTTCTTGCTTGGAGGCAGCTGTTAAAGCCAGATCATCGAAGTACACCAACTCCCATGGGCCGGATCCTCGACAATCTTTGGACGCTTCCTCCATCACTGTAATGAACAGCAAGGGGCTAAGCGCTGACCCTTGGTGTACTCCCATGCCAACGTCCAGTTCCTCCGACAGACCAAACTTTGTCACGATTTGCGTTCTTGAACTACAATACATGGACATTACAACCGAAACCAATCTCTCAGGAACTCTTTGTCTGCGCAATGCCCATTCGATGATTTCTCTAGGGACTGTCGAAAGCCTTTTCGAGATCGACGAACACATGGTAGAGCTTCTTCTTTTGGCTGTACTTTTCTTGCAAATGACGAAGGATGAAGACAGCATCAGTTGTAGATTTCCCTCTTCGGAAACCAAACTGCCGGCAATCAATGCTAATTAGCTTCCTCAACCTCCTCTCTATGACCTTCTCAAACAGCTTCATACCATGTTCCAGCAGGCGAATCCCTCTGTAATTGCCGCATTCCAGAGAATCACCTCTCCCCTTGTAAATGGGGATAGTCAGGCTTCTTTGCCATTGATACGGCAGACCGCCACTGTCGATTGCCTCCTGAAATACTGTCATCAGTCTCATTACAGTATCCTCACCAGCTCCCTTAAGCAGTTCAACTGAGAGGCCTGATGGTCCAGGAGCTCCACCATTTTTCATGTCGCATAGAGCACTACGTACTTTTTCCGCAGTCACTCTTTCTGTGGGTCCTTCAGTTATAATTGGCTCATCGATGGTGAAGTTGCTGCTTTTGTTTAGCCCGATGCCACACAATCCTTCGAAGTACTCTTTCCAACGGATTTTGATGTCTGCTTCTTCAACTAAAATCTCTCCTGTTTCACTTTTCACGAAGTTTCCTTGAACTACATCTTTCCCTTCTGTTTTCATTTGTCGCGCAATCCTGAGCATCTTTGCGTTTTGCGTTTCGGTCTTACTGATGTTCCTGCTCAATGTTTGCCACGATTCTTCTCTGGCATTTGCAACAGCTTTCTTAGACAATTTTGACGCATCCTTGTACATTTTACGGTCATTTTCAGTTTTTGACTTCTGCCACTTTTTGAAAGCCAATTTCTTGTTCTTTATAGCTCTTTGTACCTCACAAGACCACCACCACGTCTCACGCTGCACTTGTCGCGGCCGTCCTCTTGTTTCCCCAAGAACTTGCTTTGCTGCCTGAATGACATTACATTGAAGCTGGTCCCAACCGATCTTCGATTGAGCTTCATTTTTCTGCTGGCAAACTTCCTCAAATTTTCTTCTCGTTTCTTCATCTTTCAATTTCCATACTTTCAATTTTCTGTTGAAAGTTTTCCTAAATGCCTTCACTTCTTGCTGCATATATACATCCATGACTAATAACCGATGTTGTGTTAGGCAGGCCTCTCCAGGGATGCATTTCACATTCCTGACAGTCACATGACCATCTTGTCTCAACAGCATGTAGTCTATTTGAGTAGCACCATCACCACTTTTGTATGTGATCAACTTTTCACGACCTTTATGAAACTTCGTATTCATGACCAACATTCCGTGTCCTTGACAGAAAGTTAGAATACGTTCTCCTTCGGAATTTCTCTCACCGAAACCATGAGGACCCATCACATCTTCAAAACCTCAAACCTCTTCTCTCCGCGCCAACATGCCCATTTAGCCCATTGGTCGTACAGAACAAACATCCATTCAATGCAGTGCATTAAAATTAACATTTCATTGGATCAAAAATGTAAATATACACACCATGAAGTAGCACAACATAAATAATTACAGTATATAATCCATAGCATTTAAGTGCCAAAATATATAAATCCTTAATATGAAGTGCCGAACTATATAGGCATAATGTCAATCAAATCGGTTTACCAAGTTAATAAACTTCCTTTTCAAATACACTGTTTTAGCCTAGAGTATCTCAGATTATGGATATTTCTCTCGTAAAATTCAATCAAAGCTAGCATTTGATTTTGCAATTTTAGATTAAGTTCTTATAATTGAGTAATCGTTGTACCAGTAGGCCTAAGTTACAAACTAGGTAGACGCACGTTCAAATGTCCAAGTGAGCATTATATGATAAGAATCTGAGCTGATATATCAATGATATCAATGTATGCACATTAATACCTGTAAGAAACTAATGAGCAATGAAAATATACAAAAATTACACACACGCATGAAGTCCGGTGGGTGGAATAGGTAGATTAATTTGCCAGGCTGATGATGGTCAAGCAACAGCAGAAATTTTCTATTCATCTTAATTTGTCGACTCTTGAGAGAGGTTCTTCTACTGACAATCCAAACGTCTACTTATCATCTGCCATTGATCTGCAAGGCATGGAAGCTGATGACTACCCAACTGAAAGTGTCGACAATTACAGCTAGCGAAAACATCCATGTAAACTGTCTAAAACTGCTGTAATCTTAGTAATGTGTAGTTGAGGAGCACATTCAACTATGATGCCAATCATAAATTATGTTTATCATGTTTAAAAAACAAGCAAATTGCATGTAGTGAGTATAAAATACGCCAAACCCGGCATTCCTCCGATCGTGCCACTGCGATCAGTTCAAATTTATCTTCTCAGAAGGAATTCCCAGAACAAAGGGATAATTGAATGCGACATATCTGTCGCCGTCATTGGTCACCGTTTATTCAGAATTTAAAGCGAAGATAACATTTAATTCACATTTTAACCTCCAACATGGATCAATAAACAATAAGTAATATTAACGAAGCTCCTTCCAGCGATCTTGTTCTTTGGAGGTGCGCACTCTGATGAGGGAAAATAAAATGCAGTTGACGTGTTAAATAAATAATTTTATCGAAGAATTATTTGGAAATCATATCATTGAAATTATTATATTACATATGCATCTAAAGAACAATTCGACGCGTCGATTGATTCTATTTTCAATATTATGAAAATGCAGTCGCTCATGATACATGAATCTGGATAGTTGGAAAAGTGAACGAGTGATATTGACTATCAAATGCCTTACCTTTGTCGACTTCGTTGCTTCGATCACAATGTCCTCCTTCGTATCCTGAACAAGAATATCAACACATTCACGACACTTTCAAATCATTTACTCAACAGAACTCACCTCAATCTTCCCCTCACTTGATGTCTCGTATCCAAGAGCAAGTCTGTGTCTGCAATGATGCCACAATCATAACAAGTACTTTCCAGCAATAATAACAACAATTCTTACATCCGAGCGTTGTGATGAGTCGTTAAAATGTCCAATAAGACAGGTCTCCAATTAGACCATCCTTTGAATTCATTGAACTCTCCAATATATGACAGCAACATTTCTAACATTCCAACTTCGACCTGCCACATCTGAAAATGTCCAACTGTGTGAAAGTGATAAAACAGACGATCATGGCGTCCATCGTGTCCCAAAAGTCATGCAAAACTCTGAGGTTGCAACTGACTTTCATTTTACTTTTCGTAGAGTAAAACTCGAATTGTGAATTCTATTTCGACATTTGAAAAACACATTATGTTCATCAATACGGCAACAAACATTCAATACTAGCAGCTGCTCAGGTCATTTCCATCTATAAAGTAAGGATGGAAATCAATGCTTATTGATTTTATTTACATTGGGCTTGCAAAGAGCATGCAGGGGTCACTACAGGCACATTGACTTAGGCAACATGTCAGTAGTGTGTTAAAAGTAGTATTTGATGAATACCCGCCGAACTTTCACTTCATGCGCCAATTGCTTACCTCAAAGATAAACTTGAAATTGAAAATCCCGACATTCGCTCAAGAACCCAGGTTGGAGCCTGGCAAAAACTCCACCCGGTTCCCACTCTTCAGATAACAGATTCTCTTCTTGTGCAGCACTAAAACAGACTTGCACTGACACTTTGGTGAATATCTTGATACTCAATACTCACATTTTAAAGTTTCCTAACTCAATAACACACAATGAAGCACGTTGAAAGTCACTTTATTCCCTCCCTCACCACAGAGGGCCACGCATGATACAAGCCATTTTCCACGGCCGAAAAATTAGTGAAGAAAAACTGTGTGATGTTCATATTACATGCCCGTTGAACATATAGAAATACATCCCTAGGCAATAGTAGTAATAAAAATGACAAATAATAAAGTGAAATGTGGTTAAGCGACACTGAACGATTATAGAAACCAAGACATCCTAGATGAAAGCTGATATAGATTCCGATCGATGCAGTAGTCACGACTCGAAGTTAAATGAAATGAAGATTAACAGTACGAGAAATGAGCAGATTAGAAGAAATATAGAGTGAACTTTGAAGAGTATTTGCTATTCATGCATCCTGCAAGTTTGCCAAATTCAAATTCACTAACATGTGATGCTGCATTTTTATATATTCATTGCATGATGAATCCACGTTAACCGTTCATTATAAACTAACTGCATAAACAACAATCAAATTTCGCAAGTGCAATGTCGTCATGGTTGCCAAAGGTCCGAACGGCTTCCGTTAGGTGTTCATAAATTTGACCAAACGACGTAATGTCATAGACAAATTTATGACGAAAGCAAAGAACAAGCTCCTATTTATTTCCTGGTCGATCTCCACTCGATTCAAGTGTACAAATGGACGCCGATGCACCGCAGAAAATCTAGTGGAGCTGGCCTTTGCCATGAATCGGAGTTATGCACAAATTTCCAAACAACTTAGTGCAATTTATCTGCCTAAATGTAGACACTCTTTACAATACAAAGAAATTCATCAACATAATGTTTCAGCTCTTCCATTATCCTGTCAAACCATCAATGTCTTCCATCAATGTTTTGCACTATTTCGTGCCGTCTTTCTCAGGCTAAATTTCTAAACAAGGTTTCATGGACATGCATGGCAAGGAACTTTCATCCGCATCCTATCGCACACCAGCAAGTAAGAACCTGTACTGTTTCAAATAAAGGGCTTGATGAATATCGAGAGACATTCAGTTCTGACGGGATTCCCCAATGGAAAGTGAGAACCAGTAGGCTAAAGATTTTCATTGATTAGAGGAAATGGCAGGTAGGGGATAATAACCACGTTAATTTTAAATTTGAATTTCTCAAAAGCGACTGCAACGTTGTGGAAAGTGAGCCCAGATCCATGATCAGGAGCCTGAAATTGATAGAGCAGAAGTTGTTTCGAATAGAATCACGATGCAAAAAAATGGTTCCGCTGGGTACTTCCACTAGCTTCACACATGTATAGGCTACATGAACATGTTGCGATATTGCCGTTTTTAACAACAGTTGTGGACAAATGAAGCATATATTTGTGATCAGCGCAACAAATTGGATCAGGAAGTGACAAAATAAAATTGATTTATTGCGCCTATCAGCGAGAACAAGGAATTGAGGATCCCAAGGCTGGTAGGCTCCGCTAGCTTCATATTCGTGACGGGGCTCCTAGCGAGTAAGAGATTTGGCTTAGTCAAACTTCTCTCTCGTACCACAAGGTATGTCGACGACATATGTGTGTTCAATTATAGTAATTTGATGAGATCTACCCGATAGATCTCTTAGCTAGCAGAAGCGGTGATAACAACAAATGCGTTAATTATTTGAATGTTAAAATCAAGATCCAAGATGGTGGCCAATACACCACAGAAGTTTACCATAAGGTTGATGAGTTCAGCTTCCCAGTAGTGCTGTATACTTTCCCCGAGAGTAATATGCCTTTGAACACTGGCTTAAACATCTTTGCTGCCCAACTCATCAGGTTCGCCAGGATTTCATCTGATGCTTCCGCCTTCACATCAAGAGCTACAGGCATTCTCAATATCTTCAAACGAAGGGGTTATAAGGTCACTCCAGTATATATCTGCTAGCCACGCCAGTTCCCGCCGAGCAAGCTTTGTCCGCGGACAAAACGGGTAAGAAATGGACATCCGTCGGTCTTCCATTAACTCACACTTTTGTCCGCGAGAGTGCGGATAAAGAACGGCAGTATACGGAAATCCGTCGGGCTTCCGTTTCTCGGACTTTAAATTCATGATTTACGGACGCTTCACGGAATAGAAACGGTTGCGCATGTCCGGAAATTTCCGTGTAAATTCTGATATATTAAACTTATCGAATGCTACTTGATTCGTTTATCTTTTAGTCCTCTTTTTGGTTTTATCAAACAACATCTAAGTCGAACGTTTGCTGAAAGCCTGGATGCAGATCACATTCCAGAATATTTTGTGGTCTAGCGATGAATTGAAAATCGATGATCTGTAATTCGGCATCTTGTTTTAAGTATCATTAAATCGAAGCGTTTAGTTTTATGCTTGATTGCATTCTATGTTTCTACTTTTGCCGAAGTGTGCGAGAGTACACCGTAGGCCGCCAGAATCGAACGCGTGCATAATTTCGACAGGAATATTATTTTTTGCGTAACATGTAATAACCAGGGCAATTTCTTGCTATTTTTATAACTATGATTTCAGTGAGCATAACAAGTAAAGAACATCGCCGTGCATGAATTGCGTTCATTTCAATTTCTTTTCTATCGAATCCTTGTGTGGTGCATGTCGGGCGATCTTGGAAGTTATAGTTTGTGAGTTGTGTCCAATTCATTTTGACGGGCGGTAATGTCACTCATGAACCATATGCTTGCGTCTGCAAGGGCAACCAAAGCTATATACCAAACATGTTACTATACCAAAGTCACACCAAAGCCTTTGGTTGTGATTCAGCTGAAGCAAATGGCGCGCGCGAATTTTCTGCTTGACGCGGCATAAACACTTTTTCATACACGACACGCATTTTCAAGCAGCGCAATATGTTTTGCTATCTTGTGATCGATCGCCCCTTTCGCTTACGTGATTGGCCAGGCCGTGAAGCGCAGTCAACGCAGGGAACTTGCAGAGGGAACAGGGAACAGCCGATCATCAACTTTCACAATTGCAGGCGAATGTCGACTGAGAAAATTGACTTGGTTATCTCAATGTCTCACCGTTGAAGGTGGATGTGATTTGTTCAATGCTTAATATATATCTGATTCAGTGTGGTGCAGTTTGGAGAACAATTCAACGTCGTCTAATGGCATTTCACACCGATTTATTCCTCACAATATAAATTAACTGACTACATCTTATGCCGTGAATAATTTTCTAGTCAGCCTGAATACAGGTCTGAATTTGCACTACATTCAATGGAAAATTGGTTTCCTGTGATGGTCTTGGTGAGTCCTAGTCGTGGCCATTAGTATTCCAGACCCCAACAGGCAGACAACGAAAAAACAGCTCAATGTTGTCGACTTACTTCCATCTGCCATTGTCACTAGATACATGTCTTCTGCATCAACGATATGGACACAATGGTGAGCTCGGAAATTTCCTAATTAATTTCTATTTGCAGTCATGTTTCTTTAGAATGTTGCATTCACATTGGAAACAGCAGGGCTCTTAATTAGTATAGGCCTAGGCTATATTGTATGATAATATTTGATCTTATGTAGCAATCGCGCGTTATGGATTCATGCGATTTGAATAGTTTTCCCAGTTCTTGGGGCGCATTTCACATTATAATGATTGACATGGTGACTGGTACATACAGTGTAATCATAATTTAACTATTTCATGAACTACACAACTGGATTTTCCACTAAACGTTTGAATTTTCATTGTGTTTACGCAATGCGTATGGAATTGAAAAATTATAAGGATTGATTTTTGCTAATAGATTTCAATTTTTCATTTCATCACCGTATGGGACAATCGTGGAAATCTTATACATGATCGAAGTCTTACAACATAGTTGAAATTACGAATATGGCATACAAGGACAGCATAGACAAACTATAGGACACGGCTGTGGAGGCGGAGGCGTAAAAATTTGGCCGCCTACGGCTTTCGAAATTTTAATGAATGATGTGATTTGATATAATCCTATTATTTGATGCATATATTTGATGTTATTTGATATACATTTGTTATAGATGCAATTTATGCCATCCAATATAAAAAATTAATGAAGTATAGATACCGTGCATGTCCTCCATTGAATAGATTCCATTGGTTTACTACCGTACAAGTAATTCATCAGTCGTCTGTGGTGTATTTAGTAGTTGTAGTGTCCGCTATTCAATAACAAGTAAATCTATGAAAACATATGGTGCGAATTCGGCTATTGTGATTTTAGTTACTTCGGCGTTTGGACACCATCACCGCCGTTTCCTTTGACTAATGAATGAATTTTCATTAATTAGTGGGTATTGTATAGGCAACAGCTAGCCGACCATGTCCGTGAAGTAGATCCATTAAACTTTCTGATTAATGAAATGTAGATCTAGGCTGGTTGAGAAAACATGAACTCATAGAAATCGACCATAATCCGATCTTGATATGAACGTCATATTTGTTATGTTTCTTTACCAGACTATGTGAGGGTATAGCTATGCGCATGATGTTCATGAAAAATGGATTGCCATTGCACTCCGAATTATTTAACAGTACTATAGAAGGCTACTACTACAGTAGTAGCCTTCTATAGTACTGTTCAATAATTCGGAGTGCATGAATCTGCGGTTGGGTACTGGGGTCAAAGATGAACATCTATGACAGCAGTACCCAACCAAATTTGTAGACTACTGTAGGCCTACCGTGTTAAGAATAGCAAGATTAATCATCAGTGTGTAGAACTAGACCGACAACGAAAAATTGATTTTATCGTATAGCATCATATCACGTTTATACCATGTTATTATTATAACTACAGTATATGGTATATATTCTACTATATTATTGCTGAGGTCTGAGGCGGAGGCACTTTCCAAATAGACCGCCTCGAACACAGCCTTGATAGGACATGCGTAAAGACAGTGAATACATTTGAATCGATGTGTCATTTCATGCATCGAATTCATTTTATAATTCTAAAAATTTCTGTCGATGTTACATCTACTAGACTGACTGGTGAAAGGCTTTTTTATACTACGGTGTTTTAGGTAAGTTTTAATGAAATTCGTTTCTACCAATGTTGGCCTTTGGTTTTAGTGTTTTTTTAATGGTAAACAGCGTAGTGAAAATCTCGGGTGTCAAGATTGGACCCGTGAATTTCTTTTTCAACGGTTAACTGATGTGAATTAGTCAATCTGTTAACATGGGTAACCGACAAACAACATTATCTTGCTGCGATAACATAACATTTCAAATAATGTAATTAAGTGGCATGCGTATAAAAATACGCCTACTACCAAATTGAAGATAATTGATTGTAATAAAAATTAGCAATATCATTGCTAATATTATTATGGAATATTTTATCATAATGTTTTGCTGCACATTATGTATCTCTTGTTTTCGACTTAACTTATCTTAAAATGCATGGAATAAGTTAATTTGAACAGGGTCATAATGAATGAACCGATTAGCGATTGGGTGATCGCTCACATCACTACTATAAAGTCAAATGAAAGCTAATTTAACTTAAAAGAGCCGTAAAGTCTTAAGTCCCCAAGTCTCCTTACTCGTATGCCAAATCATACCTTGCTATGATTACAAAAATATATATTCTATTAACCATGTATGAATGAAACTTTCAAGAATTTTTAGGTATTGATGACACAGTGGTTGTAATATCAGCACTTTTCTTTTATTCATTAAGCAGTGGCAGCGTTTTCACAAAATTTGTGTCAAATCACCTACCATGTATCACTCGAATTCTCGTAATAATTTCCCCTCTAACACATGCAATGATGATTATCAAAAATATCCACTCTTCAGTGATTAAGGTGATTTCAGTAGACTTCTTAATTTCAGTTCAATTCCTTTGAAGAAAAGTTGGTGAAGCTGGAACGTGTGAGATTGCAAATCGCCCTGGACACCTTCGTTCTGAAAGCACTAATTTCTCCACAAATCAACTAATCATCTCAGGTTCAACCGTTGTTAGTTACTCGCAAAGTGTGCCGACTCATTGCACCGGACGAGTTGATGCAATTTTTCATCCGAGACGACAAGTTTTCAAAGTGGAAATTCTCGAAGAGATGTTTTCCAACATCTTTTCCGACACTTTATCAAGTTGTGATATCCGTAATACGAGTATGTGCAAACCTGGCCGGAAATTATGATCAAGTGGTGTCACGTGTGATCGAAAAGCGTCGAAAGAATGAGTGTCACAATTAAATCAAACGGCAATGCCTGACTCCGATGAACAGAGGGAAGAAGAATCTCAGAAATTGTATTAGTTCATGAACTCTACGAAGAAGTGTAGCTCACAGACATTCGAATTACATTCACATTGCTATAATTAGTATCTATGATCACTTCTTAAAATCTTTCCGTCGGTATTTTATGCAAGATGTGCTTCACTTGAGGTGATGCTAGTGTTTTCTTGTACCGGGTACGTTATGATAAAGGTACATTCTATTGTTTTATATACTCACATTCGTCGTTTTACATCAACTTGTCGTCCATTGTTCATTTATCAATCCAGTAATTCTTTTTTATATGAGTTTTGATCATATATATTTCTGTACGAAACTTCAATCATTTCCACTCACACATTACATTACAGTAATGCATGGGAAGTTTGTAATCGTTGCCAAAAGGGAAAAATTACTGTGTGACTTATCATTTCAAACGCCATTCGACAGTTACTGTTTCAATGTTGAATAAACGTATTATTCGTACGTACGCTATTAGGCCTATATGATATCATACAATAGTATGCTTTGAGTATGAAGGTCAATGATAAGTAAGTTTTTTCGTGTGCCATTTGTATGATGATGCTTGTACTTCATTTGATAGGTTAACATTTAAAATCGGATATGCAATTATTTACCTGTTTTAAATTATGAAATAAAGATTTGCATAATCCGTCTAGTATGAAAATAAAATGATTTTCTTCTCATACCTACTAGTAAAACGGCTGCCTTAGAAAAACATGTAACTTCCCACAACAAGACTACCAATAGGCTAATAGTAACATAGCGATTGCCCATGAATGTTGACATATTCCCATTTTGGCAAGTTTACAAGCTTTCCAGACCAGTCGATAATTGTTTTACCCTTTTTATTTGTTTAACGAATGTTAATTGTTGGTATAGGCCTACATATTTCTCAATTTGTCGTCTCTGGTGCTCAACAGATATCTCGTGTAAAGTTGTTGGTTTTCCTTGAAATTTTACAAACAAATGGGATAGCTTCGTGAGACGACCACGTTGTTTAATGTATTTTAATTGAATTGCCGATTTTAATATGACTTACCTGTCTATACTTCCGGAAGCGCTAGATATTTGTAGCCAATTCGTTCAACATCAGTGAAACATTGGCAATTTATCTGTAACTGATCCGTAGTTAGCTCGTACAGGACCCGCTTATCCTAAGTAATCTGTCCGTTCGCTACCCGTCGACGATCTTAAACTTGTCCGTTGGAATCCGTATTTAGTCCGTCAGAGTCCATAATTAGTCCGTTTGAATCCGTATTTAGTCCGTCAGAATCCGTATTTAGTCCGTCCGAGTCCATAATTTGTCCGTCAGAGTCCATAATTAGTCCGTCAGAGTCCGTAATTAGTCCGTTGGTTATCTGTGGTCAGTCCGTTCAGAATCCGCGCATTCATCATATCCGTCAACTGTCCGTCAGATTATTTTAATGCGGACAAATAATGTCCGCTATTGTTCCTTTGAAGTCCGTTCTAATGCCTTAGGCTACCCGTTCATTGTCCCTTCATTTCCGCCCTATGTCCTTGTGATGTCCTCGGCGGACAAAATTTGTCCACCGTTTACTATCCGTTAACTGACCGCGAACGGACACCAGAAAGACATTCAGCGGACTTCCGCCGGATGACTTTTTGCTCGGCGGGTTGCCATCCATCATTGGTATGTTGGACTAAAAACCTATTCCAGATTCATTTGCTTCCTTCGGTTAGGTTATGCTGTTTCCTCAGGCTTGGAGAGACCCTTCATGTCGTGCATTCGATATGGTTGGCCTGGCCCCACCGTGTGGTAAAGATTTGAGGCTAGGGGCCAAAGCCTTGCTTCATGCAACCACATGGTTCCTCCCTGATGACTCCATACATAGCAAACTTAATTTTGGTCTTTTAGGTTTCTTATTTTCACCATTAGTTATTTTTAAGTTAGCTTCTCGTCAAGTCCATGATGAACTCTAACTTTAGTTCCTAGGTTGTAAAAACAAAATTGATTAATAGTTTTAATCTATTTCCCTTCCCGTCTTAAGTTGGGTCGGATAGCCTTTATTCGTATTTCAATCCGTACTCTATGTAGTTAGTATTAATTTGTATTCATTCGTTCATGACTTTTAATTACCTAATTATTTAAAGATTCTCCACTAGGGTAGTTGTTTAACTTTGATATCTTCCGTTTCCTGGATCCTTCGAATTTTTTTGACCGTATCGTGTCTTAATTCGTTCATTGTTTTATGATGAACTTGAAGAAAAGGGAAATTCAATGCATGAGTCAATTATATATCTATCAGTCCTGAATATTGGCGTCATTAAACTGCATAAACAGAAGGTCTAACACGTTTCTGCAGAATGTGGATTTAATCGTCCTTAACAACTGAGCACACTTTGAAAGCATATATAGAATTGACACGATCCGTTTTGCCCTTTAAATCCGACGCATCTAACATCCGGTTCCGGTCAGATGCAAAATTGTCAAATCCAGTCCGTCCATTCACCATGACTAATACTACAAGTCAACAGAAAAATATCCAGTCTAGAACAGTCTAATCAAGAAATTCCGTAGCAACCGTACGCGGTATTTCGTCCCACGCAAGGACTTATCAGTATGACCGGGAATTGTCCAAACTAGCTTGTGACAACTATACCTTTTTAATCTCAAGTTCAGAAGTTTTAAAGTGAAATTCAGAAATATCAAAATTAAATTCAGAGACTTTAGATTTTAAGAAACTTTAAAAATTTTCAGCTCACATTCCTTCACGCGCAAAAATTCTGACGCATGCATTTCAACAAAAAGGGAGTTTTGTCATTTTATTTGAAAGTCTGGTTGTGTTGGCAGCAGTGGCACAGTCCTGACCAGTTATGCTGTGGATTTCATTTTCCATTCTTGTCTCCACATACATGTAGCCTATAGCAGTAAATCGTTGTTGTACAAGATTGTCGCCATTCGCGTTGAGCACCGACATATTTCGTTTCACATGTGACTTCAATTTCAACTAAATTTGCTCATTGGGATTGAGCATCGCATGGTGTCTATAT
The DNA here is from genome assembly GCA_907163375.1 of Prostheceraeus crozeri. NCBI lineage: Eukaryota > Metazoa > Platyhelminthes > Polycladida > Euryleptidae > Prostheceraeus > Prostheceraeus crozeri. Next base: position 56,390 of record CAJQUW010000199.1, on the reverse strand, counting down.
GAATTAATCAATCAATCAATTAACGTTTATTGAAAAATAACAAAATACATGTGTCACACCTCCAATAGTAATCGAGGGGTGCTCATACAGAAAAATGGACGTATAAAATCCACATGTTTAAAATGGTGACTATATGGCAGCAATCGCAGAATGGTGAGTTCAGGATTCGTTTCAATGCACTGTTCCAAGCGCGAGTGACGCGGTGCTTTGTCACAGACGACAACTTCATGCTCAGGAAGAACGCTCTCTGGTAGCTGTTCAAGCATTTTATTGACCCACTAAATGGTATTCTCCGACTTGAATGTTTGGCACCGATGACGGATCAATGTTGGTAGAGGAATAACAGCACCGTCACCTTGTCGGGCAAGACCTTGAGTTCTGCGACAGAGGAAGTTAATATTCGCTTCATAAATACAAATAAATGTTTTACCCTGTTGCACTATTCAGTTATTAGTAATGCGTATTCGCGTCGCTTGCGTGTCACGTCCGGGCATTCAACCTCTCGTGTTCAAGTACGACGTTCTTCAGAGCTATTCTTTGTCATGCATTTGTCGGTGCAGTTACATGTACGACGAATTGTCGTAGAGTTTCATCCTTCAACTCCTTCAAGGTAAAGAAAGCGGACAATTTCACGTATAATTTTGGCACTTCCTCCTCTTCGTCTTGCGGGACTATCTCCGTTTTCCTCTGCGAGCGGAGCTTATCTTATCCAGTATTATGTGGCTTTAAACTTCACTCCGATGTTTTCTGCTAACCGTTGCCAGTCACGGCATTCCTCTCACCACTTGATAATCCTTTGTCTTTTATAGAGAAAGAATATCGCAAAAGGTTTCATTGCACCGTTATATTTCGCCGGCTCTCTACGGGATGCACTCCGGAATGACAAGCAAGGTATGATGTGAACACATGTAGCGGTCAGCAGACAATCATATGACGCAGCATGACATGACTGATGCGTAATGAGACGAGACAATAAACCATGAAATACAATAAAACATGAAAGTCAAGACTAATAATAAAGTAAATTTCAGTTGTGCTTGCGGCAGCAGATACATCGGCCGAACCGAGAGGAGACTGTCACGGAGAATAAACGAGAACATCCCAGCATGGCTTAAGAGAGGTGACAACAATGGCAGGAAGACATCAAGCAGCATCGCCAAGCATCTTCTTCGATGTGGCTGTGCTCCCTCCCCAGGATTCTCTATGCTGAAGAGAGGAAGGTGTAAGTTTCTGCTTGGTGTACTAGAGGCTCTGCACATTTATAGATCGAAGCCAGACCTTTGCGTCCAGAAGGAGACAGTTTTTACCCTTTCCTTAACTTGGCAACTTTATTATTAGTCTTGACTTTCATGTTTTATTGCATTTCATGGTTTATTGTCTCGTCTCTTTACGCATCAGTCATGTCATGCTGCGTCATATGATTGTCTGCTGACCGCTACATGTGTTCACATCATTCCGGAGTGCATCCCGTAGATAGCCGGCGAAATATAACGGTGCGATGAAGCCTTTTGCGATATTCTTTCTCTACAAAATTGTTAATCGACACCATATACATGTATTCAAATCCTTTGTCTATTAGCTTCGTTTCCTTTATTGCATTTTCTTCGATGAGACATGACGATACCCGATGCTGGAACTAGAGCAAGCTGATAATTACGAAAGGGAGCGTAATGATGGCTCCATTTAGCCAATCACTGGAGATCATTTCAATTTTAACATGCAAATCTGCGGTTGATGTTTTAGTGCTGAGACTGTGCCACAGCTGCCAACACAACCAGACTTTCTTTGCAGCTGCACAGGCCATAAAAAGTTGGCCAAAAATTGACAAAACTGTCCGTTTTTGTTGAAATGCAAGCGTTAGCAATTGCGCCTGACGGAATGTAAGCTTTATCCAAGCAGCTGAAGCGATCCTTTTGTGTTTAGTTACTTGGAATAGTGTTTTTTTGTTTAATAAATCTTCATAAACAGATTTTAAAATTTCACTTCAATATTTCTGAACTTGAGAATAAGGTGTAGGACAGAGTTATCTGGGCTTGCTGCACAACATCAGAGCTTGGTTATCCTGGCTCTACCGTGCGACTGACAATCACAATGATTGTAGAGTGCCAGTTCGCCTGTGCATGATAGAAATTTCCTCTAATAGTCTAACTCGAACAACTGAAGCACTATATTCCTTAGCAAACATAGACACTGCGTTTCGCCCTACAATAGTTCGTCAGTATGGCAAAAACTAGCCTATGAAATCAACAATGGTGAGGAAACTGACGGAATGCACATGACTGCTCTGATTCTATTATAGATCAGTATTAATCATTGAATAGGCACTTACTGATGCTTTCCAGCATTTGCGCAGAATTTCAAAGATTTTATTTTTGCGCATTGCACAGAATAGCATTATTTGCGCAGGTGTGGCAACCCTGGTTATGGCAGAGGGACTCCTATCTTCGGAGTGGTCCACTTACTTTACAAATGCAACTGTGCATCGACGCTACTGGTGAATAACTTCAAAAACTCAAAAGGTAGTTTTGACATTGATGTACTACTTTTTGGAAATCCCGTTGCAAACCCTTTCGAATGTGTAAAAGAAATAGAGCAGACGATCATGGAGTTAATGGTGTCACAGAAGTCGCGCAAACTTCTCAGGTTATCCCTCATTTCAATTTCATTACTATTTGTACAGTAGAACTTGAATTGGGTATTTTATAGACCAGGAACCGGTCCACTGGCCTCGGTGACGCGACGACAACAATTGATGTCCCGCGGCAGATTCTTAACCAGAGAACTAACAGTTCGAACTTTTATGGTAGAATATTATAGATGCCTATCTCGAAAAAAATTGTAACAAGCGAACGATTTTGAAAGCATAATTCAGAAGTTTATTGTCATTAACGGTGGTCAAGCTGCCGACAGTGAAAAACACAATATGAACTACAATTATACGACGGCTGAAGGAAGGCAAGGTCGTGAATTTTTTCGTATATCTTAAAAGCACCGTCAGAAACCTATGTTGCTGACACATGACGTAGTATATTATAAATACTACATAATTATGTATGCGGTGCTCGATATTCACGGCATCATAACCTTCGAACATTGATGTTGACTTAATCGATGAATCGCATGTTAGTAATACAAGCACCCACGTCTCCCTACCTAGTAGTGTTTTAATCTTCACATATATATATATATATATATATATATATATATATATATATATATATATATATATATTATTCAGCTTATTGTCACAGACATATTTGAATTCAGCAGCTGGAACCATATCATGGCGACAGAACGGCGATGTATCACTATCACATCGCAAACTCGTTATAAAGGCGATGTGTCGCCGTCTCATCGATACTTCGTTTCGAAGGCAATATATCGCGATCGAAACGATGGCGCATTTTTACTGGGTTAACCCAGGAAAAGTGGACCAAACTAAGCTTTCTACTGCATTTTTCTCACTTTTAGCTTTCAAATGAGCCATTGCACGACTTTCTACGATTTCTAACACCAAAGTTGGAAGTTTGGCAGGAGGGGGAGAGGTCTTCAAAACTTTTTCTCTCCGATGTCGCTGGAAACATATCCTTCCTAACCCAAAATTTCACGTAGAGTCCGAATCTGCACTCCATTTTCCCATCCGAGCACTCCTTCTGTCCGAAAAATGGACTTTCGCGTCCCAAAACATCCAAAACCTGACTTTTCCAACTCTATCCCTCACACATTCCTATCACCTTCCTGACCAACCCTTACCCGAACACTCCTGCCTTCCTTCCAGAGGGGGGGACCCGTTTCTTCCTCACGGACCCATTCCTCCCAACACATCCTTGGCGACTTCCTTCCAGAGGGGGGGAGGCTGAGTCATCATTTCACATTTTGTCCTTGTTTTTGGGCTGTGCTTACTACTATACTTCAATACACCCAATTATGAGCATGAATTTTTATCTACTTTTTGATATTGTGGAATACGTCGAAACGGTGAACATTTACCATTACTGATTACCATTACTTCCCAAGTCTTCTATCGTTGGTATCAATTTTGTGATGTATTGATATTTCCTGTATTATCTCGTAGAAATCTATATGCAATTTGTCAGACATGGTAAAACATTTCGATGTTCTCGCGATCATCATAAATACCGATGACGCTCGTAAAATTTAGGAACGAACAAACTTGCTGCTGGGGCAAAATATTCACACGAACATCACACGTGTTATTTATAAAAGAAATTAACACGCATGAATCCCACGTGAATAGCACAATTTCACATATCTACAAAATTCTCACGTGTGTAACATGCGCGTTTTAGCGTTTCGCGTGATTCACACGTGATAAACTGTGGTCTATGCTCCGTGATATAGTTGAATATGTAGTTGCTAGAAATGCTATTCAAGTAGAAAAGTGCCCTCAATTAGAACATTTGTTTTTAAAGTTTGTAAGCAAGAATAATCAGAAGTCCGCACCAAATCAATAGAAAACGTAATTGTTGTGGATCATGGATGTAAGCGTAATGCTCAGGTGTTTTCCCTAAAAAGCTCAACGCTGCTCAAATCATTCACAATGTTCAGTGCAGAAGCTTTTTGTTCGTATACAAGTATTTTAATACCTCTGTAACCATCAAGTTGCAATCTATTTACAAACGTTCTCAGAAAATTGCAACATATACTTCTTCATAAATTGCAATTTTCTTCAACGGCTTTTACTGCTTATAAAACAATTGCAATTTTGCGCTCGTTTTTCGTGAACAAATTACAATTTTTTCGCAATTTTGCATTTTTCGACAGAATGAAAATTCGTCTAACTGATTATACAACAAATGAAGAGAGCCTATTACGTCATGATCCAAGTCGAAATCAAAATAGCTATATGGATGGGATGAAAGACTGCTTCATTCTCCAGTCAGATGATGTAAATATCTCAAAACTGAAAAATTTGCTTATGCGACGGTTCGACAGAAGGCCATCGAATTATTTGTAGAAAATGCAACCAGACTCACATTGGTGAAACACAATACACTATAGAAGGCGTTTATTTGAACATCTAAATAAGAAAGACAGCCTTGCTTTCCAACATTTTCAAATGAAACATAGAGTAAAGTAGGATATATATATATATATATAAAGTGTCTTAAAGAATGAAAAAACTAACTTGAAAACATGCAATTGTGTGGATAAAGGAAATTGCCCGCTTGGAAACGAATGCCTTTCTGACAATATAGTTTATGCAGCCAGAATCACATGTGACGATTCAAATTACAGTGAGAAAAATTACATCGGCATAAGTGAAGGCAGCTTCAAGTTAAGGTACGCGAATCACAAAAAATCATTTAATCATGAAAAGTACAAGAATGAAACCCAGCTATCAAAGGAATTCTGGAAGCTGAAGGAAAGTAAGAAGAACCCTAAAATATCTTGGAAAATTGTTAAGAAATGCAAGCCGTACAAGCCGGGAAATTCGAGATGTGATTTGTGCTCCCATGAAAAATACTTTATTTTGAGAAGCAGGGATGGAACTCTTCTCAACAGCAGAAACGAATTGGTTTCTAAGTGCAGACACAGGACTAAATATCTATTGCAGAACTTCAAAATGACGTGATGTGCAATGCATTTTCAGTACATTTTCAGTACTTTTTCATAGCTTTCTATCTTGCTTTTCTATCTCTTTAGTATCTTATCGTGTGATGTCCAGTGATTATTGCTAAGGAACCGGTATTGCTTTGCGAATTTTCCGTTGTGAAATTCATTCGGCTGATGATTGTGGTATTAAACACATGAAACTCGGAGTACCGAAATTGATGGTTTTTTCCTCCTAACAATTTTTGGAATTAATTAATTAATTATATGACGCTCTGTTTTTAACATTGAGCACTTTCTCTTTTGGCAAGTTCATTCTATGATATTGCACAGGCTCCCTTTGGTTGAGCACTTTTGAACCTAGTCAAATGGCAATGGAAAAAATCAACTTGAATTATTCTAGCAAGAACATCTTGTTACCAACGGAGGACCAATACCGATTACAATTGTTGTGTAAAATAGAGTTATTTATAAAGAGGCTGAGATGGAAGGCTTTGAACTTTGATGTCAACTACGAAAACAGTGGCCAATCCCAAAACAACTTCGGCCTTAGCAGTCCTAACTGTCCACCACCTGTAAAAGAGTTAAGTGGATTTGAAAGTGAATTATTCGATCTGGTTAATTTGGTAAAATTTAGAAATGTTGCTTGTGAATTCCAAAGGCGGATGCGGCGTGATATGCAAGAAATCCGTAAATCAGACAAAGTTTATGTTTTCGCAGACAAGACTTCGAACATTTACAAAGTTCCTGCTGATGATTATAACCACCTTCTACACAACTCCGTAACAAAGTTATACAAGAAAACAAATGGAAATACTCAGAAACGAATTACAAAAGAATGCAAGAACATTGCATCTTCATTTAACGTGGCAAACAGGATGGAGGTTAATTCTGAAAGTGAATGCTTTATTGCATTGAAAGACCATAAAGACAACTTCGCCAACAATCCTTCAACGCGTTTGATCAATCCATCGAAAAATGAAATCGGAAGAATCAGCAAACATATTTTACAGAATGTAAACTCTAAATTGCGGTCTCTTACCGGAGTTCAACAATGGTGTAGCACAAAGGAGGTTATTTCGTGGTTTGATGGTCTTCAGCATAAATCTTCGGGAAAATTCATGGTTTTTGATATAAAGGACTTCTATCCCTCTATCACAGAAGAATTATTGGAACTATCCTTAAGTTTTGCTTGTGACCATGTTGACATTGATCCTAAATCTGCAAATGCTATAAAACATGCGAGGAAATGGCTGTTATTCAACCGTGGAGAACCATGGGTCAAACGAGAAAATGAGGCCTTTGACGTATCAATGGGCGCATATGACGGTGCGGAGGTTTGCGAGCTGGTCGGTCTATTTTTGTTAAATTTGATTTCCAAGGAATTTGATATTAATTACACCGGCCTTTATCGTGACGACGGTTTAGCGTATTTTCACAATATAACGGGGAGGTGTGCTGATGCTATCCGGAAAAGATTCCATGAAATCTTCCAAAATCATGGATTACAATTGGACATTTCATCCAACCTAAAAATTGTGAATTACCTAGATGTGACTTTTAATTTAATCAGTGGAACTTATATGCCTTATCGTAAACCGGACCAAAATGTGACTTATATCAATGCTGAATCGAATCACCCAAAAAATATCATCAAGGAAATACCTAATATTGTGGAGCAGAGACTATCGGAGCTGTCATCGAACGAAAGTGTATTCAAAGAATCTTGTCAATATTATCAAGGCATTTTAGACCAGAATGGTTATACTCACACACTTGTTTATCAAGCGAAACAAAACGAAAATGAGGCAACGCAGAAAAAGAAAAGGAAACGAGTGATTACTTGGTTTAATCCTCCTTTCAGCAAAAATGTGGCCACGAACATCGGCAGATATTTTTTGACTCTCATTGACAAGCATTTCACGGTGAACCACAAATTTTCGAAAATATTCAATCGCAACACATTGAAATTGAGTTACAGCTCTATGCCAAATGTGAGGAGAATCATAAATGGCCACAACAAAAGTGTCTTAAAGAATGAAAAAACTAACTTGAAAACATGCAATTGTGTGGATAAAGGAAATTGCCCGCTTGGAAACGAATGCCTTTCTGACAATATAGTTTATGCAGCCAGAATCACATGTGACGATTCAAATTACAGTGAGAAAAAATTACATCGGCATAAGTGAAGGCAGCTTCAAGTTAAGGTACGCGAATCACAAAAAATCATTTAATCATGAAAAGTACAAGAATGAAACCCAGCTATCAAAGGAATTCTGGAAGCTGAAGAAAGTAAGAAGAACCCTAAAATATCTTGGAAAATTGTTAAGAAATGCAAGCCGTACAAGCCGGGAAATTCGAGATGTGATTTGTGCTCCCATGAAAAATACTTTATTTTGAGAAGCAGGGATGGAACTCTTCTCAACAGCAGAAACGAATTGGTTTCTAAGTGCAGACACAGGACTAAATATCTATTGCAGAACTTCAAAATGACGTGATGTGCAATGCATTTTCAGTACATTTTCAGTACTTTTTCATAGCTTTCTATCTTGCTTCTCTTTAGTATCTCTTTAGTATCTTATCGTGTGATGTCCAGTGATTATTGCTAAGGAACCGGTATTGCTTTGCGAATTTTCCGTTGTGAAATTCATTCGGCTGATGATTGTGGTATTAAACACATGAAACTCGGAGTACCGAAATTGATGGTTTTTTCCTCCTAACAATTTTTGGAATTAATTAATTAATTATATATATATATATATATACCCAAAGTTAGGAGGAAAAACTCAGAACTCGGTACTCAGAGTTTCATGTTAACACAATCATCAGCCAAAGCTAAGGAACGAATTTTACAAAGTTAAAATATTGAAGTAAATATGTAATCGGAGTAACCGTGACCTTTACAATTTAAAGAAATATGCACAGTTACAATAGAAGAGTTCAATATTTTAACTTTGTAAAATTCGTTCCTTAGCTTTGGCTGATGATTGTGTTAACATGAAACTCTGAGTACCGAGTTCTGAGTTTTTCCTCCTAACTTTGGGTATACGTTGCTCCTTTCACAGTTGAGCACTTTGACGGAAATTGATTCAATTCCTCGAAATTATATATATATATATATATGAAAAAATCGCAGGTAATAAATAGTCAATAAATACAGTAACAAAAGCTTGTTATATCACAAGATCATAGCTGGTACATAGTCATGAGTTAGTCAATTAGTAATACATATATCCTCTGTGTGTATGTGGAATTTGAGGTTCTGACGTATATATATAGGCCTACTCGTATAAGCTATGAAAACCTCTCGTCGGTATAAATTAACTAGGGGTGCTTTTCAATATTATAAAGAGTTCAAAGGGTTTTTTGTGACAACTGACAGTCGTGCCGTCGCTCCATTGAATATAGTCAGTGGGAACGGAGGTTCGTTGGGCTTGAAGTTGAGCAGATGGCATCGAGTAAAATTGCTGTCATTGTTAGTTTGGTGTCAAAGAGTTCTAAGGAATCTTTTGAGACTGCTTGTAGCCATGTCATTGTTCCACCATTGAATAAATTCAATTGCACTACAGGAAGGGGTGATTTTCAAAGTTTGGGGGTTGCTGTCGGGGTGAAGACATCAAGTAAAATTGCTGTCATTGTTAGTTTGGTGTCAAGAGAGTTGTAAGGGATGTCTTAGAAAACTTGCAGTCGTACTGTCGCTCAATTGAATAAAGTCGCTTGATGTCATGTACATGGGGGCCAAATGGAGTTGCGGACTGGGTGCAGTCCGGCAGAGATGCATATTCATAGAATTCATTCTATAATCATTCCTTCCAAATACTCTAACCTGCTATCCCCTTTCCATTGAATAAATGCTCTGAGCTGCCCCTCTAATTAAGCGCATGAGGGTCCTCGATAGCGCTCGAAGGACTGTGTTATGCTACCAACAGCAGAGGGACTTTCCGATGATGTAGCAAAGTGATTCCACAAGGTGAAGAAAAGCAACAAATATTTGAAAATGAGGATTTAATGACAAGATGACAAGTACATCAGAGAAGAGTTCCATCATAATGTTTGATTTGCACGAAGAAGAGCCGACACCAAAAGTTGGAGAATGTGGATGAAAATAAAGTCAATTGATTGATGACGAAGGAGTTGATGTAGGAGAGGATTATCGTGCGAGATATGGTGCCCTTATGTAGAGGACCGTCCTCCTTCCCGGTATTATTGTGATATCATTACCTTCGTAATAATTTTGATAATCTGATGAACTCGCTTGACGACACGTCCCATCGATGGCACAGTAGTCATGTTGCATCCACCCGTATTTGTCAGGGTACGCCACCGCGTAAAATTCTGTACCTCTTATCTTAAATTGATTTATTCTCTCAATTTTTCCAACGGTGAAAATGCGTGACAGTTCTCTGACGACATCGGAGAAGGAGTTCTTTCCGTAGTGCAAGTTAATATTAGCCAATTTATGGTCCTCGTGGTTATACATAGCTGTATATTCACCGTCCAATTGACTTGTCACATTACTGGCAATGAATTGCTCTGCATAGAAGCGAACCGCCAACTGGACACCTGAAACAGAAAGGAAATTCGTCAGACAACTTTCTCACCTTCGAAATGTCGATTCCGTTCGTCTATCAACTCAGAAGTGAACTGTCAGATATTTGTGGAAAACATGCAGTAAGTTCGTGTCTATAAGAGTGTCAAAGAAATGTCAGCATACAGTGAACATGTTTACATCAAAAGATTCAGTTTTTGCGCAGATAACATGCCCGTAGTATAAAAAAATATTTGATCATTTATAAGAAGCTAGATTTTACAAATTATTCCTGTGTTTATATGCTAACGATTTGGTACCTCTATATCAGTAGTATGAAACAAGTTTGATATCAAAAGTAATGAATATTTACTTTCAATTTTCTTAATGAAAAGGAAGTTATGCTCATTGTCCAGGGAATTTCATGAACGGCATTTTAGTGCAAGTCTTCATGGAAAAGATGAAATCTCATTGTGTTTTCTTGGCTGAAATTTCGAGCTCTTCATTGGCATGATTTTATCATTCGCTAAATTAATGCTTCATTTCTTGAATCTGAATAGCTGTGTGTTTCCATTTATATATATTTCTGTTGATTGTGATCATTGACTCTTATTACGACTGCTCTTTCAGTGGCACGCATGTAGTTTGTGATATGATCTGGCTTAGGAAAATTACTCTTATTAATACAGCTGAGCATTAAAGTATTCTGTAATAGTAATCCAAATTCTATTTGTGATTGGCTGTTTTACAATGAAATGCGAGTTGGTATGTTTTAGATACGAGATCCAATACAAATTCGTCCTCATTCGCACATCTCTCGTATGTAGAGCTCTAAGTTACATAGCAAGATAATATATGCATAGTACATACTACTGTCAAATAACTTTTTTCAGTAATACCTGTCGTGAATATTTCTTTTTGATAGTGTGGTATTTAAGTAGATTAAATTTATTGTGAATTTTATGCTCTACGAGTATGTCGTCGTTACTTGCCTTGTAACATTGACAGGAGGCTTGGTTATCTCTACTTTATGAACCATGTTGATCAACATCAATGCATTCGAAGGATATCGTTCGTGCAACCATGTTGACTTTTATATATCTCAAACATAATTACTTTTGCATTCATGAACTTTGATATGTTTTTATTTCCGATTGACAATGAGCTTAATTTTAAAATTACATACTGCTTAATTGTTGGTGATTGAATACTAATTGATTATTTATGAAATGTCCTAGACTTACATGTATTAGAATCGAATTCAGTGCTGTAAGTTTGACTCTTGAATGTCATTATCTCACTACTCACGAAACAGTAGTAAGTACCATGCAACATTAGTATGATCTTTATTGACAAAATGCCTTAAATCAGCATACTTAAGACATCATTGATGGAATCTTTTAACATTCTGCTGGTATGGCTTTAGTATGTATTGGTATCGATAATTAATATCGATTAATTCATAGATAGTTGTAAAGGTATAGCTAAATGAGATAAAGTCATGAAATTAGAAAGCATTCGATAAAATACTTTAAGAGTAGCGCACATTTACACCTCGTGATGGGTCTCACAGATCCAATCATGCAGTGTAGGATTAATGAGACGAATTTGGGGCCTAACTAAATAGCCAGCTCATCAACTTCAAATTTGGTTTCTGTGTGCCCCTTATGTTTTATTCTTTATATGTAGGAGTGCACTAGTATTTTACCCGTTGACCGGCGTGAACGCCTATCAGTCCTTTCTAGGACTAGCATTATTAATTATTGCGTATTATATTCATTATTGTGTATTATTATCTTTTAAGTACACTAACCTGACTTTTTAACCTTTTTTAGTACCGGTCGCAAGTTTGTATTTGATAAAATGGTAAATTTTAATTGTAAAGCTAAGTTTATAATTTATTTGATTACTTGTATGAAATGTGGCGTGTAGTACGTCGGTCAGACCAGACAAGAGTTACATAGTCGTTTGAATGAGCATCGTCATTCAATTGATAAAGATACTTTTGTGATGTTAGTGTACAAATCATAGATTGTGTTGACTTTTTACAAATGTCACTTGATCAGGCCAAACGTGAACTTGATGTTAAGAAAGACTTTTACATCAAAACTCTGAATACTGTTTATCCTTTGGGCTTGAAAGATAGACTACTTGGCCAAGGACGTGTTTCTAATGATTCTATTGATATTACACCTTTTAATACAACATCTATTCCACGAAAGAAAAGAAGTCATGGTAGAAGACGTTCTAGTAGAAAAATTCATAGATTTAATCCTGATAGCAGTGTCCTTTTTGATTCTTTGCAATCTTATTTTGATAATTGTAATTTTGTTGACTTCTATTATTGTTTACGAAAACTTCCCAGAAGTGCCTTGAGGAAATTGCTCCAAAATTAGTCCAGTGTGAAGGGTGATATGCATGTTGTTATTTCAGCCTTTTTGGCTCATCTTTTTAACATGAATGGTAAATAACTTGGTGGTTGGCGCAATTTTGAAAATAAACTATAGCAAATAAAAACCTTTTCATGATCACGCTTGTTCTCTGGTGAAGATACAACAAGAAATGACAATCGAAATGATAAAGTCACAGAGAAGTAAAATGATTAGAGCTAACATCAGTCATCAATTCTCTGATGAAATAGCTGAATGAATATATATGTAAAAGGTCAATAAACTGTACATTACTAATAAAATCGCGCAGTAGTAACAAAATTTGCATTAATTTATAAAGAGAAGTTGATAAACTGAAAGAGGTAAGTGCACATGAATGTCTATGAATTAACATAGTCTTAGAATGAATAATCTTTCTTTTTGAATTCACAAATTTGGGTTGAGCTTTCGGATTGAAACGCTTTCTGTAATGGCGAGTTGCAAAGGGCCTCTAGGATTCTTAAATACACTGAATCCCTGCTTTTCTTGTTGTAGCATGTGGTCTTTTTGGTCACATTCTGTTAGATGCCTTGTGATTGCAGACTGAGGTGGGAGTTTTGATTTGGGTCTTACGTTGGACGCATACAGCAGCCATTTGGGTAAATGCTCCTTCTGGCGAGTAGTCAAACATCTCTCACTCTTCCCAATGTATCTTGCTCCACAAGAACAGTCGTATTTGTATAATTATGATCATAGGTTTTTGGGTGGGTGGGATGATGTCTTTGGCAGAGTTAGGAGCTAAAATTCGTGTCCGGAAAATTGGAATGGCATTGAGATGACAGTATTTGCTTTGGATGTCTTCACGAACCTTTCTCGCAATTGTTTCACTGATTTTACCATAATATTGGACTTCATAGAAGAATTTCTTCTTTTCGGCTGAAATAGGTTTTTCTGGTATGGGTTTACTATGCCTCTCAATATACCAGGGTGGATAGCCATTGCGGATCAGGATGTTGCGGATGAATGAAATCTCTTTCAGGTAATGTCGCGGTGAACACAGTAGTCTTGCACGGTGGAACAGAGTTCTGCCTAGATAGCGTTTATAGATTTTTGGAGAAAAAGATTGAAAATTGTTATACAATCCGGTGAAGGAGTCTTTAGTCTCTTTAGTCTCTTTAGTCTTTAGTCTTCTTAAATTGATGTCGATATTAAACCATCCACGGTGCCCTTGAAGGCGAAAAATTATGACCAAAATTCTCCCGAAAAACTGTTGACATATTCTGATTTGGCTATGTGTAGGAAGTTGTAAAACATAAAATTTAAAACAATCCATCGGGCTATTTACGAGAAAATTCAAAATTTTAATTTTTATAGTGGTATGATAAGTTGAAATATTATAAATACCAAAATCAAAATTCTCCAGAGAAACTGTTTTGACTTTTTGATTTATCTATGTGTATGGAGTTGCAAGCAAATAATTCTAATACAATCCATCGAGCTATTCACGAGAAAATTCAAAATTTGAATTCTATGACCAGTACAATAATTATGATAAATTCCTATTTTTTGGTTTCATGAAATAGCTGACTATATGCAATGCTGCTATTAAAGCAGATGATGTTTTGCATGTACGACTTATATGCAATGTTTGCTTGACTAATGTGACTGCATTGCGTATTCTTGTAGGTCCTGACATGTAGAGTGCATTATTTACCATATATTTACCTTTTTTTATTTGAAATATGCATGCAATTAGCCATTTTCATTTAATTGAATTTACCTTTTAAGCTACGCAAGCTGCGTTATGGTAGCAACTTCATCAATTTACATCCTATGTACGAGGACTTATGTAGTATTTTTGTAAGACATAGATTTCTTTCCTACTTATGCCTATTTTACTGGTTTTCAGCTTTAGCTGTTCCTTCAAATTCAAAGCGTATTTTTCCTTAAAGGAAATTTGAATCCGAATCTGTCACTTGTCTTCAAAGCCCTTCACCTAAATCCTTGTATCCTTGCATCCTCCTCATGATTGAAGAGAAAACAATAATGCTAGAATAATATAATTATAATTTGCCCAAACCATTAAAAAATGATTATCCTCAACTCAAATGTTCTCAAATATATCTGCTGTTGTAGACTGATACTGCAGAAAGAAGACGATTGCCAAAAATTGGATGCGATTCATTGATTTTGTACCGATACGTAGTCTCAGAAAAGTCAATGAGCTGCCTCAACCGACTGCTCACTCCACGGTCCTAAACCTGCTTTTTTCAATTTGCAAAAATCCGCAACATGGTGTAAAATACAATGAATTTTAGGCGTTACCGGGAGTTTCAGGCGCATAGATGCTGCCTTGAATTCTCCAATGGACTTTTCATAGTCAGATGATAAATTTTGTCCGAAGCAAGATTCAACGCAGCGATTCAACGATTCAAATGCATGAATATAAATGTTTTGTTGGGACGGGCATAATGTACGAAGCTTCGAAATTTGCGACATCCGTTTGCATCCGTTTCCGAAACTTCCACCGTGATATCTTTCACGCTCAACACAACATTGCGCCGTCCATTCCGCAACGCCAGGCCAAACTTTTTCAAGTCCAACATACAATACATTTACGCATCCAACCAAATGCAAACCTGGAGGTGGAATTACCTCCAAGAGTATCATATCTTCATGAAAGCCTCGAAGAATAGGCGGATGTGATGCATTGTCAAATTTCTTTGCTTGCGATCGATTACGGCCATCTTCAACATATCTCCAAAAGTTGCTGTTCAAAGATCCAAAAGTGCGATCTTCACCTCTTTCATGAAGCTGATTCTTGTGTGCATTGCACCATGAGCACGGGTGGCAGCTACCATGGGCCATTATTCCGAGCAAAATATTCGGCAATTTTAGATCAGTAGCGATGCAGAAGTTCGAAGGATTGCTTTCTATCAAAAGTCTCATATTCAAGGATGTCCACAAGCGTAAAACATTTTCGTAGTTTTCTTGGATGTTCGAAACCAATGCAATAATGAAGAGTTTCTTTACTCCGGAGTGCTTGAACTTGTTTGCTATTCCTTCACTGTATGTCATGCGATCTTTTGTTTCAGAATTTCTTGGATCAAAAATTGATAATGTGATTTTGAAGAAACAACCTCCTCCATCGAGCCCAATTTTGTGGATCAAATTTGATCCTTGATCAAACATTCTTACCGATTCGATGTCTTCGATCAGATTATTCAATGAATTGCATATTACTGCCGGCTTTTTCTCTTTACCCGTAATGGCATCTTTTCATTTGGAAATGAAACATAGCTCAGTTATTTCAAAGGAATTGTCATACTTGCTGTCTATCAGCTTCAAGTTAGAGTCCAGATTGCTTTCGATAGATGAACGTGATGAGCAAGCGGACCGTATGTGCGTCGCTAGTTTTCTGGTCTGTCTTCCGCTCAAATTCATTGACACTTGCATATCGGAAAGGCTCTGAGAACAAAACTGCGTCATTCTTGCATTGCTTTCTGTTGTCGGTGATAGGCAAAGCTTCACAGAACTTCCCGACGTATTGCTTAGATCTAGCAATACTGCATCGTTGTCAGAAGCTCTCCTCTTCTCTCTAATGACTTTTGAGGCAAACCTTTCAGCAGTCTTTGGTGAACTTTGGGATGTTAAAGCAAATAAATTGTCATATATATCAGCTTTGCCACATCGATGGGATGTCCCTCTTCCGATATAACCCAAGCAGAGAGGACACAGTACAATCAATGTTGGTTTGATCAGTTGATGTTGACGGCCTGCCAACACGGCTTTTCTTCAACCCGAAATTGTTTACTGAATTGATATTGCTTCTTGCTACTTCACAAACGGTGCATGAACAATAATCTGGCTCATATGTGCGAGTGGCATACGTTCTGGATAGGGAGGAATAGTCAAACACTTCTATGTTAGAGCCGAAGTTTTGCTTTGCATGCTGTTCCAATTTCAATCTACACGTTGAACAAGTGGCTGTGGGAAGTCGATCATCATTTAGTTCGTTGCCAGTAAAAATGTACTCTTTAATCAAATCATGTATCCTTGATGTAATTTGTCGTATTTCTTTAGCTTTGTTCATACACAGGATGCAAACGACTCGACGACATTCCTCGTCTGACATACGTTTTGTGCGATGGGCCATGATTGTTCAGTTCAATATGCAGATACGGTCGTCGTACAATGTCCTCCAGGAGTCAGAACAAAATGGTCAGGAAAGATAATGACAGCAACTTGACAGAGGCACTGCGCTTCTTCAATCAATTAGTGAACAATGGATCAATGGCGTGAACTCTATGCCGCAACAATGGAAGGACCAAGTTACATGTATTTGCGCAGCTGTTGATGAATCATGCCGTGAACATTCTTTTGCCATTTTCAATACAAAGAATGATCAGAGGTAATTTGATATAAACAAACTTGAACAATAACACGATCGCAAAGATGAAAATGTTTTGATTGAATCGAACTAAATTCTACATGATCAATTTACAAGCAATGAATTATTATGTCATTCATGATGATGAAGCACAGAGCTAGGATGCATACATACCGGCAAATGTAGGTCAAGTAAATTGTCAACACATTTCCACTCTTGGATCGCTTTGAGACAAGCAAAATTGTATCGCACATGTGCCATTTGAATTCACAATGTCATTTCAGCTTGTAAAAATTGATATCCCAATACTAGACATTACATCACTATATACAAGATATCGACAAGTTCATGCATAACTTAGCTTTAATCGAAATTTCGTGAATAGTTTTCCTACAATTTGCAATATTGCAATGTGTTATACTACTTGGAAATTTGAATTTTCTCGTGAATAGCCCGATGGATTCTTTTAAATCTTACGTTTTACAACTTCCTACACATAGCCAAATCAGAATATGTCAACAGTTTTTCGGGAGAATTTTGGTCATAATTTTTCGCCTTCAAGGGCACCGCGGATGGTTCAATATCGACATCAATTTAAGAAGACTAAAGACTAAAGAGACTAAAGACTCCTTCACCGGATTGTATAACAATTTTCAATCTTTTTCTCCAAAAATCTATGAACGCAATCTAGGCAGAACTCTGTTCCACCGTGCAAGACTACTGTGTTCACCGCGACATTACCTGAAAGAGATTTCATTCATCCGCAACATCCTGATCCGCAATGGCTATCCACCCTGGTATATTGAGAGGCATAGTAAACCCATACCAGAAAAACCTATTTCAGCCGAAAAGAAGAAATTCTTCTATGAAATCCAATATTATGGTAAAATCAGTGAAACAATTGCGAGAAAGGTTCGTGAAGACATCCAAAGCAAATACTGTCATCTCAATGCCATTCCAATTTTCCGGACGCGAATTTTAGCTCCTAACTCTGTCAAAGACATCATCCCACCCACCCAAAAACCTATGATCATATACAAATACGACTGTTCTTGTGGAGCAAGATACATTGGGAAGAGTGAGAGATGTTTGACTACTCGCCAGAAGGAGCATTTACCCAAATGGCTGCTGTATGCGTCCAACGTAAGACCCAAATCAAAACTCCCACCTCAGTCTGCAATCACAAGGCATCTAACAGAATGTGACCAAAAAGACCACATGCTACAACAAGAAAAGCAGGGATTCAGTGTATTTAAGAATCCTAGAGGCCCTTTGCAACTCGCCATTACAGAAAGCGTTTCAATCCGAAAGCTCAACCCAAATTTGTGAATTCAAAAAGAAGTATTATTCATTCTAAGACTATGTTAATTCATAGACATTCATGTGCACTTACCTCTTTCAGTTTATCAACTTCTCTTTATAAATTAATGCAAATTTTGTTACTACTGCGCGATTTTATTAGTAATGTACAGTTTATTGACCTTTTACATATATATTCATTCAGCTATTTCATCAGAGAATTGATGACTGATGTTAGCTCTAATCATTTTACTTCTCTGTGACTTTATCATTTCGATTGTCATTTCTTGTTGTATCTTCACCAGAGAACAAGCGTGATCATGAGGAAAATTGCAAGTTTTTATTTACTACATGAATAATGGTAATAAGAAGGAAACAAATGTCGAAAGAGCTATCATTGTGATCACTTATAACTGTAGAAATATTGGGGTTTTTTTTAATCTTCCGTCTATTTTTGATAGTAAGAGAATTCGTCGTCTTTTGCCAGGCGACGTTCAACGCGCTCACCCTCCTAGAATGTTCTACAAACTTGTAAAACCGATATCTCTACGTATTTGCAATTACAGTAGATTTTTATCTGGTTTGTCGCCATCTGATATTACGAATATTTCAACTTCTACTTGCATTTTCTCTAATAAATCTAATTTCATTGACTCCCATTGTGGGCATATTGTGACAGGTGATTTGAATGTGATTGATGATGTTTATCTTAGCAACGCTATGTCACGTGGTACCAAATTTCGTATTCCTCAGTTTTTACCGTGGAACTGTGTGAAAACTGACTTGGTTTCCTGTGTAAAGTCCCATGTTGATAAACTGCCTAAAATGTATAAAATCGATCTTCTTTTCATGTTTGGAAGGAGGAAGTTGTCGCCCTTATTTGTAAGCGGATTAAGAAGCTGAAGTACAGTGAATATTTATTCATACGAGAGTTTTCAGTGATAAAATCACTCAAAGAACGTATTAAACATGTACATGATCATTTTGTTATTGCGCCTGTTGACAAAGCGGCTGATATTTTTGCCGTTATTTGTAAAAAGTTGTATATGAATATCATGTTAGAAGAATTAGGTTTCGATTTGCAAAGTCAGACGCCTGAGAGCAATATGACATATTCTGTTTCTGCGGAAAAGATTGTGAAAGTTGCAGAACGGCACTGTTCTTTTATTAAGTCATTGAACATAACTTGTTCTGAAGGTTGTAAAAAGTTGCCGAATTTGTTTTGTATCCCTAAGTTTCACAAATCTCTTGGTAAGTTCAGGCTCATAGCTGGAGCACGCAATGTACGTAATGTACGAGTACGCAATTGTCTATTGTTCTTAACCCGATTCATACCAAGGTATTTGACGCACGCTCAGACCAAGTATTCATTTTGCATAATGTTTTAGTCTTGATGCTATAAATAGCATTTTAAAATTCAAAAATTATTTTTTCTTAATTTGTCCTTTGATAAATCATTCAAATCAACCTTAGAGTATACTGTTTTCCCAAAAATGACTATATACATGTACATGTATCATTTTTGTTGGTAAAAAGCCATGAAATATTTCTTATTTTTCAAATTGGTTCCTTCATATGCTAGGAAATTAACATTGTTCGGATACATGCATAGAACATTGTTCAAATTGTTGCATGATGAAATTATGGCGCATATTATATTTCTGCATCATAAAATAATTTCACAAACCTATACACACTACTTACTAATTACCTGCGGTCTAATTCTATTTAAGAAAAATGCAAGAACCTTATGCAGTGGCTAATAAATATCGTAGATTTACTGTACATGTAGTTTCACAATTTGTAGAATAATTTCTTCAAAAGAAAGAAATAATCATCATGCAGTTCATTGGCCTAAACTAGGTAAAACTAGATAGCTAGCTCCTAGTATACTGTATAAGTAGATAACATTTGTTAAATATGATCTATGTCTATCGCAAAATCTTTATTCAAGTTAGAATCAAAAGATATCGAAGAAGTATGACCATTTTCTACATATGTGGTTTGAATTAGAAGAAAATACTAGGTTCTGCTAGGCCAATAGCCTTTGATTCCAGGTGTCCAATTTTTACTTTAGAAATAGATAAAAAATATATTGCTTTGTAGTATAATGTATATGGTATACAGGCAGCTGAGACTTCAAGATATACGTTTTATTGCTGGAATACAATCTATACTTGCACACAGCCTAAACAAAACTGAATTCTTAGAACCTATCTCTTGAAAACTAGGCTAGATCTAGCTCTTCCACTGACACAAATTTGACGAACTTTCGCAGAAAGTTGAAAAATACCTAAAACTAAAACTCATGAAATCTCAATCCAATCCATTTCTTATGAAAGTTTCTACAGCAAAAATGCGCGTGGTGGGGCGGAATCCGCCCCCTTGGTACGAATAGGGTTAATAAGGGCCCGTCATTGATTAGAGAATTTTTTAAACTTAATTGTGAAACCATTAGAAAGAATGGTGATTTTCGTTGTTTTTGGAGTGTAAAATGGACTCAAGATTTTTTAAATGTAGGAAATAGTAGTACACGGTGAGGTGGAAGCAAGATTTCGATAGAAAAAATTGACCACCTACTGTACATATTATGCACCATTAGAAAGCTAAAAGCATCAGCAATTCAAATATCGAAACTAAAAAATCGAATCTCATTGTCCTTTTTGTACAGAGTACAAAATTCAAAATGGCCGACAAAATAACATAAATCGCTATCAGATCTCAATTGTGATTCAAGTCTTGTCTGATAATCTGTTTGAGAACCCTTTTTTATAGACCACCTATATCATCAAATGTCTCAGGAATAGTTGCGTAGCCTCAAAGATTGAATTTCGACTTGTAAGTAGTATTTATAGTAATCTAAGGTATTATACAAGAAAGTGATGAATTGTATAAAACATAATTTTGTAGTACATTGTACTTTCATTTTTTTGACGAATATTTTTATATCTTAATGCAAATGGATGTAAGTAAGCATATATTACATCATAGCTTATGATCATTCTAAATCCAGAGTCCATAGAATGTACTTTAATATTATGATAATGATATTTTTCAATATAATGGGACATTTTAGAACTGAAAATATGAACGGTACCATCTATTATTTTCCAAATATTAACTATACTGCATGTACCTAATCACGTCACGCACATCGAGTATAAAAAGAGAAGAACACACACTAATAACGTATGCAATAGACATAGATATCCTACATCACACATTTAATCAGGTAATACTGATCAAGCACAGGCGAACGTGAGTCGTGAATGCGTTTAAAATTTTGAATTCGCACGCTTTCTCTGTTGATGCTACAAGGCATTATAATTTAGGTTAATCGATCATTCAAATCATTGCAAATTCGGTTATTCGCTATGCCTTGTGAACTTCAAACTCATGATGACAATAGACTTAAAGTGTGTCTACTCTGCTTTGGAAAGACGAAAACTATGCGTTCAATTAGTGCAACTCTCTGAATCGCTATCGAAAACCATTTCCTTAATGGTTATGATCCGTTCGACTCGCGTCTTCCAAATGCTTTGTGCAGTACTTGCCGAGTGGTGGTCGGAGAATACGAAAAATGAATCTTCAATCGATCAATACATTTGTTTGATTATTCTAGACTTTCTGATTTACCACCGGCGACGGTTACGAGATCTAATTCGGTGTGCATGTGTCTTATGTGTGAGACTGCTAGAATAAAAGGATGGAGTCAATCAAAGGCAGGAAGACCTTCTGACTCGGTTGTGCCATCTGTGAAAAATACGGCTATCAAACTCTGTGGCGCATGTTTCACGACACTAGGTAAGGGACTACCACATCAATGTACGAAAACTTCGCGTTA
Source organism: Prostheceraeus crozeri (assembly GCA_907163375.1). Classification (NCBI taxonomy): domain Eukaryota; kingdom Metazoa; phylum Platyhelminthes; order Polycladida; family Euryleptidae; genus Prostheceraeus; species Prostheceraeus crozeri. The sequence goes on along the minus strand of CAJQUW010000199.1, from coordinate 34,386 downwards.
TGAAAATCTGAAAGAAATGTCACAAGGTAAGGCCTCAGAACAACTTGCTGCATCTCTGTTGTCAGAAAAGGTACATAACTCTTCCTCAGGTGAGGTAATTTTGTCAACTTTCACAGGTCATCCATTGAAAGCAGAAGTGTCGCCCAGTACGTCCTCTTTAAGATATCCACTAACAAGATTAGACGAGAATGATCTATCCAAAATCCAGACTCATCTGAATTTGAGTTCAAATGCAACATTGAAGTTAGCGAGTGTAGTTCGTACTACTTCGGGTAGTCGAAAGAGCATCGAAGCAAACGCTAAAGCAAAACTGATTAAGTTGAATCAGTTTTTTTGCGAGAACTCTTTTTTTGACGTTTCTTGCAAGACATTTCTTAATGATGGCAAATTCGTAGAAAGGCCATTCATATGCTGCAAAGAGTTAGATGCCTTGGTACCGACTATAATTGAAAACCGCCAATATGAAGCGCTGTCTTTGTTATTCATGCTGGGAATAGATGGAGGTGAAGGGTTTTTGAAAGTGTGTCTTTCAGTAAGTTCTAGTCTTTCAAGAAACAGAGACAACGGTGTGAAAGGAATAATCATAATAGGTCTTATACCAAATGTACAAGAAAACTATATTAACCTTCTGAAGATTTGGCATATCATTCATTTGATAGGACCCAACACAGTTTCCTCATTGTCTTCAAACCGTGTCATCACGACTGATCTAAAATTAGCAAACATTTTGCTAGGGTTAATGGCGCACGGGTCCACGCAGCCATGCACTTGGTGCGATTCACATAAATCTTCTTTGAGATTTAAGGGGATCCTCCGGACTCTGGGCAGTTTGAATGAGTCATTCTGGGACTGGTTTGATAACACCAAACAGGATCAGTCTCGGGCCAAAAACTTCGGAAACGTAATTCATAGTCCGATAATAAAAGGCGAGCCAACCGATCGAGTAATCGACCTGCTTCCCCCACCGGAACTGCACCTTCTCATCGGTCCATTCAATCAGATCTTTAACCCCTTAAACACCAATGAAAAATAATTAAGTTGGCGTCCACATGGGTCGATTTGACCCAGGAATGAATATTTTAATAAGATGCATTTAAAACAGATAGTTATGAATACAAGCATTAGTTACATGTTCATCGTGATCTGTATTTGACTGAGTAGTTTACGCAATTCATATTTCAAGTTATTAAACGAAGGCCACTCACTACATTATTTGCATAGGCCTATTGTAGCTTGACTGGATATTATATTGTAAATGACTTGCATCTGGACATTATAATGCAGGCGAGTGACTAGTTCTCCATTATTCAGCAGCTGTGATGACAATCGCGAATCGTGAATGGCTATTGTTGATTTTAACGTCATCATGTGATCGCAAGTGAGTTAATGTAGTTGTTCGTTTTCTCGATCAGCAAAACAGTTTACGCATTGAGATAGTGTGTGATGGCAGCTGCACGTCGTTTTATTGCAGAAGTAGCTTTGGCTCGTATTACGGAATTGTGTGAGGACAATGATAGTCTCGAATCCGAAAGTGACATCGACAGTGATTATGAAGTAAATGTAGGAAGTGGCAATGAAGATGGTGACCAACAGCAAACTATATTTGAAGATCAACTGCCCAACACTTCAACATATTACAACGATGAAGATAGTGACAATCAAGATGAAATTCAACAAAGTCAACAGACCTCTCTATCTGAAATGGAAACATAACAATTCCCATATCAAGGTAAGTGTGCAACATATACGAAACTTTTCATAATAAATTGTGCCTCAGCTCAGAGTTATCATATCTATCAAATATTCTGCGAAATATATACTACTAGCCCAAATGTCTATGAAAGACATTGATGAGCGTTATTCTCACATATTTACACAGGTAATAAAGAATATGGATCACAGAAATAGTTTTAGACAGTATAGGCCTATATGAATCCCACTTAGATGTTTGAAGCAGCTTGCACAGCCTCTTACAAGTGAGTATGATATACAAAATGTGAATGTCTCGTGCAGACTGCAGACCTAAAGTGGAATTGCTTTCATCGCTGTACATTTCAGTAGGCCTAGCTACTGAACGTGCATGTGTAGTTTTCAGCATGATAATTATTAAAGGTATATTATACAATCAATGTGTGATGTACAAGTATTTCAATACAAAGTTTATTGTTCGATCCAGCTATGCCAAGCATTATTATTCTATGTCTGACAAGCTTCATGCAAATGTAAGGACTGCATGCTCATGTGGTGTAGGCTGCATGTAGGCCTTTATAGCCTACATTTACATGTACATAATGTATATTTCACTAGAAGTTTTGTGTAATGTACATACAGTGTAGGCCTACACATTTGCAGTCATAAGTTGCATATTTCAATAGACCTACATTTCAATGCATAGAATCTTGTCTATATACTTTTCAATTTTTTAACAAATGGTATCGAACGTGGGTTGAGAACAGACGTAATTACGCTCGACTTTGAAAAGGCATTCGATAAAGCTCCACACGATAACTTGATCAATAAACTGTTTCAGTATGGGGTCAGAGGGAATCTTCTGAAGTGGGTCTCTAACTTTTTGAGTTGTCGTCGTCAATGCGTACGCATACAAAGCTCGCTGTCTTCATGCTGTGATACTCCAAGTGGTGTCGTTCAGTTTTGGGCCCTTTATTATTTCTTTTATACATAAATGACGTTGACGAACATTGTCATTCTTTCATCGTTAAGTACGCCGACGATATCAAATTGGCCATTTATAGTCCGGCAGAGGCGGTCCTTCCTTTACAGGACGACATCAACAGTGTTGTGCGTTGGTCAATTCTGAACAATTTGCCGATCAACATTAATAAATGCAAAAGTATTTCTTTCGGTCATCGTGAAGCTTCTCAATTGTCCTACATGATAAATGATACTATCCTGCAACAAGTGTCAGAGTTCACAATCAAATCCCCTTTCAGCTTCAAAAAACACATTTCATCTGTTGTTTTGCGTGCAAACCGAATGCTTGGCCTCATTAAGAGGGTTTTTGTGACTCGAGACAAGACATTTTTGTTGAAATTGTTCAAAGTTTATATACGTCCCATTCTTGAGTTTTCATGCATTTTGTGGTGTCCATAACAGCAAGGGTTGATAGATGAAATTGAAGACATTCAACGACGATTTTGCCGATTATTCAGCGATCTGCGATAGTTAGACTACAAAAATCGCTTGAATAAACTGAAACTTTTAAAGTTGTCATCCCGCCGCTTAAGATATAGACTGATCTTTGTCTACAAAATGTGAAATGGTCTTGTTAATCTTGATTTTGAAGAATATTTTTCATTTTCCGTGCGAAATCCATACCGAACCAATCCCTACGCGATCATTGCTAAGAGGACAAAAACATCAACGAAATACAATGTCTTTACAAGTGATGTGGTTAAGCATTGGAATAAGTTGACGTACTTTGAAGTTTCTGCTCCCACATTAAATGACTTTCAGCACCGGTTAACAAACTATTTCCGCATCAACGACATATGGTGATCCTTTAACTTCTCTAATTTCATTTAAAATGTACTTATTGCTTGACTCTAGCTTTCTCGTTCAGCAATGTTTGGTTTTTGTTGCCCGTCATGGGCTTTCTCTATTTGTCACGGTTTAAGTTTAATTTCTGTGTCTTATGTGAAAGCTGCATGACAAATATATCATCATTATTATTATCATCATTATCATACAGGCTATTTCAATTTTATGCTCTTACTGCACCGGTATATTTCAATAGAATTACTGCACATGTACGTAATTATAGGCCTGTTTCATTGTAGCTATGACTCTTCTGTTGTAGGACGCGATGGAACACTATGGAGTAGAGAACCGCACATCGATGGCCGAAGACAAACACACAATGTGATGAGATCTGCAGGTGGATTGAGTGCGCATGCACAACAAAAGTGTAAAACTGGAGTTGTTCTATCTATCTGGCAGACATTCTTTACTGAGGAAATGATTCAAATCATTGTTGAATGCACAAATGACAAAGCAAAAGCTGAGAAAGTTTCCTTTGTTACCAACAAAGAAGAGATTTCAAAATACATCGGCATTACTATTCTCTATATTTTATAAAGGCAGAGGAGAGCCTATTCGCGCACTGTGGTCGAAAGACGAAGGATCTTAATTGTGCAAACCAATTTATGTCGAGAAATCGGTACGAATTGATCGCGAAGTATTTGCGCTTCGATCTAGTATCGACACGGAGTAGACGTCGTGAATCTTCTAAATTTGCTCCTATGGCCAATATTTTTGATATGTGGGAACAGACTCTTTCATTACCGTTCATCCCTTTCGAATACGTTACAGTTGACGAAACCCTAGTTCCATTCCACGGGCGATGCAGTTTTCGTCAATATATGCCATCGAAGTCTTCTAGCGAATACGGGTCAAAATTATGGTCGCTTTGTGATGCTTCTACGAAATACTGCCTCCGGACGTGACCATACCTGGGAAAAGATCCTGTAACAAGTAGCACACGCGCAGTTGGTTTGGGAGAGAAAGTTGTTCATGAGTTCACGAATAATTTGGACGTCGGTCGATCCATTGTTACTGATAACTTTCCTCATCTCTGTCCCTATTGCAGAAACTCAAAGAACGGAATTTGGGATTTATAGGAACTATGCGGAAGAATCGCCGGGAGATACCTCCTGAGTTTGTGGCCAAACGAAATGAAAGTTCTTCATTATTTGGATTCAACGAAGACGCCAATCTAGTGTCATATCTGATATCGATAGATACATAAAATTGGGTCATTTCGACCCAAACGGGCGTAAACGTAAATAAAATTTTGAATTTCTCATACAACATGATTACATGCTTCAAGATAAACTTTTGTTATAATTTATATAACACTATCAAAAGTTAGGAAAAGTCAAGAAGTTTCACCAAATTTGCTGCAAAATTGAAGACACAGCTTTAATTTAAAATTTCTCATGAGTCAAATCGACCCTAAGTGTTGTTCAAGGGTTAAGGAGCTCGAAAAATAATGGTAGGAAACCATGAGTTGGCCACGAGCTTGTTTGTCATGTTGAAAGAGATGCCATACACGGGGGCTCATTCAACGGCAATGCTTGCAAAAAGTTGCTGTCTAACGCTGATATCCTTCGTTCATTATGTCCAATTCAGGGATTGAAGTATGTTGAATGCTTTGAGAACTTTCGTAAAGTCGCAAATTCCTGCTACGGATACAATTTAGACACTGAGTACAAGCGACATATCCAGAACTTCAAAACTAGTTACATTAGTCTTGGGATATTGTACACGCCAAAAATACATACGGTCCTGTACCATATCATAGATTTTTGCGAAAGTGTCGACGTTGGACTCTGACGATATAGTGAACAGTCGGTGGAGGCTGTGCATGCCGATTTCAAGTTGACATGGAGCAAATATAAAGTCGGCGAAAGTAATCCGCGTTATCCATCGCAGCTGTTGAAAGCTGTTAATGATTACAATTCAAAACCTACACATATAACATTCTTCTTGAATTTGTTGTTTAATGACTGAATTCGTTTATGAGCAGCTCCTGAAGTCTTCCGCAATAATTTGTTCTCACACATCCAGATTTGTGGTACAAAAATAAAGGTTTGCAAATACTCATCACATGTACTCGTTCTTTGCTGATTAATAATGTAATAAAATCATGAAATATTCTAATAAGTTTACATGTAGGTTGCATTCAGATAGCAGCTTCATTTTTTCATCACTTTCTTGTATAATACCCTAGATTACTATAAATACTACCTACAAGTCGAAATTCAATCTTTGAGGCTACGCAACTATTCCTGAGACATTTGATGATATAGGTGGTCTATAATAAAGGGTTCTCAAACAGATTATCAGACAAGACTTGAGTCACAATTGAGATCTGATAGCGATTTATGTTATTTTGGCGGCCATTTTGAATTTTGTACTCTGTACAAAAAGGACAATGAGATTCGATTTTTTAGTTTCAATATTTGAAATCTGATGCTTTTAGCTTTCTAATGGTGTACAATATGTACAGTAGGTGGTCAATTTTTTCTATCGAAATCTTGCTTCCACCCCACGTCGGGTTTTGAGGGGTCAAATTCGATGTATCGACTTCATTCAAAATACCTTCATGAATGGGTAGCCTAGGTTCCCAGAAGTTGTAAAAACTGCATTTCAAAAAAGTCGGTCGGTAGCTTTTTTGTTGGACCATTTTTTCAAAAATGGCGGCCAATTTTTCAGATTTTTGCCCTTTGTTCGAATTATGACTATTTTTGACCCATCTTCATGCACAAGCTCTATTACAAATCCAGTATAAATTGATCAAGGAATATCAGTGTGACATATTATAGGTATGCTGTTGTGTTATTGGCCCATAACGATGTCAAATTTTCAAAATGGCGGTCATTTTTTGCTTTTCTGCATTTTTGAAGTTCAGGTTATTTATACAAGCCTACGAGTTTGCTCATATCATGTTCTCTCGTCACACATCATAATCAGAGCTATGTTGTCGTTGTCGATATTCCGAGAGAGACAAAAGCAGCTATTTTGAGGTCGGACGAATATCTATGTCCAATCTAGACATCAACGATCGATGCTCGTTTCAATTCAATGCAACACAGTGATGATTTTGGTATTGTGACGTCAGCCAAGCAATAGCATGATGCGAGTCAGCATATTGAACACATCAGAAGTTGTTTTCATCACATTCAGACAAGTATGCCATATGAGCGAATGAACCACAATGCTTGTAGAGAAAAAGTTTGTTTACTATGTCTCCGAAAATCGAAGGAAATGCGAGTTCTTACAGAAAATCAGATCAGGACTATTCATTCAAATTTAATGCATTTTGATCCCAATGCTATTCGATATCCAACAGCAGTTTGTGGAAAGTGTCGTCTTATTCTTTCGGAATATTCTCGAAACATATATGATCACACAATTGAATTACCAGATTATTCATTGATTGGGCGTCCATCACGAACTCGAGATTCTGATTGTGACTGCTACATTTGTAAAATTGGCAAGTCAACCTCAAATCCAAATTTGAAACAAGGCAACGCGTTTCCATGGAAAAAAGCTGAACAGCCATCAGAATCTGGAATTTCCAAGAAACTGTGTGCAAAATGTCTATCTGAATTCGGAAGAGGAAAGAGTCATCAGTGTACCAAAGATACATTTAAACAGAACTTAAGTGATATTCAGTCCCAAACATCATCGGATGATGAATGTGTGGGTGCTACAAGCCAGTCACCAACCGCAAGCTTTGAGATTTCTTCAAAAAGTCTTGCTCATATTCAAAGTGAGTTGAATCTCTCTCGTAACAAAACACTGAAGCTAGGTCAAGAAATTCGTAAAGCAACGAGGAATCCAGCATCAATTGAACCATTTTTGAAAGACAAGTTGTACAATATTAATCATTTTCTCGATGAACAATTTGAAGTGAAAACGTGCGACTTTTTTGATAGTGCTGGGGAATAGTACGAGAGCTGTAGTGTATTGCAAAGATATTCAAAGACTTATCCATGTGATATGCACAACGATAGGTATTGACCACGACAATGTTTTTGTCAAATTGTCTCTTGATGGAGGCGGAGGCTTTGTTAAGTCATGTTCAGCGTTTTTACCATCAATGACGAGAATGTACAACCAAAGGCAAGACATCGAAAAGATACTAACACCAGCGTAAAGAAAATTTTCTTGATTTTGATTACTCCCGAATTGGATGAGAATTATCGAAAAGTACTCCAAATGTTCGTGACATTGAAATTAAAAGATCTTAGAGACCGGTGGAAAATTGTTTCAGATTTAAAGCTTGCCAACATTGTTCTTGGTTTGATGGCCCACGGATCAACCTATCCTTGCAGTTATTGTGATATCGATAAGTCAAAGTTGGATAAAGAAAGAAAACTCAGGTGAGCTAAAATGTTGTCGCGAGTCTGACGTGGAATCATCTTTGAGGAAATGCATTTGCAAATTTTTCATATCTTATGTGAATAGGCCCTCTATACAAGTACATTCATAATATTCTTTGTTTGAAGTGCTACTTACATTTTTATAATACGAGTATCAAAGCTAAAAGCTGCGAGCACTATTGCACATGTATAGGTCCTAATTCTAAAGTCTTAGACCTATGATATTGAAGTTCATGAATTGGTAAAGTCTAGTCGTAGTGCTTAACTTATTAACACGTAGGATCTATGACAAGCATAGAAATTGATAACAATAAAACCTCTAGAATGGAAATTAAGCTTCATGCAATGCACAATAACGGCACATAAATCGCACGCATTTTCACTTAGATGCACCTGCCAACGGCTGCATCATTGGGTTAGAATCCGTCATATGAGTAAATCGAAGCTTTTAATTGGTCATTCATGCCCCAACTTAGTTCCCCCGGATGTGCCGCGACCTTGAGTCAATTTCCATTCTAGCGAACTTCAGATAAACAGTTTATTTCTATGGTAGAAGCAGACTATCTGTGGCATTGCTAATTTCTATGAATAAGTTGTAAAGCTCACGCTTTACCACAGATATTGCACTTGATGTGTCGCATCATAGCTGTGAATCCACTTAAGAATCCAGTAGATGAATTCTCGAAAGCATAGAAATTGACAACAATAAAACCTCTAGAATGGAAATTAAGCTTCATGCAATGCACAATAACGGCACATAAATCGCACGCATTTTCACTTAGATACACTTGCCAACGTCTGTATCATTGGGTTAGAATCAGTCACATGTGTAAATCGAAGCTTTTAATTGGTCATTCATGCCCCAACTTAGTTCCCCCGGATGTGCCGCGACCTTGAGTCAATTTCCATTCTAGCGAACTTCAGATAAACAGTTTATTTCTATGATGACAAGGGAATATAAAAACTCTTATGTAAACATTTTTGCTAGATTGAGCCTAAACAATACTATTTATATTTTAGGACCATTGGCAACTTGAAAGAAAAGTTCTGGGCGTGGTTTTCGAGCAGTAAGGGTAAATCAAATGCAAAACAATTTGGAAATGTTATTCATTCTCCCCTTGTCAAACATGTGGATGAAAATGTTGAAATTATCGACATTCTGGTACCACCGGAGCTACATCTCCTCATTGGTGTTGTAAATACGTTGTACAATCATCTGATCAAAATCTGGCCACAGGCCTAGGAAATGCTATGTAGAAAAAGAAGCCATGCATGGAGGAGCATTCAATGACAACTCTTGTATGAGTCTTTTGAATAATATTGTCTTGTTGAGATCTTTGTGCCCACTACAATGTCTACGATTCGTTGTGTTATTCTCACTCTTCAAATTGATTGTGAAATCTTGCTTTGGAGCAGCATTGCATCCTGATTTCCTCCGTTTTATTGATGATTTCAGGAGAGCACACAAAGATTCAGGACTTCCTGTCACACCGAAGTTGCACATGGTGTTCTACCATGTGACAGAATTCTGCGACCGTACCAATGGTGCTCTTGGTATATGGTCGGAGCAGGCATCAGAAGCTGCGCAATCAGACTTTAAAGTCACTTGGTTAAAATACAAGCTCAATTTGATCAATTCAAGATATCCTTCACGCAGTTTGCGAGTACAACTCTTTGTATTTGTAAATTCAAGCTGTTAGGCCTATATGCTGCTATTTATGCATACGTATTTCTTGTACACCAATACATCTGTTTTTGATTAGCTATGCCTGCAATTTCCCTACTTATGTACAGAATGCCGAGTCATAGTCCATATATTCGTAGAACTACATGCACGTATATACAAATCACGAAGAGTATAGAAAATGCATTCATTACATTGTTCAAACAAGATTCGATCATTGTACGAACTTAGGCCATTAACACTAATGAAATACATATACTCATATATACATATTACAACCATGTATGACTAAATCACAAAAACATCTGACTATGACATGTGTGCATTACTTGAATAAAGGAACATGATATGAGCAAACTCGTAGGTTTGTATAAATAATCTGAACTTCAAAAATGCAGAAAAGCAAAAAAATGACCGCCATTTTGAAAATTTAGCATCGTTATGTGCCAATAACACAACAGCATACCTATAATATGTCACACTGATATTCCTTGATCAATTTATACTGGATTTGTAATAGAGCTTGTGCATGAAGATGGGTCAAAAATAGTCATAATTCGAACAAAGGGCAAAAATCTGAAAAATTGGCCGCCATTTTTGAAAAAACGGTCCAACAAAAAAGCTACCGACCGACTTTTTTGAAATGCAGTTTTTACAACTTCTGGGACCCTACACTCTAAACCAGCACCTCCTAAATCATACACTGAAGCGAGACACTATTCGTAACTAATAAAAAAATCCTAAAGCAAAGCGTTTTAGGAGGCTAGCGCACCAGTGTTATTGTTCTCTTTAGTATGTCAGCATTCTATTTTACGCAACCTCCTAAAATTCTAGTGTGTCGCGCTTTAGGATGCAGATTTCTTCGATTTTAGGAGGTGACAGTTTACAGTGTATGCTACCCATTCATGAAGGTATTTTGAATGAAGTCGATACATCGAATTTGACCCCTCAAAACCCACCATAACCCCACCGTGAGTAATGCCTTCTGAATACAATTAACGATGATGATACTATTGTACATTTGTTTGAATTTGGAGTTAGTTTTCAACTCCACGTCAAGAACATTCCTCTGCGTTGGTTGTAATAAGACATTTTTTGCTTATAAAACATGTAAAAACTATAATTGTTTTAGTTTGGAAAAGTTTAAAGCAGCCATTAAGTTTGTTATTTCAGAAGTTTTTGTTGTTTTCGGTGGCTTAGTGTTTAAACAAGAAAAATGTATACCTATGGGGGGCAACTCTAGTACACTATTCGCTGGTTTGTCTTTGTGTCACTGTGAATTCGTTTTTATGAAGTCATCGCTTTCGGATAAGAAGTTTGGACTAGCTAGACTGTTGTCGAACACCACACATTACATAGATGATATCTGTTTGTTCAACTATAAATAGTTCGATACTTTGTTAACTGGAATTAATCCCCCTGATTTGAGTGCAGAAAGAAATGGGACCAATAACACGTCCGTTGAATAGCATGATGTTATATTGAACATTAATCATGATGGATTGCACACCTCCGTTTTTCATAAGATGGAACAATTTTCTTTTAATGTTATAATATTTACTTTTCCTGATAGTCTTCTTCCTCTTCATATCGGTGCGAATGTATTTTGCCAGTCAAGTTTTAAGGTATCCACGGTTTTCTTCGCATCTACAGTATGCCATTGTTAAAGTTAAAAGTACACTGTTAATCGCTCAACACCAACCACATACGAAGGATGCATACCAAGATAATTTTTGGTATATTTCTGTATTCTCTTGGTATATATTTGTGTGCTTTTCGTATGCTTTTTCAAATGTTCTATGCTTTACATACTAAAGCCATACCAGCACAATGTTAAAGGAAAGCATCAATGACTTCTAAAATATGTTGATTTAAGGCCTTTTGTCAATAAAGATCACACTAATGTTACTACTGTTTTGTAAGTAGTAAGATAATGACAGTTAATAGTGAAACTTACAATACTGAATTCGATTTTGATACATGCAAGTCTAAGGCATTTCATGACTGATCAATAAGTATTCAACCATCAACAATTATACTTTATGTAATTTTGGAACCAAGCATTTTATCAATCCGAAATAAAAACACATTATAATTCATGAACGCAAAAATCGTTATGTTTGAGATATATAAGTCAACATGGTTGCTGAAAAAATATCGTTTTATTGAAATGATGTTTTTTAACTTAGTTCATGGAAATTAGCTAATTATGAGTCTTGTGAATACCATAAGACAAGTAGCAACGATGACATGCGGCGCTACTTTAACAATAATTCCAATCTAGTTAACTACCAATCTTTCACAAAGAAATATTCACGACTGGTATTATTGGAAAAATGTTTTTTGGCAGTAGTATGTAATATAATTTAATTTTTGCCATGTGACTTAAGGATCTTCATACTAAACACATACCAATGAGGACGAATTTGGATCGGGTCTCGTATATAAAACATACCAACAATTGGTATTTAATTGTAAAACAGCCAATCAGAGATAGAATAGTTCGTATCGCTACATACCAATCACATACGAAAGTATGTGAGATTTCGTATGAAAAACATAACAGATCTCTGAAAACATACGAGAATCTCGTATCATATGTTAGTTTCAAATTGTATGTAATTTTCGTATCCAGCGGTTTACAGTGTACTTTTGATATTTTCGTGAAGCGTGGTTATATAGCTTGTAAACTGATCAAGTGTATGGAGAGATTGTTAAATATGCATATTTTTGTTTTGTTCAAGTTTGGTCTATATTCTGCCAAAGAGTTGTCTATCCTGTGTGGCTTTGGTTAAAGTTGCTATCGATAGTGTTACTGTGTATGGGGTCCGTCAGCTAGGGTTTGAGCGTACAAGATGTTAAAGGACCCGAAACGCGGCCTAGCTGGTCATCTTGCTGATGAGCCCCTTCTTTTCGATTTTTGTTAGCCTTTCTGGACTGTTCACATCTTGCATATTTCGTTTTATTACTCTGCGCCCCTAATGTTTTATTCTTTATATGTAGGAGTGTGGTAGTTAGTATCTTACCCGCTGACCGGCGTGAACGTCTATCAGTCCTTTTTAAGACCAGCATTATTAACGATTGTGTATTATATTCATTATTGTGTATTATTATCTTTTAAGTACACTAACCTGACTTTTTCCTTGATTGTTTACGAGCAGTTCATGTTCTACTAAAGCTTTTCTCATTTAACAATTTTTTCATCAATTTTGTTGGATTTTTGACAATTCTTCATAAAGTGTCCATCAAATGAACGTAGATGCATGTATGGCTGTAATTATGAAAGTTATTACCAAAATATGCAAGTTTAAGCCTTTCATAATTCAACTTGAACAGAAGTTATGCCGGCTCCAATTAATAGTGCTTTTACTTATGGCTCTGGTCTCACTGTCATGTAACACCAGTGAATGTGTGGATTTCTTAGAAATAGGAGTTCCATTGATGATGTACTGTCTGTTTCTATAAAAAGTAAAAAGAACCCCTTCAATCAATGATCAACACAGTAGCTGTAAATTGATGGTTGTTAATCGTTAAATTTCATATGCCGTGGCGTACACATTCGATCAATGTTAATTAAGCAACATAAATGATCAATTTGACACATTGCGGCAGCGCAACAACTAACGGATGTCAAGTAAATGAAATGCTTGCTAAAGAGATGTGTTCAGACGACAATACTTGGAAGTTGGACGAGCAGCCAAAAACTTTTGTAGCGAAACGCTTCGTTTTGCAAGCTGGGGCAATGAGAATATATTTTTTAATTGTATATAGAATTCTGTCATAATTATGTATCATAAATTATGCAGATTTACTGAAAGTCGAAAAAAGATTTATTCAAGATATTTCCAATATTCAAAAGCCTATCGTCAGTCTTAATAAATATATTACCTCAACAAAACACTTTGTCTTTAAAAATTCCTACTCTAAACGCTTCCTCAATCATTGAATTTCCTTGAACCCATCATGAATATTAATTAGTATGGTAATCAACACTCCTTGGACGGGCATTCAAAAAATATAAAGGTTGCAAAGGGAAATTGCCCTAGTCATAACTTAATTAATTTATGTGGTTGCTCAACAACAGCCGTGTGATCTGTACCGTGGCGTGGTTAATTTTTAGAGGTGTCAGCAATCATTTGAGACAGACTGCATATTTTTGTTCATTCAAAGAATTTTAAATCTTTGCGTCATAAAAAAATGTCGGAAGGTTGACACCCAGTGCCAATTTTCTTCAAAAATTTCTGTCGTCTCTATGTTGAAACTGTGTATCAGCGAAAACGTTCAATCATTTTCGTGAGGACTACTGGCCAAAACTAGCCACGTAAGGAAGTGACATTTATGCCAAAATGGTGTATGAAATACTTTATTACATACATTAAAATTTCATTGTGTAATTTTGAAACTAAGCTCAGAATGAATCCGAAATGGAAAAAGCTGCGAATAGCAAAAATATATGCAAGAAATGTACTCACAACATTCTACGGTGCAGATTGCACATAATGCAAAGATGAATACTGCGCGCATTGTCACGTCGTTGAGTCCACCAAATATGAAGTGAATGTTGTAAGAGCCGAGCATTCTATTTATAAGCTAGTCAGAGACAATATTTTGTTGAAAAGGATTGGTTCCAAGTTGGTTACAATAGAATTGGTCTCAATAGGATCTGTCTTTGATAAAACGACTTATGAGGTTTCTTTGGAAGTAATGTTGACTTTCCTGTGAGTACATTTCTGAAGTGAAATGAATAGGCATTGGATCAAATCGCCTTGTCAACCACACTCTAACAATAGAACTGAATTTCCTGAGAGTTTCAACTCAATACAACACTTTACACATTTTCTACGAAGTTATTAACAAATTTGTACAATGTTTTGATTCACGGCTACTATTTCTTGATTTTATAACATTTGAATCTATAACCGAGATTGAATTCATGTCACAAGCTGAACATATCAATGCCTTGCAAGCAGTCACATCATTGTTGTAAAGCGCGTTCGTTTTCCAATTAGTCGCTTTATTACTTGATCGTTATACACTTCAGCGATACTAAAAAACTAAAATACTAAGATGCTTCAGCGGAACGTTTACTAAAATAGAGCATTGTGCAAATTCACATACAGCTTCATGAAACTGAATCACAAAGTGAAATAATAATAGTAAGAAATGCTTTATTCCTATATGAAAAACGAATGATGGAATTCAGTTGATGAAGAAAAACAGTTATGTAAGTTCCTTACTAAGTCAGTCATAAGCTGTTTATTGTTAAAAAATTTTTGGACCAATATGAAAAGAGATGAGCATGACAAACTTCCAACATGGAAACATATGAAAAAAAACGAAATTCATACATCAACAGAAAGATAAAAGGATTAGTAGATTGAAGACGGACATGTAAAATGGTAAAGTCAGCGCGAAGCATTCGCTTGAAAGGTTCCTTGCGATGTTGCTGCTGTTCATTGTTCTTTGTAACGAATGCGCTATTCTTCTTAGATTCTTGGTCGTGGTTTATCTTCGGGGGATGGAACGTGTGTTGTGGGTGCGTTTCGTTGGCAGTGACCTTCTTGAACAAGCAGTTCTCAATTTTAGCAATAGTGTCTTGAGTGTTGATCGCCTTGCAGTACTTGAATTTGATGCTTCTAAATAAGCACCAAAACCGTTTGACTCTCCTGCGCAAAGCTAAAGTCGACCGTATAGTAACAAAAAATGATGATGACAAACTACATGCGTACAACAGATATAGTAGCAAATATAGCATATATTACAAGTATATAACAGTGTAATATATAACAGTAATAAATATATAATAGTATATAACAAACAGTAGCAAATGTTCATAGCATAAAGTGTATGTATGTAAGGTGTCGACTCAAACAAGTATCTGTATACAGTGAAATCTTTATATGAAAACATTACATTTTTGCGGGGATTGCGTTCCTGTGGTCCAAGAAGTTATTTGAGCAATTTTATGAAAAGCCACAATTTTACAAATTTATATTCCAGCGAGATGAAGCCGATTTATAAGTAGTATGAATCAAGTTGGACATCAAAAGGAATGGATGTTCGCTAACAAACATCTTCATTAAGCGGTAATTAAGCTGATGATCTAGAAAATTTCATGGACCACATTAAATTGAAGTCCCTGCAAGTCTTCAGTACCTTGAAAAAGTTTTTGTTGATAATTTACGAACACTTTTACATCATGAGTACGGTATTGGATCCAAGTCATGCCCAACGTCAATTGTGCCCGAACATTGGTCCATAACGTCATTGGTGATTGGTAAATCAAGTTAAATTTATTGAATGAAATTTGTAATTCAATGCCATCTCGCATTCCGTAGTTCATGAAAACTCAGGGAGGGCATTCGATTGAATGAATTGGTTTGATTATTTTTTGTTTTTACGTACAGCACAAAGCGAACTGATTGATGTAGCCACTTCATGATTGTGTATTAACTCATATCTATATTATTCATCAGGCCTATGGCTAAACAAATCACCGGTTTCAATAATCCTGTCAATGAGCAAGATTGACAAGAGTTGTAATTGATTTTGAAAGTCAGATGTTAGGGCGAGATAGTAAACACTTTGACAAAGATATTTGAACAAAGCAGAATTATTGAATTTGTAGAATAATCAATTTTAAAGCAAAATTGAGCAGGAACTTCACTTCCCACGCATTGTTGATTCATGGGATTATATTCACTCATTCTATTGAAATGTAACTTACTTCGAAAGCTTTAATGGGAAAGTGAAATCTGTTGACATTAAGACAGCAACCCCATACACATGTAGAGAAATGACGTATATTTCGATGCTACTAGCCGCATTTTAGTCAAATTGGGTTGTACTTTTGGAGGCACTGTTCTCCATCACCATTGTAGATATCTGCATAGAACAGTCATGTCTACAGACAAAAATTGACATAAAATGGCATTGTAGCACTTTTGAACAAGAAAACTATTTCATCCGTGAATGAGGTCTACCAAAATCGTGGATGAGAATCTTCTTTCTTCTGATTTGATTTGTTTGAACTGCATTCAAACATTGAATAGGCTATCATTTTAACATCCAGATTTGTCTAAGGTCACAGAAACTAATCATGGAATCATGGCATTTTCTATAAAGAGCTTTCGATATTTGTGGGTATTACATGTAGGTGTCTGTTATACGGTTCGCAGTTCTTCACTATATCTAGCACACTATGCAGACCCAAGACATACAAGAATTTAATAGACTGGAAAAGCTGGTTGGTTTTCCTTCTGACGAACCTAAAATGTAAAAGGAGAAAGTTGAAAGAGTCGGACGTATAGGGATAAGCCGCATTTTTTCAAAAACAGATATTTCATCCCATGGCATGTTAAATCTGGATGCTTCTTTTGGCTGAGTTATGCGATGATAGGAGGTTTTCTTACATGGTTTCCAGAAAATGCATAAGGGGATAAGCCATTATCTGTACTTTATCGAAAATTGCATGAATACTTCACAATATTAAGAAATCAACTGATTGATATCCAGCTGTCCCCAAGATATTACAAATGAATAGTGTAAGACTATTGCATCGGTACTGGTGTACTGGTGTGTTCCGGTCATTACTGGTGTCCTATTGAATTACAAATCAAATATCCCCCATTGGAAGCATTTTTATTTTAAAAGTAATAGATTCCATAATACGTTGTTTTGTATCTAGAAAATAAAACTTCTTTTATTTAAGTCATGTACATTGTAAATCGCTGAATACCAATGACATACGAAGGATGCATACCAAAATATTGTTGTATCTATTTGTATGCTTTTCGTATGTTATTCCAAGTGTGGTATGCTTTACATGCTAAAGCCATATCAGCACAATGTTAAAAGAAAGCATCAATTATGTCCAAAGTATGTTGATTTAAGGCCTTTTGTCAATAAAAATCAAACTAATGTTCCTGCTGTATTGTAAGTGATGAGATTATGACATGCAAGAGTTATACGTTCAATACTGAATTCGATTTTAATACGCGTAGTTCTAAGGCATTTCATGAATAATCAATAAGTATTCAACCATTAACAATTGTGCATCATGTAATTTAGAAATTAAGCATATGATCAATCCGAAATAAAAACGCATCATAATTCATGAACACAAAAAATAGATATGTTTGAGATATATATGTCAACATGGCTGCACAAAAGATGACGTTTGAATGAATTGATGTAAATCAACTTGGTTCATAAAGTAGATCTAGGCAAACGTCCTTCTGATGTTGCTAGACAAGTAGCATCGACGACGTACTCGTGGATCGTAAAATTCAGAAAAAATCTAATCTAGTTAAATATCACAGTTTCAGAGAGAAATATTCACGACTGGTATTACTGAAAAAGTTATTTGACGGTAGTATGTATTATATTTATTTATACATATTTTTGCTATGTGACTTAAAGCTCTTGATACCAGAGGCATGCAAGAGGCTGAATGAGGATGAATTTGAATCGCGTCTCGTATATAAAGCATACCAGCAACTCGTATTTCAGTGTAAAACAGCCTATCACAGATAGAATAGTTCGTATCGCTACCTACCAATCACATACGAAAATAAGTGAGATGTCGTATGAAAAACATACCAGATCTCTGTATGCATACGAGAATCTCGTATCAGATGTTATTTTCAAATTGTATGTGATTTTGGTATATGTTTGTTCGTTTTTTCGTATCCAGCGATTTACAGTGTAATTTAAAATACGTGAACGCTATTTTGCTTTTCAAAATATAAAAATTCTTTCACTCAATAGTCACTTATTTCGATATACGTTACTTTGTCTTTAAATGCATGGAAATCCTTTCACAGGAAAATCACGCATTTCTTACTGCGTTGTTTTGCCTTTTAAAGTTTCAGAAATCTAATCACGTTTTCCGAAGTACGTTGATTTGTTATTTAAAAACATAAACTGCCGCTAAACGCAAAAAGTCGTTTCACGCAAACTGTTTAAGTGCTATCACATTCATGAAGATAATCGCTACTCATGAGTTCAGTGAAACAGTTAACCAAATCTATCCTGTGGTAAATGATGTTTCACATCTTGACCATTCAATTCAACTCACTATGAGTTGAAATGGAGAGTTGAACTCGAGTTGAATGTGGCGAGGCCGTTCTCCGTAGCGCTTGCGGCATAAGGGAATACCAGTTTCGACGATATCGTCCGAAAGTTTACACCCAGGTAATCAGATCACGATAGGAGGCGGCGGCAGGAGCGTGCTTCACATATACGGCCAGTAATCCCCTCCTGCATCAACTCCTTTGTCATCAATCAATTCTGCCGTCTAATGACAGAACTACTTAAGTCCAAAATTGCAAATTTTCAGTAGAGGTTTTAAGGAAAACTCTTGTAATTTTTAAACGACTGTGCCACAAACGTCAAAGTTTTGCAGTAAGGCTCAAACATGCATAGAAATCTCATGTAAAATTTTAATGGGACCCTGACCATTAGATATCGATTTTTTGGACTTATGT
This sequence comes from Prostheceraeus crozeri, assembly GCA_907163375.1. Lineage (NCBI taxonomy): Eukaryota > Metazoa > Platyhelminthes > Polycladida > Euryleptidae > Prostheceraeus > Prostheceraeus crozeri. The sequence goes on along the minus strand of CAJQUW010000199.1, from coordinate 15,307 downwards.
GTTTTTCTCATTGTATTTCTTCCGTGAAATAAGAATATTTACGATGATAGAAAAACTTAAGTCGAAAACGACCTCCAATCTTGTTATAAGTGCTTTGACTTCTATAAATCTGAGTAAAAGGATTATTTTTCATAGAAAAATTTGTATTTTCATAAAAAAGCTATTCGGAAAAAAGTCTTCCATGCGTAAATTACGTAAAAATTCAATGTACAAATTGTAGATATCATATCGTATATTACTTGCGTCTGAGGTAAACTTATGATGTATAATCATGTGACATACATCATGCAAAGTAATCTACAATACAATATTACTGCATAAAAAGATTATCTTTTGCAGAAGTTGGTACAAAAACTTATAAATCTTGGAAACAATATTCATGTAAAATAGTCCAATCGATATCATGCAACTTAACTTATAAATTACAAAAAAGTAGCAATTGTAGACTGTTGAATCTAGAAATCACGGATGTGCACATTTTACAGGGATATTGGGTGATTTATTATCCAAATTCAAATTCTATTGCGAGCTGATGACACCAGGGCATCATTATTTTTGATAGTTGCCTGAAAAGCACTATAATTATATAATTACATGATTACCGGTATAGGCTTAATATGTATCGGAAATGAAATTATAATCAGATAGTGTAGATAAATTTCTGCATTAACCCTTTAAGGACTGGTAGGCCTACATATATATACCACCTTCTTTTTTGTTGGATTACTATACTTTAAAACCAATTGAAATAACCCAACAACCCTTATTTTGTTTATCTGCATAAAAAATAACTCATACAAATAAAAGTTGCGTTTCAACAAAGTTTCGTTTATCTTTGGTTTCGATTTGAAATCTGCCATATCGTGAGGTAATTTTTTGCCTTATATTACGAATCTCTCAATAATCACCGTGAGCACTTGTTTAACTCTTATTAGTATTTTCTCTTAGAAAATAACCTATATTAGCAGACTTGACCACTTGACGCAAGATTTTTTCAATAGAAAACCGTACAGACTAATTTGAATTTTGGTGGTACATATATGAACCACTTGTCCTCAAGGGTAAATTTTCTCTATTATATTCTAGATTTCAAGTACCTGATAAAACCAATATTAATCATGCACAGACAACAATAGTTGACAAAGTCAAGCTGTTTATGACATTATTCATCTAAGCATTGATTTTTTTCGTTGTTGCATATCCTACACTACACAATGCGCAAATGTAGAATGTGTGCAGGTAGATAGTCAGGACATACGTACGTAGATTCAGTGGTAATTTTCTATCAGAAATCTGAGTGTGCTAGTGCTTTATACCACTTTACTAATGAAGTTGTTGGAAAAATGAATACTCTGAGATTCTATTACAGACATTGCATCACTCAAAATATGCACTCCCAGCGGGAGTAGAACCTGCAACCATGCATCACAGTCGGCTTTATCAGCATGCTCTCTACTCGATGCGCTATCGTATCACGTTGTGCATGTGGACTTCTGGATGAAAGTATATTGATTCTTCCTCCTTTTGAATTTAAATATCTGATATCGCCTATTACATAATTGTGCAATGTGCATGCAACCCTTCAATCATATCGTGAATCAATGAAGCTGCATCACAATAGGCCTACAGTCCTACACGAAATATATTTTCAATTTTATGAAATCGATTTGTGCATATCAATTACATAGGCAGGTCATGCACACAATTCGCAGAGAGCTGATCTAAAAGCATTCGAAGTACATGCATTTTGACATTTCCTAAATGACTCACTCTAAAACGTAGAATATACTCGTACGTGTACAACTGTAAGTTACATGACAGTGCTTGCATAACTTGTTGATGGTGCATGCAGTAGGCCTTTGTTTCCTGCGAATTTCTATAATCACATATCTTTTACGTACAAAAATATTTGCATGTAGGCCTAAATGCGCAAGCATATAGACGTTTTCTTTTTTCACAAGTGTCATTCTACAATTCAATTATGGGTGGTGTTGACCTAACGGACCAACTGAAGGAGTGCTACCAAATTGATCGACGAAGCCGGGCAAAATTCTATCTGCGAATATTCTTCGACGTCATCGATTTGAGAATCCTCAATGCTCACATCATCTACCGGAAGAAAATTAGAATTTGTCGCATGAAATCCCCAACACTGCTGCAATTCCGACAAGCAGTCGTTCGGAAGCTTGCTGGACAATTCAGTTCTCGACAAAGACTGCATCAAGGCAGAAAGAACCCGGGTCGCTTCGTGGTTCCTGGTCATCACCTGCCAGTCTTCGGAGCCAAGCGCAGACGCTGTTTCCTGTGCTCAGGGAAGCAGAATGACTGCAGAAGCAACGTGACATGCTCAGCATGTGAGAAAAGCTTCTGCTTGAATGCAACCCGGAGTTGTTTCTATGACTTTCATGCATAGTTTTTAGCGTTTTTTTACCCTTAAGGACAAGTGGTTTATATATGTACCACCCTGTATCTTCACAACGAAAGAGAATTATTGGATGAAATTTTGTAGTTTTCATATTGAAGTGATGGCAAAAAGATCCCGCAAGAGTAATTTCAATTTCGATGGCCTCAAACACTATGGTCCTTAAACGGTTAAGAAATGAATCACACATATTCATGTACAAGATTCGAAAATTTTGTTGTATAAAATAACAATTCAACAGTAACGATATGATATCATCCCGACATGCATGTACATTCAAGCTTGCAAGTTCAGCGCTGCACATGTAAAAAAGACATCTTCAAAATTTTTGAATGCAAGAAAGAAACAATGAAGAGAAAGATGAAAACGTACAATTCTCACTCACAATCTAGAGCTGATATTGTCGGTCGATTTCTTATTTTCTGGCATTGAAAAGCAAAGTGTTTCGTCTATCTGGAAGCATCAAAGGAAACAAGTTTTTCAAAATGGCTGCTTTCTTCTGCGGAGTGATACCTCGAGGTTCAGATCGGAAGAGCAACTTTTCCACGGACAAATCTGTTGTGCTGTGGGATACGATACTCACGGCATCAAAGTTTGTCATTTCAAATGAACTTTTGAAGAAGAACTGGTTTGATCCTCTTCGGAACTGTGTCACAACGATGTTTGACAAATGAGAACGATTTGTCATCTTTGACAATTTGTACTGAGAAACCATGTCCAGTTTATATCCATTACCTTTCGACTGAAGAAAGTCATTCTGTTTCATTGTTATAGCGTCTGAACAACGATTAAACTCGCTTTCTCTCGGTTTTCTCTTCGAACAAAAGAGCTCAAAATCTTGCAGATCGTAGACACAGACTTTCTTTTTCAATGCTTTTTCGACTAAAGTGTGCTCACTATCGGCACTCATAAAAGAATGACCTGACTCAAAATCTTTGACTGTTACTTTTTTCACAGCAAATTCGTCTTGTTGGGCACAACATAATATAAAAGAAAAAAGTTGCCAATTCTTTTTTTGCGCTGCACAATTGTAGAAATTTGTCTAGAAAGTGAATTCTTCGGCATCCCTGTTTGTTTGGAGGAATTTAAGATAAGTACTGGCAATGTCTTCCGAGTTTCAGCCGGCTAGAAATTCGTCCCAGATTATTGTGACTGACTCGCTTTCAGGACCAATGCACGAAAATGTCTCATTGAATGCTATTATTCGCGGGGTAAATATGCAGACCTTGAACGGTATCTGAGGGAGAATAGTAACTTTCATCATGTCTGCACTGGCTTTTACATGGCCACCTTCATGAATGTTCTTGCTATTCTCATACGCAGATCGAGAGGCATGGTATATTTCTTGGTGCTGAAAGAATTTGACACAGGCTTCTTAGACGCCATCGCAGTTGTTGTCTTTGAGATGGTGATCGTGACTTCAACACACTTCACATTCTTCACCAGAAAGCTTCGTGAATCCAATGTTCATTTCTTTACTAGTCTTGTTGAAATCACGCCAGATGACAGAAATGCTGCTATCATTTTGAAGATAGCATATGTTAGGAGCATGTTCTCTCCTGTAATGGGGATCCAGGCTCTCCTCGTGCGAATCAAACATTGTGATGAAGCTCTTCCTGGATGTACTTGTCTTTGAACTTGTCATTAAATCTTCATTCTCAAATATTTGTTGCTTTTCCTCACCTTGTAGAATCACTTTTCTACATCATCGAAAAGTCCCTCTGCTGCTGGCAACAAGACTCAATGTTTCTTCGAGTGCTTTCGATGTCTGTCAGGCGCTTAATGATTTATTGCGAGATTCAAATGAAACACTTTCTTTAAAAAATGAGTCAATGGCAATACAATGATGATTAAAGATAAGAGTTACATTTTTAAAAAGCCAAAATTACTTGAAAGAACGAATACGTGCGAGAAAGAATTATATTGAAGCATCATAGGAAAATCCGACGTTAACTCTAGTCTTGTTGCCCGAATACAGTTTCTTTAGTAACCCGCTAGTGGCCGCCATTCTTTCGCCCCATCAATGCAAATACGCATTTCGTCAAAAGACATCACGTGACCAGTCTCTATAACATGCTTGGTGATCTCCGACTTCAATGCTTTTTTGGGGCTCCATTTTGCGTTCATTGAGATGCCTTCAGTGAAATCATTTTGGTATCACAATAGAGAAAATGAAAAACTTTAATGAGTAAATGAAACTGAGGTAGTTAGGGGAATCAACAGCAGATTCTTTCGTGTGCTTGACAATATGACAGAGTATATCAAAGAGAATCCTACAAAATTTCGATGCAAAATTAAGGAACAAAACACAGCAATACTTTGCAAGGTAAAACCAAAACACAAATAAAATAGACAAAAGTCAAAGGAATAGAATGATTAATTAATATCAAAAAATATTATAAAGAATATCTGAAAAAGGGGGACCAAAGCAAATATAAAACAAAGAAACATTGTACACAAAAAATAAAAAAAAGAGTTAGAAAGACCACGAGCTACCAACACTGTAAGAAACACAATTACCACTACCAAACTTGGCACTCCATAGATCTTCCTTGATGACATGGAGCTTTCTCTATATTTGTTCTTTGTCAAGGACTTCAGTTCCATGAAAATCGATGCAATGGTTCTGTTCCATGGGATGTCGTGCTAATTCGGACCTGTGGGTGTCCACTTCCCTCACATTCGCCGATGTTCTCTAGTTCTTTCTTCCACTGAACGACCTGTCTCTCCCACATAAATCCAGTCGCACCCATGGCAAGGAATGCGATATACAGAGCCGTATACCTTTGCGGGTTGTGGTCTCTTCTTCACCAACATTGAGCGGATGGTGTTCGTCGTCCTCATTGAGGTTCGCATCCCAACCTCACGGAGAACCGCGGACAGTTTCTCACTTACACCCCGAACATAAGGTAAAGGCCATCTCACTCCACCGCTTGTATCACTAGTTTGTCTATTACAAACTCTCAGACCGCAGAACTCTCACTGTTTGTATCACTAGTTTGTCTATCACAAACTCTCAGACCGCAGAACTCTCACTTTTGTATCACTAGTTTGTCTATTACAAACTCTCAGACCGCAGAACTCTCACTGTTTGTATCACTAGTTTGTCTATCACAAACTCTCAGACCGCAGAACTCTCACTTTTGTATCACCAGTTTGTCCATCTCAAACTCTCAGACCGCAGAACTCTCACTTTTTGTATCACCAGTTTGTCTATCACAAAACATCAGACCGCAGAACTCTCACTGTTTGTATCACTAGTTTGTCTATCACAAACTCTCAGACCGCAGAACTCTCACGTTTGTATTACCAGTTTGTCCATCTCAAACTCTCAGACCGCAGAACTCTCAGTGTTTGTATCACTAGATTGTCTATCACAAATTCTCAGACCTCTGGAAATCTCACCATTTGTGAAGAGTAGTTCTTAAGCAGGACTTCTCCGCAGCGATCGTCGAATCAGAGCGAAGTCTGCTCGCTCTTCCCAAACTGCTCACCACAGATTTAAAACGCCTTTGGGATACAAGCCAAAATACAAGCCAGAGTGTGTCGGCTTTCAAGAGATCGAAAAAGCAGCAGTGAATCACTTCTTTTGTTCAGAAGATCAAGAAAGGAAATATGTCCATCATTCTCACGAACCATCTGGAACCGTATAGTAGTCCGAAGGGAGTTAGTTAAATTAAAGAAACTTTTCAAATCCTCCTCGGATGATGACCAAAATAGAAAAATATCGTCCACATATCTCAGCTATAAGGGAGTTGTTGGCAGACCATAATATGAGGCTTCTTCCAATACCTCAGCCTCGAAATATGTCATGAAGATATTGGCCGCTACAGGACAAGGCTGCTTCCTATAGTTGCACCATCTTCCTGCACGTACATGCCTTCAGCAGACTTAAAATAGCTTCACTCTCATGCTTCATGCCATTATTTGCATCCTTTGTCATCATCACGTTTTCGTGCCTTTTGCGTTCCATGTTCTGTGACGTCATGCATGCATGTTTGTGAACTGAACTATGATCTCGATAGCAGTGTCAGTGTCCTGATAATGATCGTCGGTGGCGGTGAAAAGGCCTTGATTATAGGGTTTTGAGGAGAACATCGCATTTGTTTGGGCTCCTCTAACAATGGAATAGATGATGTCAACATTATATAAGTAGTATCGAGAAGTAGCATTTGTAGTATAACAGTACTAGAAAGCTTTAAGTTGGTGTGCGGTAAGACAATATTCCCTTTGATAGATATTATATCTGAAACATTGATATATTGCAATACAGCCAAATATGACTTTCGAGGTTCGAGTTTTGTTGGACTAGATATGCTTGATCAATCGACATTGTACTTCTGAATGGTAAAGTTTCGGCGAAATGCTCATGATCGATTTATCTTACTGTTTTCTGAAGTAATCAATTGGTTTTAATTAATAATTTCAATTATTCGAATGGTGAGATATCATTCGCAACGAACCGGAGAAGAGCCCTAACGAATTTGTTACAAACACTATTTCAAAGTTGGTGTTGAAAAATATTGTATAGAAAATATGCAAGACAATTCGATTGTGTTGGATAATGATTTGGTTGCATGAAATATATAGAATCTCTTTTAATAACAAATGACTGACTTATACTTGTGAATTGCCATGATCATCAGTTAGCATCGAAATATCCTAATTTTTGATTATGTGTTGTTTTGAGCAATGTCGAAATTTCTAGTCTTGTTTTGTGTTTGCTTATCGTTTGTAGTTTATCTCTGAGGTGCATGTTTGACGCTTATCTTTTCTGTATTTTTCCTTCCAAATTATCTTCCTTGCCTTGTTTGAGTGTAGCTTGGTATGACGTAATGTTTGTCTGACCTTTTGGTGCGAGTGCAGTTTGCGTGTTGCGTGTGTATGTCAAGGTCTCCGTGTGTCTGGCCTTGCCGTGCGCGTCACAGACTCCCTCTTTTCTTCTCGCCTTTTCTATTTGTTGATAGGCGACGCATCGACTGGTAATACAATTGTGTGGCTATTTTTGATGGTTGGAACTGCGAGCCCTCCACACACTTTGACTCTCAAGAAATTTTAAGCGTCTCTCTATGCAGCGATGTAATTGTACATTGCTTGATAGACTTTAATTGCTACAAAACGAATTGTTGCGCTTTTCTCTTTGTCAATTGGCACAGGTGGAAAGTAGCGAAACATATATGATGTATTTTTGATTACACCAATCAATGGGTAAACCACAATTTGAAAACAATAGGCCTATTGATATTTTAGTATTATCATATTGTAAAAATATTGATCATGAGAAGCCACTCCATTCCGTTCTGAGGTTTCTCAATTGATCACGTAATAATCACATTAATGTAGTTATATGTAACCGAAACACATGGTCCTAATGGACAAGAATGAAATGAACTCGTTTGCCTTTTTATTACCAAATATATGAAAAAGCATTACATTTTGCATTAATTTTGAAAAGCTGGGTAGAATACCGCTTTAGCTTGTTTTCTTTTTATGAAACCTATAATCCTGAGTTTCTTTTGTATAGCGTGCAGTTTTATGAAAGGCTTGAAAATTGATCTGGTTTAATTTTTCTACGAACAGGAATAATTTGCTTCGTATGGGTGATTAATGAATCAGAGCGATCAACAACAGCAATTGTTGATATCAAACGTAATCAATGATTCACATGGGATATTGATTATGATACTTAAAATATTTGTCCACGCCTGCTTCTACTCATTGGGAATTCTTCACTTTGTAATTTCAATTTACGTAAGAGAATACTTGAAATAATGAGCAGTTACAGTACAAATGTAAAATTACATGAAATTCAGTCACTCAGTCGTCGTCGTGCAAGCCTAGATTTCCACATGAAAAGTCTGAACTATTTTATTCAGGTGTGATTTAATAATAGCGGTTGGCTAAGTGCATAACGATCTCGTATATGATGAATAAAAGGCAGATGAGAGATTCTCAGTGTCATTTGAAAATACAGAAGGGTAGCCTATATATGAGATCCTTGACTGATTATGCTACCTAATTATGCTTGACTGATTAAGGCAACAGTGATACCTGGGAAAATGTTGCTGCCACCAGGAAAATATGAAAAGAATGAAGTTCGAAATTCTGTCGACAATACATTAGGTAATCTATTAGGGTCTACTAGACTTTTCTTTTTTGCTCACGACACTTGTGGTCGGTGATACATACCTAGTCTCGGAGCTAGATAAATATGAATGGTTCGTGGGCTTCGCTCAGAAAACATTCTGCGATGCTGAGTCAGTCAAAAGCTATTTACACTATGTCAGCATGAAATTAATGCAGTTTCCATTTCCCCGGTTCGTTGTGAAACATGTCTCACCAATCGAATAATTGAAATTACAAAAAGTAATTGATTACTTCAGAAGACAGTAAGATAAATCGACCCTGAACATATAGCCGAAACTTTACCATTCAAAAGTGTAATGTCGATTGATGAAGCATATCTAGTCCAACAAAACTCGAACTTCGAAAGTCATATTTGGCTCTATTGAAATATATCAATACTAAAAAAAGCTAGCACAGCTTGAAAATAGCCATTTTTAGCATTTATTGAAAAATACGATTTTTGAATGCATGGTGTAGCTCTCTATATTCTGGCTACCGCTAAAGATCACAGATGTGAAACACACTGATATACAGCAACACGATTATCATGGTTATTACGGGAATACAGAATATATACAGAATATATACAAGAATACAGAAAGTTCTGAGATTAGTTTAAATTATTTGTGTTTTTCGCGGACTCTATTTTTTCACCATCTTTGGAGCCATGTAGCTCCGTTCTGTATGCCAGTTACTCGTTGAAATTCATACAGGTTTTCCTTCATACCAAAAACTAATGCTGCATGCAAAGTTTGGTTTAGAAACGAATATACATAAAAATGTTACACCTGCATGAAAATTCAAAATTTGAGAATTTTAAAAATTTGGAAAAAATATAATTTGTTAAGATAGCTCTAGTTCCCACTATATACAAATATTGGAAGCTACTATTACAGATTGCATGTTTTCTGATGTACAACAAACATATATGCTAAAATCAGCAAAGTCGTAGATTAAGTGCCACAAGATAAATCTGGTCGAATATCTGATTTTCATTATTTCTGGCAATAGACTGAATTCTAATGCAACTTATTATTCTCTACAATGATAATAAAAAATAAGCAATGAGTAATTAGAGGAATTTGATAATTCATTTTCATCACCATAAAAGAAAACAAGAATATCATATGACATGATCATAGGTCTCATTATGTGAGGAATAACAAGCATTAAATCAATGTTTTGATCAATAACATTTGATATCGTAATAGTTGACGGTATCGGCACTTGAAGGTATAAAGACCTGTATTTCATATTTCTGTGAAATTTTTCAATAGCCACAAGTTTCATCTGGAATGACTCTGTGAATAAAGAAATGTCATGAAAGGAAATGGAAAGCAACACCTTGTTCAAAGCTTAGGAACATCTTTATTCTTAAAATCGTCAATTGACGGGTTCGGGGCTGCTAAGTTCTAATGTTACGATTGCTGTATTGACTCTTCACATGTCAGGAAAAGCCATTTCTTACAAAATCATCTGTAAGTGTTGTAATTGATTTTGAAAGTCACATGTTAGGGCGAGATAGTAAACAGTTTCTCAAAGATCTTTAAACAAAGCAGAATTATTGACTTTATAGAATATCACAACTTTTCAAAGCAAAATTGAGCAGATACTTTACTTTCCACACTTTGTTGATTTAAGGAAATATATTTGCTCAATCTACTGAAATGTAACTTACTTCGTGTAATGGGAAAGTGAAAATCTGTTGACTTAAATGCAATACGTGTAGCTCCTAATAGAGAAATGACCCATATTCGATGCTAGAACACGTAAACACTTGATATGAGTTGAACTTACCATATGGATGTATTTTATCCGTCATCACTGTCCATATCTGCATAAAACATGCCCGTTTACGGATAAAAATAAACATAAAATGGCATTGCTCCACTTTTCAACAAGAAAACCTTTTCATTCATGAATTAGATCTCGACTACACAATTTTCTTTATCCTCTTTTAATTTGTTTGAATTGTATTTACATGAGAAACATTATTTAAGTGTTCAGATTGTCTCATACAAAAACTGACAGTTTGAAAATTGTCTTCAACACTTAATTTCTCTACATTTCCCAAGTTGGAGAATGTTTCTAAAAATACACAAATTCAAGCGCTCAACTGCTGTTGATATGAAGGTTTGAAGCTCATACTGTAGACAGCATTTGAAGAGAAATTGAAAACATTACGTTGATTTAAGCAGTAAATATCCAGCTAGAACAAGGACAAACTTAAAAAACTCCCGTACGTTCCCCTGGCTGTCGTAAAATCCACTAAAATGGGCCTTTTGCTACTGCAGGTCTGTTGTTGGCAGTTTGATGTCTTATTCTTATTGCCTTTCCTCAGTGGCTACAATAAGTTGATGCTGTGGTAGATCCTGCCGGCCAAATCATAGCTGTTGGGAATGCAACAAAGCTCTTTGAGCTTCGTCCCCTGTGGCATATCTGGCTATGCCCTTTCCATGGTCCCCTCAACGATGGCCGCCGCCCCACTTCGGAGTCAAGCGGAGGGGTGGGACCATTGATATGTTATTGAGTGACAACTCATGTATTGATAAAGTTAAAGCACAATTATCTTTGCAACCTTATCATTTTGAAATGCCTATCTGTCTATGGTATAGAGCCTACACTGTAAATCGCTGGATACGAAAATTACAAACATATACCCAATATTTCCACGAGTACGTCGTCGTTGCTACTTGTCTAGCAACATTAGTATGACGTTTATAAACTAAGTTGATAAACATCGTCTCATACAAACAGTATCTTTTGTGCAGCCATGTTGACTTATATATCTCAAACATAACTATTTTTGCGTTCATGAATTATAATGCGTTTTTATTTAGGATTGATAATATGCTTAATTTCAAAATAACATAATGCATAATTGTTGATGGTTGAATAATTATTGATTATTCATGAAATACCTTAGACTTACGTGTACTAAAATCGAATTCATTATTGAAAGTATGACGCTTGAATGTCATTATCTCACTACTTAAAGAACAGTAGTAACATTATTGTGATCTTTATTGACAAAAGGGCCTTAAATCAACATACTTTGGAAATGATTGATGCTTTCTTTTAACATTGTGCTGGTATGGCTTTAGTATGTAAAGCATACCACATTTGAAGTAACACACGAAAAGCATACCAAGAGAATACAGAAATATACCAAAAAATATTTTGGTATGCATCCTTCGTATGTGATTGGTATTGAGCGATTTACAGTGTATGCGACTAGAAAACATCATTTTTTGAGACTTTCACCTTTGACATCGATAGGTAAGCCACAATTATATTTGCAACTTGCAAGTTGAACAGAACGGTTGTTGGTTGACTGCAGCTCAGATTTAATTCATCACTGTAAACTGCAGACAGCCAAAATGATCAGACAATTGCAACAGACAACATGAGACAATGAACAACCAAAAGTGGCTGTTCAGAGCAGACAAGATGAGACAATCATTCGCAAAAATATCAGACAATTCTGTTTACTTTTCTTAAGCATTGTCTCTCAAACTCAAAGTGTTTAAATATGATCAAACTATTCAACATCAGCTAATGGCAACTAGTTACTCCTAATCACATAGGTTCTAACTCTGCTCCATTCATTCAAACTCGCATTATGAACAACTCTGATACTTTACAAGTCCGCTGTGTCAATGTTAACTTTAGGGAAGTATATAGACCCTTAAAAGCTGTAACAACATTGTAAAAACAGAATTAAAAGATGGCAAAAAAGACAATTTTTGTCTCATAGCGTGGAAGCTCTAAGATATCAGGTTCAAAGATCTACACAGTGGGGCATGTTTCACGAAAGCGTGCTACGTAAGCACCTATTTACAGTTGAACAATGGTTTGAGCAATTTTCTAGCACGATGTGTCTTGCAACCAAATTGATAACCGATTCATTAAAACTTATAAACTTAGTTTTAACTACCACCAACTGAAAACGGTGGATTTAAGCGTATTTCATAGTGCAGCACAGCGTACCTCCTTTTCATGACTCAAAGGGCCTGTTCTCTTTTGACCGTAGGCCTACAAAGCATGTGATGAACGTTCGGGATGATATCAGCATGATAAAAGTTTCATGAAACGGGTGGTGGCTTAAAACTAATGATTCTAAAATTGTGTTTACCTAACACGCTTTCGTGAAATCGCCCCTGGGAGTGAATGGACTCCTCATTGCAGTGGAAGCTGGTGAAGTTCGATAGCTGGGGACATCAGATTGCTATGATCCAATTGAGATGCTGCCACGGATAACATGTACAATGACTCCGTGATTAGACTTGAATAACTTGTAACTTCAGTACCTTGAAATAGTTTTTGTTGATGCTTTTCCCGGACTTTTACATCATGACTACGGGATTGCATCTATGTCAAGCCCAAAGTGAATTGTGCCCGAACATTGGTCCATAATGTCATTGGTGATTGGTAAATCAAGCTAAATTTATTGAATGAAATTTGTAATTCGATGCCATCTCGCATTCCGTAGTTTATGAAAACTCCGGGAGGGCATTCGATTGAATGAATTGGATTCGATTATTTTTTGTTTTTATGTACAGCACAAAGCGAACTGATTGATATAACAACTTCAGGATTGTGTATTAACTCATATCTATATTATTCATTAGGCCTATGGCTAAACAAATCGCCAGTTTCAAATAATTTTGTCAATGAGTAAGATTACTGCAATGACTCTTCACATGTCAGACAAAACGCCTTTGGTTACAAAATCATCTGGGAAAGTTTTAAATGATTTGGAAAGTCACATGTTAGGGCGAGATAGTAAACAATTTGACAAAGATATTTGAACAAAGCAGAATTATTGAATTTACAGAATAATCAATTTCAAAGCTAAATTGAGCTGAAATTTCACTTTCCACACAATGTTGATTCAAGGGGTTAGCTTCACTCATTCTATTGAAATGCAACTTGCTTCGAAAGCTTTAATGGGAAAGTGAAATCTGTTGACATTAAGACAACAACTCATTATAGAGAAATGACGTGTATCTTCGATGCTAGTAGCCGCACTTTAGTCAAATTGGGTTGCACTTTTGGAGGTGCTGTTCTTCATCACCAGTGTAGATATTTACATAGAACAGACAAGTCTACAAACAAAAATTGACATAAAATGGCATTGTAGCACTTTTGAACAAGAAAACTATTTCATCCGTGAAGCAAGGTTGGGTCTTGGTTCTCGGGTTCACTCTTGGGTTTTGGGTAGTCTTGGGGTGAGGACCTAAGAGCTTGGGTACCCCCAAAGAGTGAAAACCCAAGAGTAAAGAAATTGACCATGAATCATCATTTGCGGTTTTCTTGGAAAAATTCTGCCTAAGTATATGACCACATCATGTCATCGCAAGTCATCTACATGTAAGCTCACATGTATGTACATGTGAATATGTAACCTGCCGAATATGAATACCGAATATGATTGGTCTTTCTATGATGAAACTGTGTTATCATCAACTTTGATTTAGACCTACCGTAAATGTCTATCTCATAGCTTGCTTAACTAGCTTTTTAAACTATGCTTTGATTACCTACGGCTTCCTGTGAATGTAATCCATTAAACTTGATGTAATGCATATTGTGCTCGACAGAATTTTGTATATATCATTTCGCGTGAAATAAAACAACTAATACATGACAAAATGCAATGTATTCAACCAATACCTGCTGTTATATTGGCAGCCTGCTACAATTCGTAGATAACTTGCTTCATCTTGCCTTGACAGTTAAAAACTTCGACCTATATTGTTTATTCTACTATTAGGCTACATGCATTAAAAATATAAAGATATCGGTATCATTTAATGCAGTGACTTTCTTTGATGATTGCTTCTTGCGATTAGTAAAAATATTGTTATATCTACATTTGTGCTATTTTCATCCTAACGAGGCCTCTTATTTGTGTTTCGTTTCTCGATCAGACATGTAAGGAATGTAGCTTAGTCATGCATGTTGTTCTAATTAGGAAATTATTAGGCTGTAGACGTAGACAGGGTTGCTGATATTTAGCCCAGAGATAACCTATGCCGATCATTAAAACTTTTAGCTGAATGTTGATATGGCCTCAATTCCGCAATAGCAAATTCATGTAGTAAATAGTATTTAATATGAACATTAGATACATATCGATTGGATAGCAATATGTACAATGTGGTATGATTCAAAATATCTTCATGCAATTTTAAATCTCAATCAAAATTCCAAACATGTTCTGGACTTTATGTCCACTTCATTATAGAAATATCCACTCTTGGGTGCAATCTTGGAGGGGTAACCAAGCCAGTTTGGACCCAACCTTGCGTGAAACAGGTCTCCCAAATCGTGGATTAGAATTTTCTTTCTTCTGATTTGCTTTGTTTGAATTGTATTCAAATAGTAAATAGGCTATCATTTTAACATCCAGATTTGTCTAAGATCATATGAACTAATCATGAAAGCATAAATCATGGCATTTTCTATAAAGAGCTTTCGATATTTGTGGGTATTACATGTAGGTGTCTGTTATACGGTTCGCAGTTCTACACCATATCTAGCACACTATGCAGACCCAACACATACAGGAATTTAATAGACTGGAAAAGCTGGTTGGTTTTCCTTCTGACGAACCTAAAATGTAAAAGGACAAATTTGAAAGGGTCGGATGTATAGGGATAAGCCGCATTTTTTAAAAACAGAGATATTTCATACCATGGCATGTTAAATCTGGATGCCACTATATATAAAGCCACTATCTGTTTTTTAGTAGGC